>CM055882.1:35302511-35365011 GCA_029582165.1 Portulaca oleracea
GAGGAAGAACAATTAGAATAGCTAGGGATGGGAAAAGATATAAGAATTGTATCAATATGGTTTTAAGTCAGTGATTGACTTTTGTCTGTTTTAGGGGCTGTTTGTAATTGCTCTTGTCTATCTTGAATAATATAGGCTTGTTTTTGTTGCAAATATATATATATATATATATATATATATATATATATATATACAGGGATCTGATCATAAGAACATGGCCCTTTGTTGAGCATGTGAGCATGGTTGGATATTTAGTAGACATCAAGTAAAAAATTGCTCCGGGGTGCCATACATTCCCTAAAAGTGACTATTTGGGGACCACATTATATTTTTTACTCTTAGGGGACCAGATTGTTGTCAAAAGTTGCTGGTTGGGTATTTTCCGACCAAAAGTTATGAAAATCCGATGAAGTCAGCCGGAGTCGACACAAAAAACGATTTAGGTAGCTGGAGTGACAAAAATATCCCTATTTGGCTCCAATTTTTGGCTTTAAAACTGAATTAACTCGTCCTCCCAACTACTAAACTGAATCGGCCATTAGAGACCAAGATTTGAGAGAGAGGAAGCTAGATATTGAGGAGGAGCTTTGCAACCAACGATGTCGAGGAGGATGGCAGGTAAATCTAAACGAATTCATTGTCTGAGATGGGATCAGTTTTGAAAATCGACAGCCTTCAATTGAATGGGTGGTGTGCATTAGTCTGAAGATTCAAAAATTAGGGTTTGAGAGTTTTTTTTTTTTGTTGTCGATTTCATTTGAATCGATTGGGTTAAGAGTTTAGGGTTTTGTTGTCGATTTTCTCTGGGATGTAAATCCTAAATGAGTTGAATCGGACAATGAATGAATACATTGGATCATCCTGTGCATCACAATCAAACCCAATACATATTTCAACAAACAATTCCCAGTTTTGTTCAAATAATTCCCCTTTACTTTCAACAAAATTCAAACCCTAAATTTACAAATTAACAAAATTAATAACCTAACTTTTGAACAAAACCATATAATACAGATTTCAAACCCTAATATTCGAAATTAACCATATACCCTAATTTCTGAACCTGACATACAATTTGATAATGATGCTTACCACTACAAGATAATCCGTCGACGGTGGCGTGGCTGAAACCAACACTCAAACTAGAAGCTCGACCAAATCTCGTAAACTTAAACCTTCAATGCTCCTCTTCCTTCTCAAGTCTCCAATTCTCTCTGCATCTTCGAAGTTGAGTGAAGTAGTGTAGTGAAGTTGAAGAACGAATGAAAGTGAAGAACAAGAAAACCAAGACACATTTGAGCGGGCAAATAAAAGGGGCAAAATGGACTTTTTAATCATAAGTCAAGGGGCATTTACGTATTTTTATTGATTTCGGCTGTTTTTGGTCGGAAAATACCCAACCAACAACTTTTGACAACAATCTGGTCCCCAAAGAGGGAAAAAAATAATGTGGTCCCCAAATAGTCACTTTCAGGAATTGTATGGCACCCCGGAGCAATTTTTTGGGACATCGAGTATTACCTTTCCTTTCTGGAGGTGGGAATGAAGAAGATAAAAACAATATGGGGTAGGCAAGAAAAAAATAAAAAGAATGTGGAGGTGGAGGTGGATTTGGTACCACTACAGTACAATTTTTTTTTTGGGACCACCAGAACACAAACCAAAAGTAGGAATTATTGTTGCCCAATTCATAAAAGTCGGGATTATTATAATCCAATTTAGGCAAGAATAAGTGCTGAAGCTGAGTTTAAGGCCGCGAATTAAAGAAGCTTGACTAACAAATGAGCGCGCAAATTGA
Organism: Portulaca oleracea; assembly: GCA_029582165.1. Lineage (NCBI taxonomy): Eukaryota > Viridiplantae > Streptophyta > Magnoliopsida > Caryophyllales > Portulacaceae > Portulaca > Portulaca oleracea. The sequence continues at coordinate 35,304,310 of CM055882.1, forward strand.
AAAGATCATTGGGCTTTATAAGGCTCGCTTCAACAAGCATTGAAAGGTCTATTACCTCAAATCGAGAAACCTCGTTTGGTTGCATTTTTACAAGGAGAGCTTCCCCTCTAATTGGAGAAATGAGTTGATGCCAAGAGAAGAAGGGCCTTTGAAGGTCGCGACCAAGGTGTATGAGAACACTAATAAAATTGAACATCTAGACAATATCGGCGACATCACTTCTACCTTCAATATGGAAGACCTTACACCCTTCTTAGAGGAAGAAAATGATGTGGACTTGAGGAAAACCATTCTCAACAAGGCGAGGATGATCATTGACCTATAGACTCTCACGCTCAACGGAGTCGAGCACACGAGACACCGATTAGATCTAGGTCGTCACCCAAGACATTCTTTTACTTACTAAGTACTTACAAGCCTATTATTATAGGCCACTCAGATCGACCTTGTGTATTTAGGTTACTATTGAGGGGTCGACATAACCTTGGCAAAAATAATCCCTGAAGCGGTTCTGGACCGTTTTTCAACCATAAGTGTTCGGGTTCCCCTTTGGAACTATAGGAAGATAAAGAGAATGAAGAGCCAGACAACTGCATAGTCACAGGCGTGACACTATATGTCATGTCCATGACAACTGTCTCCTACGTATTGATTCTAGGTAAGAGGTTACAACTCGTGACGTCGTGTATCCTCGTTACCAAAAGAAGGTTACGGTCATGACAGTCTATGTCAGACTATGACACCCTGACTGGGTTACGACCTAGTTCACGAGAGAAGAGAGGTGACACCCGTGACAGAATTCAAGGTTAAAAATGAGGTATTAGGGCCCTCATATAAATAGTTTAAAATGTTTTATCATAAACAACTTTGGCCATTATTGATGAAGGAAACCTAGGTATTTCCAAACCCTTCCGAAATTTCTTTGTTCTTTATCCATGTCCACTAATTGTTGTAATTAAGAGTGTCCTTTATGGTTTGATTAGTTGCTTGCATTTCCATCAAATTAAATTGGCCGGTGAGGATTTCCTTGGTGTTTCAAATTGGGTGTTGGTGGTTCTACCTTTGGACATTCATTTAGAGATCCAAAAGATTAATCTTAGTGAGTCTCTCTTTATCGATGGATCATATCTTACTTTATGTATGCATTGTTGTAGTTAATCTCCAATAAAATCATCACAAAAATGGAGGTGTGATTTTAGGAGTTCTACTTTAGATTTTGGATTGGTTGTGGTGGATTATTGATCCTTGGACCCTTAATCTTATTTCTTAACCATTCCCAAATCTATCACGGGTCATTTGGTATTAGAGCTTGGTGTAGCTATATAACTCTCTTTAGTAAAGAAATAATGAATACAACCTGGGTATTTCCATCAAAATTGATGAGGTTACTTGGTGTTTTCAAGTGCCTGTTGGCAGTTCTACCTTTAAACATTTTTTTGGGAATCCAAAATATTAATCTTGGTGAGTATCTTTCATGGATTCATCATATCTTGCGTTATTTATGCATTGTTGTAATTAATCTCGAAAAATCATCACAAAATACAGATGTGCTTTTATGAGTTCTACTTTGGATTTTGGATTGCTTGTGGTTGATTATTGATTGTTGGACCCTTAATCTTAGTTATTAATTGTTACAAATCCCTCATTGATCAATGGACATTTGGAAAGTATTAAGTAGGAGTTGAGTATCTTCTTTTAGTGATGTGGGATCCCATAGTATTTTGCCAAAACAAAAAAAACCTTCTTTTTCTGAAGATGAGCAGAATGAAAAATCTTCAAACTTTATAATGACTGAAACTTCCTTGTCTTGATAATTACTCTGTATATGGATAATGTGTTTGAATTTGTAAACACATTACTTGCTTTTGTTAAGTACACATGTGATCGAGCTATATGGATAATGTGTTTGAATTTGTAAACACATTACTTGCTTTTGTTAAGTACACATGTGATCGAGCTAATTATATAAAAACATCTCATTTGTATGCATAATATTTGTGAGTTTGGACAATTTCTTATGTGGTGTTGGGTTTCCAACTTCTTTATAAAAGGAATGCTAAAAAGGAGGCATATTGTGATAGATTAAAATGATAAGAGTTATACCCAATAGTATGTATTTGAGTGAAGAACACTCTATCATAGGTATCGAAGAAGGGGAAAATGGTCATAACAGAAACCCTCACTAGATAATGTTTTGTTTTTATAATATATTGTCAAAATGAGATTCCCATGAATAATTTTCACAAAATGTGAGGAACTCGAGTGTGATTTTTTGTTTTTTATTTTATGTTTAACTTATAGTTTCTTTATTTGTTAATTAATGTAATATTTAGACAAGGAGAGAGATTGGAAACTACTCAAACCATAAACACCAATGACAAGCACCAATAAACATAATCAATCACCAAATATTTATCTTAGTCCATCAATAACCCGAGACAACAAAACAAATTATGAACAAAATATGAAAGATAAGAATCAAACATAACGATATTACCACTCTTGGTTCCAAAGGAGTCATTGTGACTATAATTCTTTAGTGAAACAGTGTCACCCTAGAATTGGTGACAATCCTAAATTCCTTATAATTCTAAATGTCACTCTCCCTTCAATTCTCAATATATGTCACTATAGAATTTTAAACGATGTCTTATACTCTATTTTATTATCAATTTCAAATAGTATATTTCCCAAAATATTTCAAGATTATCAGTTTATGAAAGTATTTTTTGTTCTTAATCTAGCAATAGAATTCATATAATACTATGATATATCATTATATAAGTTAAAGTATTGGTAAAAATTCATAAAATTGACTTTTGGAAGTCCAAAGCGATAACCATCTACGAAAGGCAGGAGTCGTATTGTTCTTTTTATTTTGAGATTCAATTCCTAAAAACTAAAACATGATAGCTATTATGGGAGTGCTTAACATAAGAATATAGTTAGGGAACTGATCACTCTTGAAGTTTTGGTCACGAAACATGATTTTTTTTAAAAAAACAAATCTCATCCAAGTAGGAATCAGGAAAGGCAATATTATATTTTAAGTCCACATTCAATAAAATTCTTACTAGAAAACAATAACCAGGATGTCATGCATATTACATTGGCTGATTCACATTGTGACATGTAAAGTGACGTTGTTTACTCAATTATACAAACCTTGAGTGCAAAATATGATGTATTTAATGGTATTGTTGTTGTTTATTTATTATTTGATATTGTCAGCAAGGACTCATCCTACTTTTGTTATGTTGGAATTCTTTGCCGCATATTTTATCCAAGGTGTGAATGGGTCAATGTTGTATGTTAAGTCTGTCTTCAAAAATGTATTAGTTTTTCACCTAACAAGATCGTACAATCACAAAAGTTTGAGAGTGTTGCTATTACTTGTTTTTCAGGTTGCTGTCTTCTACTTTCATGATGACTTTACTTGGTTGAAGGGGATTGGTCTTACAACCATTATGATTGGTGTCAGTTTATTTAACTGGTACAAGTAAGTGCAGCCATTATTGGCTTTTAACAGCTTCCTATGAAGTTCTGTATTCCTATTCGCTAATCTCAATAAAACACTAATGTTGCTTCATTTTTTTTTTGCTTAATTAGATTTTCATAATTCTTTCATATATAACAAGTTTTGTTTTCCCTCCCCTTATTAGTTGAAAACTTTGTATCATGTACTCCATTAAATATTTTCTTCTACTAATTGACCTACACCTCATACAAGTTCTATTTTACTGCGCACACTTGTAGTAGCTTTGTGACACACCCCTCACAAGTTGTTTCGCTTACTCATATCTATGTACCTTTTCTAGAGAAAGGTGGTACAAATTCCCTTGATTTTCTACTTCTATAATGATGGAGGGAAAAGTATATGTTCATAGGTCTCAAGGCTTTTTTTTTTTTTTTTTGGTATTCCCTCAGGTATCAAAAGCTCCAACAGGGTGCAGTTGCTCAAAGTTCTGGGGAAGGATCGCCTACCACTAAAGCCCCTGGGAAGTATGCCATCCTTATGGAAACAGACAATAAAGATGATGAAGATTGATATGGCTCTTACAATGTCAGGTCTCATTTACATATATAACAACTCTCTAATTAATTTTAGTTTGATATCTAGTTTTAAATGAAGGTACAACACCTAACATTCTAATACTTCATATTCTAATTACCTACTAGATGCACTAGACTCCTCTGGCCCCATTCTTTTTTACGTTGTGGTTGGTTACGCTATGGTGAAAATTTGAAAAGTGTAGTGGAATGCAGAATGTTGTGGTGGAAATAATGGAAGTTAGGTCGGTATATTTTAATTTGAAAATAATGGTAGGTGGAAATAAAGTGAAAGTTTCGATTTTTTATTTAAAAAACTTTCACTTTTAATAAAAAGGGGAATGGTAGGTCATGGTGAGTTTGGGTTGTAAATTTGAAAGTTGCGGTGCCGTGTGGAACCGCAAACCCTCCAACCATTAAAAAGAACGGGGTCTCAGTGTCCTTTATATCCAATTCGATAATATTCAAATAACAAGTGATACTTAATAGGATTCTTGCAAGGGAACATGGATACATATATGGCCGGTATCAATACTCATCCAACTTTTTGGTCGAAGAATTTTTGCACGGATGAGTAATTATTGCAGATCCGGTAAATAACAGGAAATGGAAAGATTCATAGTTTATCTTTGATGCTTGTCGGATAATTTTGTAACTAGGTAAAACAATTTCTTACTTGTTATATAGTATTGTATGAACTATTGAAATAAAGAGACCTCAAAAGCAAAGCTATGTGTGTGGTGGTCAAATGTAGTAGTTATTATTTTGAATTAAATAATATGACAACTATGCATTCAAAATTCATTTGTAGGAGTGAGGTAGCGCACCCCTTGTACCTTTCCTTGTGAGGTGATTTCAATTAACTGTTGCTTGAAAAAATATTGGGATTAACTAGGATTTTACAGTGTGATTAGATCATGTTTTTAGTCCAAGACTTGTCCTTAGAAAATATATTGGGATTAACTAGGATTTTAAAGTGTGATTTGATCATGTTTTTAGTCCAAGACTCGTCCTTCATGTTTGTAGCATACAACAAAGCTATTTGGATTAATCATTATCATAATGATCAGTCCCCGTAAAAGGTTGTCATCGATGTTTATCTAAACAACAAAAATCAATTTGAAAACACTTACAAAAATTGTTGGACAATATCCATTAAATCATTAAATGTAAGGAAAATGGCATTGTAGTGCATTATACTTGAGGTTTTGGGATTGGGGTAAGTTAAACGTTAAGATTGTATCACAGTAATTTAAATTGTCAAACTATTGGACTATAGTGAACTACCACCAAATTGGGTCACAACAAAAGTATGACAGATTGGACTCTAGTAGAACTAACATTTAATGACTTGGGATATATCACACCATAGTATGACATATTTAATTGCAATAGTTCAAACATTTCAACCATTATATTGTGGTATGCCAAACAATGACAATCAACCAAGTTGGTGTCACCTAACTCTGGGGTGAAGGCGGTGCATTGTGGTCCAATAGTTTTACAATTTAGCTGATTGTAATACAATTTTAAAATTTGGCTTATCACAATCCGAAGGTGTAAAATACAATATATTACGATCCAATTTTCCTAAATATAATTAAAAAATCAGTGTTAATGACCTTGCAGTTCTAGAACAATCCTCTCTCACAAACGGTTCTTCAATAAGCCCAACAATTCTTCTTTATCAAGTGGATTCATTTTACATCCTAGCCTATCTTGATGAGGCGGATTGAATAGTTAATTACGCTCTTTGTAAAAATTTTGTTCCACCCATTCATTTTTACACTAGCTATCTATCTATCTATCTATCTATCTATCTATCTATCTATCTATCTATCTATCCATCAATTTATATAAATACACACACACACACACACACACACACACACACACACACACACACACATATATATATATATATATATATATATGGGAACAGATAATATGAGAATGACATTTTGGTGAGAAGGTTAGAAGGGATGGACATCAAGTATCGCAGAAATGGACATCATATATCGCAAAGATAGACATCAAGTTTGCATGGATAGTTGATGTCTCCCTGATGAGAAAATGGACGACAAACATTGTAAGCTTTTCAGAAATACAGGGCAGGGCTTGACATATAAATTTTATGAACCTATCTATAAACAATGTAGCAACAAAATTTACCCATAGAAACTGAAACACATGCAACTAACACTTTAATCTAGTTTACGATGGAAAATCCTAACCACACTAAAGATATCCTTGAGGTCCGATTTTTCATCAGCACAATACAAGAGGAAGTACATTTTGGGCAAGAATGCAATCTCTCACGTTCTTAGGCTACACCCATGGTTCTCCACAATGACCGTGATCTATGAAGAAGAATCAAATAATTACCAACATGACCAAGAAGAAAACCTAATACAGTTATTTTACATGAATGATGAAAATGGAAATCAAATTATTGCTCGACCACAAGCTAAGTCAACGATTAGATAATAAGACTTGAGGGTGGTGGAGGTGTTGATGATCTGATCATCATTGCATATGAAGATCAGAACAATCAACTAGTAGCAAGTAGCAAAATGAATGATCATATCCTATCATCCTGATAATCATATTTCAGGGTAATGGAAAAGTTGATTATCGAATTATAATACCTGATGAAAATCAGAGCAACCAACTTGTAGGAAGCAGTCAAATTAATGATCCTATCATACTGGACTAGATATTGAGTTCAAGGATGAAAAAACATCAAGGAGAGAACATATCCAGTTTGTGAATGGTAAGGGTTTTCAATTTGAGCATTTTCTATTTGAACGCTAGGTCAAGTTTATTACCTTCATTGTTGTTTACAGTTTCATGACAAATTTTAGTTAATGTAAGTATCCAATCAAATTAAGCACTGGTTCACTTTAAGTCCGACTATTATTCTCCTCTATTTTACCGAATAATTTTATCTGATCTACTTGGAAATTCAATTCTAAACTTAACGGTCAAAGTCAAACGTTGACAAACATTAACAGCGGAAGACTCGTTTTTTTTTAATTGGGCGTTACTGCCGTATCCCCGAAGGAATACAATGCAAGAAAGGAAAACTAACAACTAATCATTATTTACTTCAATTTAACAACCAAAAGAAACTTTCAATTTCTAAAGACAACATAAACTAACAACTACTCAAGTCTACACATCAGCTGAACTTTACTCCGAACTTCTACTTCGACGTCCTCACATCTAGAACCCGTTTCCCATCATAGAATGCATCATCTAAAAACAAAACATTTAAAAACATGAGGAGGACTCAATAATGTCTACCCCTAACCGTTAAAACATTTTAAAATCCATTTCAATTCATTTTTTGGGAGAAGTGAACAAGTCAAATCTTTTCAAAAACACTTTCTTTCCCAACCAACCATAACCATCTTTCAGAATTATTAAGCGGGCGGACCTTGCTTATTTGGCCTTCGAAGTCCAATGACTTCGCTATAATCATATCACAATCCAATCACAATCTCAATCTCAATATCAAACTCAATCAATCACAATCTCAATACACGGATGACCATCCATTTCACACACGTGCATATAACTAACCCCGGGGAAGTAGCACTTATTAGGCATCCCTGATCTCTTGACAACCCCCCTCAAGGATACCACATCGTGGTCTTCGGGGGCGTTGCCCGAACCCGCATTTATGTCACGTTTGAATTATTAATCAGGTTTAATAACAGAGCTTTCCGATCTCAATCAATCCCATCCAATCCAAACCCAAATTTCCAAAACCATTTTCAAATCACACATAAACGACTGTCCACATTTTTCCAACTAAAAACAAACATAATCAACATCCAAAATAGACAGCCAAATTTCACCATAAAATCCCCTTTCGGAATGCAATTTCCAAAATATAGTAAAACCATAAAACACATAAAACGCATCCACAAGGGGATTAGGACATAGACATTACCTGACAATTCTTCTCCTTACTTCAGAATACACTTGACCTCACTAGATCGAACGGTTTGGAACGCGCCTAAAAATAACGAAATTTCTAAAATTAAAACGTGTCGTACGGAGTTAACACAATCTAATTTCTTCCTAACCCACCCCTAGGAACACTATAAGGTTCCCATCATTCATAAATTAACATTTTAAACATATCTGATATATTCTAAACCATCACATTTTACAAACACCTAACATATTAAAATCAATTGAATAAATCACACATAAAAACACATTTATTAAAAAGAATAAACTGGACAGATTGCAACGTCTGGATAAAATGAACCATAACTTGATTTCCCGACATCCTATGGGTATGGTTTTGGACTTTCTGGAAACCTCAGAATGTCTACTAAAACTCTTATGCTGACTCCGAGACCTAAAACACCCCCTAGGTGCGCTATTTGGGTCGTAACTCAGAATATACATCTCAAAATCTCGATCCGCAAAATCCCTATGAAAGCTAACATCCTAAGGTATTTCCAGACCTAAAGATAGGGCTAAATATTAAGCACACAATAAATGGTGACCGATATCGTACGACTCATAAAATCTATTCAAACTGACCGGGTTTTTATTTCGGGATTTGCGATCCTAGATGTAACCATACTATCCCGGGACTCCAAATTGAGGTTTTAAACAGACTATTAGGGTCCATTACTTTCCCTTTCACCCCCATAGTACAACGAAGGTCGATTTACACATATACTTCATATATTGCGACGATAACATATTAATTCTCAATCAACGCATAAACCTAAAATTCACTCTATCAATCGAAATAAAAGGAACGAAACATGGACCCCTAAGAACCCAGCAAGGTACTATTTTACTAAAATGTAAACAATTGAACACTTTTAATAAATAAGGAAATCGATAAACCTCTTAATAATTTAAACATAATATGATTATTAATAAAAATCAAAACTTTATTTATCATAGTGGAATTTAATTTTGGAAAAACAACTAAGACGATTTTGGAGACACCCTTTGTAAAGTATAATTTAGTAATAATTATAAACTAATGTTTTTAACTCCGAACTCTCAAAATTTACTCAAGCTTTGTAAAATACATTTGAGAAAAACAACCCTAATAAACTTTATAACCAGAATTAATACTCATATTATAAGCAAGCATAACAAATTTATTCTCATGAAATAACTCAAATCAAACCCTGAACATAATTTACATAAAATAAATAATAGAATTCACATATTAGCAATATTAACAATAGAATATACAAATTTAACCACATAATCACATAATATTCACGTAGTACAACTAAATTAGGTTTTTATGGAAACTAAAATTTATGAAAACTACAATTGATAAAGGTTTAATGAATGTAGAATAATAACAACTCAAAATATGAAGATCAGGGTTTTACTAGCACAGAGAGTTGTGTTGGGCAGAACAGGCAGCAGAGAGGGCGAACATCGGCGGCGTTGGCGGCGGCGGCGTACAGTCCAGAGAGCGTCGGAGGAGTCACGGTGGTCGGCAATGGATGGCTTGAACCACAACAACAGCAGCAGGAGAAGGACCCGACCCCTTTAGTGCGTTCTGGGCAGCGTGCAGCGGTTTTCGACGATAACGGGGGTCGTGCGGCGGTCGTCTGGTGGTCGGGAGTCCTCTGCGGTGGTCTGCGACGGCTGAGCGGCGGTGGTTGTGGTGTACAGTAAGGCGGACACTGGGGGTGAGAGTGAGGGACGAGAGAGAGAAAACAGAGAGAGAACGGGATGCGGTAGCCGCGACGGCACGGCGAGGGGTGGCGGCGGCTGGTGGTTGATGGCTGCTGTGGTGGTTACACTGAGAGAGGGAGGAGAGGGAAGAAAGTCACGTTTAGGGTTTTGATATTGGGTTAACTATTATTAACTACTATATATTAACCAAAATAATTTAATGAAAACATTGAGAAAATTAAATTTACTAACCTGATACTATTATTAGCTAATGGAAATTAATAATATATTTTCTCAAATAATAACCATAATAATCTAATAATAGCCACATAATAATTAAGTAAACTAAACACATATTCATCAAATATTACACACAAAATTACCAACACCCCTACTCCCATGCATACCCATGTGTACAGCGGTTTGCAGGCCGGTGTAAATTGTCGAACTCAGGGAGCCTGTGGCCTAAATTCTCGTATTTTGTTTCGGTTTTAGCCTTGAATCAAGAAATAAATTACGGAGCAAAGATCACTTTGATTATGAAAAAATTAAAACTAGAAAGATGATTAACTAGGTGATAATTAGACAAAGAGAGGTTCGGGGGTTTTAGACACTTAACGGAATCTTTGATCAATGAGTTTTCATGACTAAAGCGCATAAAGTTGGATTTATCCATGGAACAACGCGGGAAAGAGGCCACGATGAATCTCCTCCCTCGAGGAAGATTCAAATTAACTACCCTATGTCTACCATGGACCATCGGGGTTGAGAATTGCGTTAATTCCTAGTTAAGCCTACACTTACCCTCGTAAGCGTAGACCTAATTATCCAACTCTAGGCTTCCCATTGAGTGTATAACGATTCAAAGAGCTCTCGGACCTTGAACCGCCACCCCCAATGAGAAGACACCAAGTGGAAATAGACTCCTCCAACTAAAACACACTTTAATCAATAAACACCTTAGCCAAAACCCATTAAGGCCTTAATCACCCCCTCACCTCAAGGAAGATTAGCCTCTAGACATGGTTGAGAAATTAGCAACACACAACCAATAAAACCCTAGCATGGTTCTACTCAAAGGATGGATATTAAAACTAACCACTATGATTAACAACATAAAACTACACTAAACACAAGCAACAAAGCATTTGGAAACATTAAAATGAGGAGAAAAGAGATTATACCTCAATGGATGAGCAATAAATTAGCAATAAATGAAGAGCAATAATACCCAAATGATGAAGAGCAATTGGCCTTGATTGAAGAAAGTAATTAATCAACAAAATAGAAGTTAATCCCCCAAAAGCTAATCCTAAAACTCTTGAAAGATAGAAGATGTCCACTCCAAAGAAAGAAAATGACAAGACGAGCTATTTAAACAAAGGGGAAGAAGGGCCAGAACACAGTCGTTTTGGCCGAAAATTATGCAGGAAATAAGGTCGTCGCGAACGCTACGGACATCGTAGCGTTCGTTACGACCAAAAGCAGGCAAACATTTCAGCTCCAAGGCGTCCGCTATGTCCAGCGTCGCAACCTAGTCAATCATCCGTAGCGAACGCTACGGAGGGCGTAGCGAACGCTACGACCGTCAGTAGGAAAACTTTGAAAATCAGGGCTTCATCGTAGCGAGCGCTATGAATGGGGTAGCGACCGCTACGGTCTTGGGCAGAACCTTCTGCCTGGGCTCGTAACGATCGCTACAATAGGCGTAGCGACCGGTACGCTCTTCAAGTGATCTTCCATCTATGGGGGCGTACAGCTGTTGTAGCGAACGCTACGAGCCTGGATGCCCCCATACTTAGCCTTTTGGCCCGAAATCCCTCTCCTTTACGTACGGCTGGTCTCCCTTGCTTCCCGGGTCTTCACCACGGCATCAAATCGGCTCCAAAGGTCTCGGGATGACCGAGTTATCGCCTTTTTTCGCAACTCCGCGCCCTTTTATTATTCTCCGAACTTAATACCTAAAAATCACAAAACACGTTATAAATAACCATTTTATCAGGGAACGGCAATAGACTTGGGCGTAAATGGGTGGTATTTAGCCCCTAAATTGGGACTAAACACCCCCCACACTTAGCCTTTTGCTCGTCCCGAGCGAAACCAAACAAAAGAAACTAGAACAAAACAAAACAACTAACTCACTTTCGCAGGAATCGCGGATGCATTTAGCACATGCATCAAGCCCTTTAAACCCCCCGGTAGCTCGGGTGGACGAGGTGGGTTTCGTGAGTGTTTATAGCGGCTCTACCCACAAAAACAAAACAAAGAAAACAAAGGAGAAGAAGAAGATACTCAAGCTCATAAAAAACGTACCTAGACACCCGACCGGCATTACCAAACAAAAAGAAGTTGCAAACATAAACAATTAAGAACACTTAGGTTGAAAGAATGTCAATCCTAAAGATTTTTAACCCCAACAAATAAGCGTTAGCAGAACGTTCAAGCAACTAGGCCTAACCAAAACACAGTCGAAAGTGATTAAAATAATTTGGCACAAGAAAGAGGGAAATTTTCAAAAAGGATTTAGGGGAGTTACACCATCAAGATCAAATCAATCACCCCTCCGTCACCAAATTAGTGAGAAAGAACATGTATGAGTATGAAACTAAGATAGCTAAGAGCAAACCTCACTCTTGGGGATGTGGAAACACTCCGCTCATGTGTTTTGAAAATGGAAATGATGTCTGGTTCTCTCAATACTCTAGCCTAGGAAACAATCTACCATATGTTTGCTAATCATCTCAATTCTCCGCCGCTAGATGCAAAATGCAAATGACAATCAAGAGGTCTTTGAAGGGGTTGTAACGGGCTAAGGATAGGGGTAAGGGACGGAAAGTATTTGGATAAGTGGAGCTCGAAGCCAAGCTTGGAGTTATACTTCGCCAAGTTCACGCAATGTTATTGAACCTTACTCACCCATAAGCAATTACAATGAACCCGAAACATTTATTTGAAACCTCCTCAAAACTAGATTCCTCATTTGCCATCACACTTTTGCTCCCTTTTTTTTTCTTTTTTTTTCTTTTTTTTTCGATTTTTGCTTCCTTTCATTTGCTTTTTCTTTCTTTCTCTTTTTTTTTCTTTAGAAGCGTGTGAATAAAGAGAGGATTAAATACAAAGCACAAAACTCGGCGGGTTTCAATAACTCAATCAAGCTAATTTAGAGCTACGTAAGTAGGAACAACCCATCACATCCTAACCATGACATTCCCAACATGCCACTCTATGGAAATATTCACAAGCAACCCTACTAATCGCACTTCAATAACTCCAAGCAATGACTTAGGGTAGGAAGATATGCACTTGGCCATGGTTTGAAATTTCGGTTTATTTCAAAGGGAAGGAGTAATCAAAGGCTAAAAGAAGGGTTAAAGGCGGGAAATTACATGATTCGGGTGGCTATTTGGCTATGTAGCTAAAATAAGCGAGAATGAATGCCTCAATCATATTGTCAATGCACGATGCAAAATGCAGTTTCAAAGAGATGAAAAGCAAGTTCTAGAGATCGCAACCAAGGTTGAGTCACACATGGGGATACGAGAGTAATAAAAATGATTAGTCGTTTTGGCTTAGTAGTCTCACGGGTTTGTGCTCAACAACAAATCAGAGAACATAAACGTTCATGTGCAAAGCTCACATCAATGGGTCAAGAAGGGCTATCAATCTTTACTATCAAAATGCAATCCCAAATCAAGATGTTTTCAAAAATTCTTTTCAAAAGCTTTGAATCACAGTCGGCTATGCAAAGGTTAAACCAAGCTACAAGAGGCACTACTTAGCCTACAATCATCACCGGAGGATTACCTAACTTAACCTAATGACGTTCTAATTTTTTTTTTCAAAATTTTAGCACTTTTTCACTTTTTTTTTCACGAACTTTTCTAAGAAAGAAAAAGAAACAAAAAGGACTCAAAAAGACTAGGTGCTCTACCCAAAACATAATGATCTCCCCCCCACACTTAAAATCCACAATGTTCTCATTGTGGGAAGGGTGTCTCATGAAGGGTAGAAAAACTAGGAAAAACAAACATAAGTACAAACACCTAAAGGAAAACAAGCAAACATATATACTAACATCTAACACATAAAAAGGGGTGGCGCCCCGAGCCCACACGGCTCCAACAACAAGAAAACCCAACACAGAGCATACTAGGGGTGCGCCACCAAAAGAAAAACAAGCATGCAAAAAGAAAACAAACTATACAAACAAAAACACAGAAATATGTACGAAAATAGAAAAGGGTGGAACGAACGTACCTTGTATGTTTCCAATGTGTAACCAAAGTTCGGACCACGATCACAAAAGAAAGGCTAAGACTAACAAGGTTAGAAGAAAAATGCAACGTATCGAAATGCAATCGAATCTGCATGCAAAAGAAATATACAAAGATGTCCAAATGGACAAAGGAAAATGCACGAAACAAATCTATATGCAAGAACAAAGCTATATACATTGCCAGGGTAACCTCAACCTCGTTCTCAATCAATTTGAGGCGACTTGTTGAGGGTGAAACATCACCTTGCACTTGATGGAGCTAAGTGCAAGTGATTAACCAAAACCAACCTAATCATGATGGAAGATGGATGAAGGTAGGGATGGACGGTGATCACAGATAGGACAACAAAATCTTCGATAAAACCGACAAGGGACGGGAACACAAGAACGTCCCACCCACCCACTAGATGCACACCTCCCCACAAACAATCAAATGATAAATCAAATAAAGAGAGAGAGAGTGGGGAGGGGATAAAGCTTACAATCATGGGGGTGGATCTCCTTCAGGAGGAGGAGGTGGTGGGTAGTACGGGTTGACCCATCCCGGATCACGCGGCGGATGACCCATGACAACGTAGTGGTAGTAGGCCCAGTCATCCGCGATGTTCTCCAAGCGACCCGCCCGATTGTTTAATTGCGTCAAGGAGTCGTAGGTTTGTGTTTGGGCAATCATCATTTGATTCATGGAACCGGCAAGGTCCCTCACGTCATTTCTCAGCCCATCAAAATCCTCTTGACACAAAACCCAACCGTCTTGTCCTCCCGACCCTTGTCCTTGCTCCACAACATTCTCTTCTTGGGCCGCCGTCTCTGCACCTCGCCTCGGTGCCCTGCGTTGATTTTCAGCTGCCTCCCGCAGCTGCTCCAACTCCCTCTCAAAGGGGGGATCATGAACCCCCTATCCCCACCAACAAGCCTAGGAGTTTGCTCCTGCCCGCGAGACCAATTGTTTTGATCCCGCACATCAATTAAACGAGGGGCTTGTTGGTTCCGGAGAGTAGTCACAGCTTTGGGGACGGACCCATGGTGGTAGAGGAGTACTGGAGGCAATGGATTCATGGAGAAAAAACGGAAGTGGCGGAGGCGGTCGCCGTCCATAGGTTCTGGAATGTGGTGCGTATCGCAACGGGAAAGGTATGGGGTTATCGGGCCCCCATACTGGTGTAGGAAGTGGGTAATAATGTGACCCAACGCTATACAAGTTCCGGCACCATCGGTAGACATTTGCTTAAGTTGGTGCAGAATACACGATCCCGTGTTGACTCGGCGACCATGTAAAGCATGGTACAAAATAGCTAGGTCGTCTTTCCGCACCTTCTCCCTACCATCATCCCGTGCAAAAACTGAATTTGTAATTAACCTATGGAAGACCCTAATGGCAGGATTACAAAAATCTCGGGATTCGGAACCCCGAACATCATAGTACAATACCTCCCCATTTGGGGCCCTAACTAAAGTTCTCCGCCAACATGTTATTTCCCGCATAGCCTCCCCCTCATTGAAGACCGAGGCTTGGCCATAGGTTAAGCCTCCGTTCGGCAAACCCAACAAGTTATTAAACTTCACAAGATCACACTCAATGGGCTTGTTGCCCACCCACGCAGTAAAACATGCATCAGTTGTCCCATCATTCAACAACTCAAAAGATGAAAGGAACTCATAAATTGCTTGATCTCTCTGGGGTGCAAGAATTTGAACGAATTGCTCCCACCCCATTACCCCAATTAAACGTTCCATGCTAGGCCCCAAGTAGTGTTCATTGCACGTTTCAACATCATAAACATAAGGAAAACATATGTTCCTAGTTTTGAACTGTGTTAATCTTCGAGCATGCCTATCATTTTGAACAGTAAATCTATGCCTAGCATGCGAACTTAAGCGTAAAGGCTCAGCTTTTTGGGTAGGAAAATCGGGGAAGTCATTACCTTCATCTTCTTGATCAATAATGGGTGATGCCCTTGAGGATGAAGCTCCATCCCACACCCTCTTTCTAGGTCGTGGAGGCATTTTTTCTCTTTTTTTTCCTTTGTTGAATGAATGCTTGAGAGAATGCTTGGAAGATTCAAGCTTTGCTTCCTCTAAAACCCAACTCAATAAAGAGTTCAAATGCTAGAGGAAGAAAGTGAAAAGGGGTATGTTGAGTTGCAAAAGGTGAGAAGAGAAGAGTGGAAATGGAGTTTATGGAGGAAGAGTGATGGTCTTTTTGGTGGAGAATGAGTAGAGAACGATGAAGATGGTGGTTTTGAGGGTTAGGGTTGTGGAATGTTGGAGAGGAAATAAGAGGGTGAGGCGATTTGGGAGTGAAAAGTGAAGGGAAATGAAGAGGGGGTCGGATTTCCCCTTTTATATTCTGCGTAAAATTTAGGGCGCTCGCTACGCTCGTGCCGAATCAGGGAATCGATCCGTAACGAGCGCTATGCTCTGCGTAGCGAACGCTATGCCCGAAACAGTTGCGAGGCAGAAAGTCAGGAATCGATCTGTAACGAGCCCTACGCGCTGCGTAGCGAACACTACGCTCTAAACAATGGCCAAACAGAAAGACAAGGAGGGCTCCGTAGCGAGCGCTACGCAAGGTGTAGGGAACGCTACGCTCTAAACAGTGGCCAAACAGAAAGACAAGGAGGGCTCCGTAGCGAGCGCTACGCATGGTGTAGCGAACGCTACGCTCCCAGACTTAAAAAAAAATTTCAATTGTTCCTCGTCCCTCTTCTCCTTAGGTTCTCCTTCAACTTATCTCCTCTAAAACCAATATGCTTCAAATCTTACACACAGCTTCCAAACCTCCCTCGTTTTTTTTTCTTCTCCTCCCACTCATGATTTCCCTTTTTTTCTCTTTTTTTTCATTTTCTTTTTTTCTCTTGTTTTTTTTTCTCTTTTTTTTCTAGAACTAATTCCTCATTACAAGCATGGGTTGCCTCCCATGAAGCGCTTGCTTAAGGTCCTTAGCTTGACCATTGACCGGATCTTATCATTAGGTATCGGGGAGGAAAGTCACCATAGTCCCCGCATACTCTTCGCTCATGACACATGGTTTGACCTTGGAAGAGTTCACTTTAAAAGTTTCCCCCTTCTTGTTCTCCAACTCCACAACTCCACCCGGGTGGAGCTTGACAATGACAAAGGATCCCGACCATTTGGTCTTTAATTTTCCCGGGAAGAGTTAGAGGCGAGAATTGTACAACAATACTTGATCACCCACCTTGAAGTTCTGGTAATTGAGGTGCTTGTCATGCCAAGCCTTTGTCCTCTCCTTGTAGATCCGATTGTTCTCATAAGCTTGTTGGCGGATCTCCTCCAATTCTTCCAATTGGAACAACCGTTTCTCCCCCGCGGCCTTTGCATCAAAATTCACTTTCCTTACCGCCCAAAATGTTTTGTATTCGAGTTCCACCGGGAAGTGGCATGCCTTACCATAGACCAACCGGTAAGGGGTGGTGCCTATGGGAGTCTTGAATGCCGTCCTATACGCCCATAGAGCATCATCAAGTTTGTCCGCCCAATCTTTTCTTGAAGACGCAACAGTCTTTTGAAGGATTTCCTTAATAGCCCGGTTTGTGATCTCCACTTGCCCTTGAGTTTGGGGGTGGTAGGGCAATCCTCTCTTGTGATTCACCCCATACTTCTTGAGCAATGCCTCAAATTTCTTCTCAATAAAGTGAGGCCCATTATCACTAATGACCACTCTTGGGATGCCGAACCTAGGGAAGATTACCCTCTTCAAGAACTTGGAGACCGTATTGGCATCACATCTTTGGCTTGCAATTGCCTCGGCCCATTTGGAGACGTAATCTACCGCCACCAAAATGTATTCATTCCCCCTTGACGAAGGAAATGGGCCCATGAAATCAATACCCCACACATCAAAAATCTCACATTCAAGTATATAGGTCAAGGGTGCTTCATTTCTCCTAGAAAGACTCCCAACTCTTTGGCATTCATCGCAAGCTTTGACATGAACTTCTACATCTTCGAAAAGCGTCGGCCACCAATATCCGCATTGAAGAACCTTGGCTGCGGTTTTATCCTTTCCCCCATGTCCTTCACATGGCTTGTTATAGCAATGATTTAAGATCTCCGGAACCTCGCTATGAGCTATGCATCTTCTATATAGGCCATCATTGCATATGCGGAACAAGTAAGGCTCGTGCCAAATATAGTGCTTGACGTCACAAAAGAATTTCTTCCTTTGGTTTGAATGGAGCTCGGGCGGGACCACATCCGAAGCAAGGTAGTTCACAATATCGGCGAACCACGGGGTCTCCTCTTTGATAGCAAGCAACTTCTCATCTGGAAAAGAATCATTGATAGGCCGGGACTCCAATTCAACAAGGATTCGTGAAAGGTGGTCGGCCACCACGTTTTTGGAACCGGCTTTGTCCTGGATGGTGATGTTGAATTCTTGCATTAGTAGCAAACAACGAATAAGCCTCGACTTGGCCTCCTTCTTGCCTAGTAGATACTTCAAAGCCGAGTGATCGGTGTACACCACTACTTTGGAAATCAAAAGGTATTGGCGAAACTTGTCCAATGCAAAAACAATAGCCAACAACTCCTTCTCCGTAGTGGTATAATTGCGTTACGGCGTCTAAGGCATGACTTGCATAATAAATGACCCTTGGTTGCTTATCCTTGGTTTGTGCTAGGCATGCCCCCACGGCATAGTCGCTAGCATCGCACATAACATCGAACGGTAAGCTCCAGTCCGGTGGTTGAACTACCGGTGCGGTGGTCAAGGCCTCCTTCAATTTCTGAAACGCTTCAAGACACTCATTAGTAAAGACAAAAGGGGCATCCTTGCATAGAAGCTCAGTGAGAGGTCGAGCAATTTTCGAAAAGTTTTTGACAAATCGCCGGTAAAACCCGGCGTGTCCAAGAAAACTACGCACCCCCTTGACAGTGGTGGGGGGTGGTAGGCGCTCAATGACCTCCACTTTAGCTCTATCCACCTCTATGCCCCGCTTTGAAATCACATGGCCAAGGACAACACCTTCCCCAACCATAAAATGACATTTTTCCCAGTTAAGAACTAGATTGACATCTTGACAACGAATCAACACTTTTTCCAAATTTGCAAGACAATGATCAAAGGTATACCCATACACATTGAAATCATCCATAAAAATCTCCATAAGACTCCCCACATGGTCCGAGAAAATAGCCGACATGCACCTTTGGAAGGTGCCGGGCGCGTTACATAACCCAAAGGGCATCCTCCGGTATGCGAAGGTGCCAAAAGGGCAAGTAAATGTGGTTTTGTCTTGGTCTCTTGGGTGAATGGGTATTTGAAAAAATCCCGAATAGCCATCAAGAAAGCAAAAATGGGATTTACCGGCGAGTCTCTCTGGCATTTGATCAATAAAGAGCAAAGGGTAATGGTCTTTGAGGGTCGCCTTGTTTAATTGTCTATAGTCAATGCACATGCGCCACCCATTCACAACTCTAGTGTTAATCAATTCTTGATGCTCATTTTCAATAACAGTCATGCCACCCTTCTTGGGTACACAATGCACGGGGCTCACCCATTCGCTATTAGCAATAGGGTAAATGATCCCGGCGGACAACAATTTAACGATCTCTTTTTTAACCACTTCTTGCATATTCGGGTTTAATCGACGTTGTGGTTGTCTACATGTTTTAGCATCTTGCATAAGATCGATAGCATGCATGCAAATAGAAGGGAATAGACCCTTGAGATTCTCAATAGCATAACCCAAGGCACTTCTATGTTTTCTAAGAACACAAAGAAGTTTTGAAGTTTGAGTGCCATCAAGGTTAGCATTAATGATCACAGGGAATGTTTCCTCCTCACCCAAAAACTCATACCTCAAAGTGGATGGCAAAGGCTTGAGCTCAACTTGTGGTAATTTCTTTGACTTGATTGGTCTCTCGGTGACAACCTCTTCAATCTCCATGCATTGCACAAATGTTTCATCCGGGGAAAACTCCTCAACAATGGGAGTAGCATCAAAAAGGTCGGTGAAGAACTTCACATCGTCCCCCTCCGTTGTTGAAAATGAGTGCCCATCAAGCTTGCTTCAAGTGGATCATCAAAAGCACCTTGGAGGAATAGAGACTCCCATAAAGAATCATCGACCGCATCCTCAACCACATCAATTGCATAGCATGAGTCATCAAATGTCGGGTGCTTCTTTCCCTCCTCGAGATTGAACACTACTTGCTCTCCCCCCACATTGAGAGATAGTTTCCCATTTTGCACATCAATCATAGCCCCAGCCGTGGCCAAGAATGGCCTCCCAAGAATAATAGGGGTATGTAGGTCCTCATCCATCTCCAATATCACAAAATCACAAGGGATGAGGAATTTACCAACTTGGACCGGAATGTCCTCCAAGATACCTATTGGCCTCCTAATCGACCGTCCGCAAGTTGCAAATTAATGGTGGTTGGAGTGAGCTCATCGAGGCGAGCTTTTGACATATTGACCATGGCATGACACTCACACTAGCCCCAAGGTCACAAAGCGTTTCCTATCTTCATCTCCCAATTGAGCAAGGTATAGAAAAACTTCCGGATCGCCAACTTGGTAGGAGTTTTGATGGAGATGATGGCACTACAATCTGTAAGAGAAATGGTGTTCTCATGGCGGATCTTCCTTTGTTGGTCAAGAGATCCTCGAGATACTTCTTGAAAACCGACCTCCAAATCGCATCTAGGAAAGGGATATTCACGCAAGCTTTTGAGCATATCAATGAATTTGAGAACTTAGCTTCATTCCTTGTCTTGGCAAGTCTCTGGGTATGGAACCGTGGCTTATATGGTTTGAGTGGTTGGGTGATCGCTCATGTTCAACCCCTTCTCAACACTCTTCGATTTAGGCTCCTTCCTCTCAATTTCGCTGGACTCAATGCCTTCACTTCCCTCTTTCCCATCAACAATGTTATCCTCACCTCCCTCCTCATGAGTGATGTCAACAACATCTCCACTCCTCTCTCCCAACGGTTCCTCCTCTACCATAGAAAGGCCTTCTTAAGTAGTTCCACTCCTCAAGTGGATTGCGTTGACTTGCTTCTCCTGTCCTTTTCCATTGTTGGGGTTTGGCATGGTTTGGCTTGGTATAGGTTGGGGAGGTCGGACGGATTGTTGGGCCATTTGAGCCACATGGAGCTCAAGTTGGTTGATCCGGTTTTCTTGGTTGGTTAAAATCTTTTGAAGCATTGCTTTCAATTCCGGATCTTGAGTAGCAGAGGATGGTTGTGGGTTGGTGTGGTTATAGTAAGGTTGTTGTGGAGAAGGGTTTTGAAAGTATTGGGGTTGGTGGTATGTAGGGTTTTGAAATGTGTTTTGGCCGTGGGGGCGAACAAGAGGTTGAGGTTGGTTAGAAAACCTGGGAGGAAAACTTCGCCGAGCATCAGATGCGGTTTCCTTGTGGTCTAATGGGATGGTTATTGGAATAGGAGAGGTTGTTGTTGGGGTAGATGTCATTGGCTTGCTCCATGTCGTGGTACCCTAGGCATTGACCATTAGGGTGGTACCCATTGGAAACGTTGCATTCAACCATGTTGCTATCGGGCATGGATGAAGGGCCTTGCATCTCTTGAACGACATTGACTTGCCTCGAGGTATCCATGAGGGCAAACTTTTGACTCAACTCCGAGATTTGATCGGCAAGGTGTTTCAACACGGCATCACTAGATGAAGATCCTTCCCCTCTTCGCGAACGGTTCGAACCCCAATTCGGAGAGTTTTGTGCTAGCTCATGAAAGAAAACATTCGCCTCCTCAGCGGTCTTGCCAAGAAAAGTTCTTCCCGAGGCATTATCAATGACCATAAAACTAATCAACTTTCTCCCCAAATGAAGATATATATCTCTTGGGAGTGGAAAAGAAAGAAAGTAATAATTACATGTTTGCCATTAAAAATAAAACACTTATTAAGGAAAAAGAAAGGAAAATAAAAGTAAAAAAGAGTCGCGAAGAACTCCGTTGCGGAAAAAGCGTCGTCACGGGTGTGACTAGCAGGGTCATGGGCTTGAGCCTCTCTATCACGAGCGTGACCTAGCTTCTGGAGCCAAAACAAAAAATGTCGTGAGAGGTCACGGGCGTGATAACAACGGTTAGGAGCGTGACCTTCTAGGCAGTTTTTCTACCAACATCTAACTCGCATAAACATCTCCATCTGAACTCTGTTTTAGGCGTATAATATATTGATTGAAAGCTCTTGAGGTCTAGTTTAAGCTCCCTAAATGTGAAGTCCATCAGAGTTGTATTGAAGAAGTTATGGTTGAAAGAGTGAAGGCATATCCATTTCACTTCCCAAGTGGACCCCTTCTTTTGCAGCCTGTTTCTCCAACCGGTCCGCGGCCAAGCTCCTATACCGAGTAACCACGACTTCTTGGGATGACCCAACATCCCATGGGTCCCTCGGGATCGCTGATGGGTATCGATTCTCTTTAATTTTACTATGGTTACAAAAAAAAACCATTGTAAAATAAGTGTTTTATTTTTGGCAACATCCATTACTACAATTGATTTAGAGAATTATAGTTATAGATGTACCTAATATAAAGGGTAGTTGTAAAAGCTAACTTAGATATTTATATCATGTCTGCCATCTTTTTTTGTTAGTTTCTTAACAGATTTTCAAACAAACCCTAGAAAAATACAATCAATCTTCATTGTCTTCTGCCCCTAAGCCTTCGTTTTTAATTACACCATTCAAGACTTCATCTTTCCCTATCATGGGTAATCGGACTAAAGGTATCAAGTTTCATTATTTTCCTATTTTGTTGGGCATTTTAGGATATGATAGTTGAAATTTGAAGGTATCAAGTTCCTCATATTCAAGGGTAGCTCGATATCTCTCTTTCTAGGTGACCATCAAATCAATACTACTTTGATTTTCATCCTATTAAGGATTCAATCAAAGTGGGGGCTATCTGTAGACACGACATATTTGAGCATATAAATGTAGATGAAAATAAACAAATAAACATAAGAAGTCGAGTCAGGAAGCTTACTTGCATGCATTCTACATGCACAAGTTCGTATAAAAACACAAGCACTGTCACATGTGAAGGTCTAATTAATTGCATGCATAACTTTTACATAAGAAAAGAGCTTCATGCAAGCCATGCAAAGGCTACGTAAAGAACATGCAAGAGCTTACCTAAAGTCCCAAGTTCAAAACCTCATAAAAACGCTCTTTTAAGCTCAAACAAGGCATCAACGTCTAAGTGTGAACGAGCCATTCTCGATATACTGCATTCACACTACTACCGACCAAAGGTGAATGGACGAATCTAGATTCATTCCTCCCCACTCTAAAGTCTAATCGGCCTTTAAGAGTGTCCTCACCCAGGTTCATTCAATTCACAGGTTCATTCAATTCACATAAGTTGCCGACCTCCAAATGCATAGCCTCTCTCCACCTTCTAGTATGATCAGACTTAAAGCCTTTGCCTGCGTAATTGGATGAATACATGAATGTACATGAACCTCAAAGCCCCTCCTAGCCTATAAATACAACGCAAAGTCGAAGCCAAAGACACACTTACATTCACTCACTCCATCACCAAGTTATTTCCTCACTCACTTTTTCCCTCATTCTATCATTTTATCATCATCTCTCGTAATCTCTATTCTATCATCTCCTTCTCTAATCTCTACCATACTCTTACAATCATAATATTCACAAAAAAGCCTAAAAGCTTCACAAAAAAGCTTACCCTTTTACCATCCAAAACACAACAAAAAGAACCTTTTTTGTCTACTTTTTCATCCCTTTTTCATAATCTTTCCATCCACATTTTTTGTACTATTTTGACATCTTCAAGAGGGGTGTTCAAGGCTTTGAAAAGATCGATTCAAGAGCAAAGTTCAAGCATTACAACGAAGGCTAGGCAAGGCTTCTTATTCAAAAGGCATCATGTAAGCTTTTTGTGTGTTCCATTCATGTAAATTAAATGTTGTAAAATCTTCTCATTTTTGGTGCATGCTAATGAATAATCATGTAAGGTTTCAATTTGATTTCCTTCCAAAATTTTATTAAAAGCGCATTTTCTAACTTTTAATAAAGTCTTTCCTTTTGTGAAACGCGAACTCAAAAGATTTGCACCTTTTGAGTTCGTAACCTTACCCCTGACTCCACTACTTGGTTTCGTAGGCGGAGTCTTTGTTTTCTTTTTGGTTTTTCTTGGCTTTTCCCTTAAAAAAGTTGGATGACGACTCCTTTTCAAACCAAAACACATCGAGATTGCCTAAACTGTGTCTAACATCGTTTTACAATGTGCTGATGCAACTTTAGGATTATTTTATATATTTCTAAATAATGGTTTCATACATTGTTTTCTTCCAAGCCTAACATCTTGTGAAGAATTTGAATTAATCTTAAAGGAGTGGGAACAAGTGGATATTCACTTTTAATAGGTTAGTTTAATGATTCACGGGATGCATCAAGTAAAGAGAAAGTGATTTTACAACTATTATTCATAAAAATGTGTGAATGATCCTTAAAGAGATTTAAAAGTACACCCCAGCACAAATCCCTTTGTCCTGCGGACGTTTAGAAGTTTGAACGACAAGAAAATATCCACAAGTACTGAAAGGAGAAATTCGATAATCGAAAACCTTAGGATTAATTTAATTATGAAATGAACAAGATATAGAGGATTTTGTAATAAGGAGTCACTGATAGTTTAATCTTTAACTTAGTTAAACTTTAAATAACCACGAAAGTAGGTGATTGATTTTGCTTAGTAATTTGTTTCATTGCCAAAAACTCGCTAAGAAAGAAATTATGCGATTATCGACCCTGAAATGTACCAAATTAGTGACATACAAGTTCAATCCGCTTGATTAATTCATAGAGTGACTTAGGTTTATCCCATGAATGTTTTTTTTCCTTTTGATTTATCTCGTTAATTGTGTGAATAGTTCCTTGATTTGCTATTATAAGTGATTAGAGGTAGTCATTAGCTTAATCCAAACCAAAACCGACCGATTTAGTGCTTACATTGGATATTACTTTGGTGTGCAGTTATGCGAAGTCCATGTGTGAAGGACCTTAACACTTACTACAGGTACACCCGTGCACTTGCGGCGTACCAAAAAGCATGGGCATCACTACAACGTACAAGAAGACCACTAAAGAGGCTAATATAAGATTACACGAACATCAGCTACGATATCCAGTAAACCCACAACAAGATAAACGATGCTATAAAAATGGACAAATCTAATCAGAACCTGAAATAAGTACCAAGGCATGAACTCATTTCATACTCGCAACATAGGAAAATTAGCATAACCACAATCATAAGTGCCCAAAAGATCAAATTAAAATACCTCTAATGATAGTCAAAACCATCATTCTAGGAGTAGCTAAGAACAAAATACTCCTATAGTTGAATTAATACGAAAATAAATGCGATAAAGCTTATAAGGATTTCAACAAATTTGAACTAAAATTGAAAGAGAAGGGGAAATGAGAGGTACCATTTTTTCCTCGGCCAATGTTGTCATTCAAACTTCTGGACAATATATTTCATCTTATCTTGAATCATTGTCGCCATTTTGTACCCTAGAGAAAAAACGTGCCATCTCATATCTTTACCTTTCTCTTTTTACTCAACATCTTTGCATTAGTCGACGATAGATCGATCAGTGAGAACTTGCAAAGGTGGAGGAACTTCCGGAGGGATTGGCGAACAAAGGACCCGTGAAAGGTGGGAGAAAGAAACCATTGTAGAGTAACTAAATGTTTGGGCCTAGAGCATTTGCAAAGAACAACCCATTATTAAGAGTATCCAGACCCTTAAAAGAGTTGTCAGTCGCGATCTACTCTAAGAAGGGTCAACAATTTATTCAAAGTGTAAATCAACAGTCGACGCATTATAAAAGGGTGGAGATATGATGCATTTTCTAGTAGTGGCGAATCACATTGGAAAACATAATGAAAACTAAACAAAAGATAATCGGGATGCAAGGTTGAATGAAGTCTTGCTTGTGAAAGTCTCCTTCTCATTCTCCCAAGTTTTGATCTTCAATCTTCCTCTCTAACGGGTGTCGTAGCGTGCGCGACAGCCTATTGTACATGCTTTCCTAGTTCAGCTCATCCCACCTTGCATGTGTTTATGCCCGATTTTAGGCCTAAATAACGCTTTTTTGCTGGCTATTTTCGTTCAATTCTGAGTGTTTTTCATCGTTTTTATTACTTTTTTAGTTGTTTTGCAGGTTTTCGCACTTTTGGAGTAAAAGCAAGGAAAACGTGCTAAATTGAGGCTTTTTACGGATTCCCGAGTGATTTCCCGAGCCAAGCCGAGCCAAGCCGAGAGCCGAAGCGGAGTTGACCTAGGAACTTCTTCCCTCATTTTTGAAGCATAGTAGTAGCGTAACACCCACTACAATCCTTGTAGCAGGCGTTACAACCTTGAAATGAAGACAAGGGAAGGAAGTAACGTCCGTCGCGCCCGCTACATCTGCCGTGCCACCCGCTACACAGCGCCAGCACTGATCGCCCAGCCTGGGCAGCAAGCCTTCGCGGCCGCGACAGGGGACGTCACACCCACGACCATACGGAGTGTGGAATCGCCTCTCCTGTTTTCTCACGGTCGCCCCCGCCACCTCTGAGGTCGCGCCCGCGACCTACTAGGTTTCAACGCGTTTTCTCGGTTGAAATGGCAGTGTTTTGACCAACTACCTTGCCCTGTACAAATACAAAAAGTGACGATTTTATGATTATGAAGTAGAGAATTAGCTTTTCCTTCTGTATTAGAGAGTTTTAGGGTTCCGTTAGTGAGAGATTAGCTTGAATTAATCTAGGTTGAGTGGATTTTGGTGTTGTACCCAAGATTTGAGGATTCAATCATTTGAGAGATTGTTGGATCATCATTTCCATTGCTTTTCCTTGTTCATTTCTAGCTTTTGATAAGTTCTCTCTTCCCTTAACTCTTTTGTTAATTGCGTTGCTTAATTACTTGCTTGTTTAATTGTTCTTGCTTGCCTTTTTAATTGTTTTGCTTGGTTTGTGATTGTTGGTTGCTAGATATCATGCTTAGGGATGGATTTGATGTTGTTAGCTTAGTTTTAATGATGATTAGTGGCAAAAAACCCCATGGGTTGAGGGTTAATTAAGGATGCGAATGGGTGATTAGGTTTGGGTTAGCAATTTTAGTGAGTAATTAGTTGGGAAATCAATTTCCGACTCCTTTCCTTCCCTCAAGCGGGATGTATTTAGGTCTGAAAGCTCCCGAATACATCCAACACTTCTGTTGGAAGGTAGGAGATGGGATAGTTAACGCTCACCCACGAAAGTGGAAGGAGGTTAACTAGGGAATTCCGTTTCATTAACCCTCCGGGCCCATTTGGACTTTGAGGTAGTTAATCCAGACTATCCTCGAGAGAGGAAACTTGGTGGGTCTTTTCTAACGGAATTGCCACTTGATTCTCCCTCCTTGTTGCTCTCTTGTTGCAAAACTCGTGTCCTTGTCCGCGTTTGCATCCCGAAAAGCCCCGAAGCCCATTTTGTTTCATCTTGGCCGACCTTAGTTTTATTTGCTGCGTTGTGATCCCATTTTCAACATATTTCCTTACCTTAGCGATCTCGACCTGAACCCGACCTAGATTCTATGACCAAGGCCCCTCGCTCCCTGAGAAGAACGATAAAAACCGGTTAATAGTAACCACTCGTTACTCAAAATGGCGCCGTGGCCGGGGAGCCAGCACCCCTAGTTTTAGTTTCTTGGTTATAGGTTGTTTGAGATTGCTTTCATGCTAGAAATTAGTTTGTCCCAATCCCAATGAATTTGATGCTTCTACTAGTTCTTGTTGGTGCATGTAGGTTCGCCTTAATGTCCTATCGAGCATCGTAGGGGGCTTCGAGTCTTGATGGGTGAGGTTCAAGTTGATTCACCTCGTACCCTTCTTTCATATGTCATTCCATCTTTGGGTACGGGAGGCAACCCGATGATCTTAACACCGTTACCACCCGACACGGTGTTCCAGTTTAAGTCGTGTCTACTTGAAGTTTTTGAAAGTAACCCGTTCCATGGAGATATTTCCGAGAGTCCTATTGCTCACATGGAGAAATTCAAGAAGCGCATCAGTTTCATGCATATGCCCGAGATATCTTCGGAATATTTAAAGTTGAAGTTTTTCCCGTTAACATTAAAAGGGAAAGTTGAGATGTGGCTTGACATATGCCCACCTGGATCTTATTCTTCATGGGAGGCTCTCAAGAGAGATTTCCTTCAGAGATTTTTCCTGGCCGATAAAACTTGTAAACTCCGGCAAGATATTATGAGCTTCAAGCAAGAACCCGGACAGACACTTTTTGAGGTTTGGCGAAGATTCAAAGGTCTCCAACGACAGTGTCCGCACCACAATTTACCCAATTGGATGCTACTTCAGCACTTCTAATGTGGACTCGTTGATTCTCTTAAGGAATTAATCGACATTGCATCCAGAGGGACATCTTTTAAGAAGACTACGGAGGAGGTGAGCAAATTCCTTCATGAGCTTACTCAATATTCTCCCGATTTGGGAGGTAGCCAATGAAGAGGTGGAGGTTCATCTTTGGAGTACGACCCCACTATTAGACTTCTCATGGGTACCATCTTAGAGATACAGCAAAGAAAAGCTTTTGAAGGAACTACTAATCACTTGGAGACTCCCCATGAGACTTGTGCTTTTACCCAAAATATCCAATATCATTCTCCTAGTTACGAAGACCAATATGTTTGGAAACCTACCTATCCCTCAACCTCATGAATTTCAACCACCCCAAGAATCCTCGATTGAGTCGATGTTGAAGAAAAACATGGATAACCGAGAAAAGGATCGAGCTCACATCCAGAGTCTCGAACTCAAATTGGATCAAGCTACCTAACTTCAACCTATTCCTATCCAACCTTTACCTACCCCAATGGCGCAAGTAAACTCACTTGATTTGCGGAGTGTGGAAGAGGTGGGAGAGCTTTCTTGGGTGGAGGAGAGTATTTTGGAGGAAAAAGAAAAGAATGAGGTGGAGATGAATGAGGAGGAGGGAGTGATGGTTGAGGAAGCCAAGGGTGTAGATGAAGAGAAGGTGTTGGATGAAGAGATACAGGAAGGACAAAAAGAAGACGAGATTTTAAAGGAAGATGATTATGAATGTCCCAAAGAGCAAACCACTACCCAACAACTTAAAATCCCTCTCCCCAAATGGTTGATTCAACACTTGATTGATGTAGAGCATATAGATCTAAGGCATGATGTTCTGGGTGAGAAACTATCTTTCAAGCCGCCTTGTGTTGAAGTCAACATGATAGCAAAGGTTTTTCATGAGCACCAAGGAGAGGCATACTTTCTTGAAGCGGAACCTGATGACTGGGGTGAGAACAATAATCCCAATGCCTTATGTGTTGAACTCGATGTATTTGGAGACGCACTTCATGATAACTCCCTTAAGTTCGTTCCCTTGAGGAGGGAAATTTCGTTAGATGAGGTCTACATCAAGGGCATAGAGATTGAGGAGATTGTTCCTAAGTGTCTGAAACTTGGAGAACCACATGAAGAACCTAAATTGCTTCTTCAACCCCATCGCCAAATCAAACCACCGAAGGATACTCTTGTTCTATTTGCAAAGGTGATGAGGAGATGTTGGAAAAGGAGGATATCATTATCTCCTCCCCTCTCATGGTTGACCAAGCGACCAGAAGGACGACTCAATTTGAGGTTGTCCAAAGACGGAAGGAGTTGGAGAGGGAGGACATAGAAGCGAATATGATGGAAGAAGCTGCCAATGTTCCTCTCATGTGCACCGCGGCTCTCAAGAATCAAACGGGTATTTGGGTCGAGCTAGGGACCTTAAACAAGCGCTCTATGGGAGGCACCCCATAATTTTCGTTGTTCTTCTCTCGAGTTTTGAGTTTTTCATTTTCCCTTTACTTTTTCTTTTTTATTCCTTTTCTTTCTTTTTGGTTTTTCTTGTTTGTTATCCTTAGGTTTTCCCTTTTTCTTGTCTTTTTGATTTTTCTTTATTTCTTTCTTTTTTATTTTTGAGGTATTAGTTCTAGGATCAAAAGAAAAAGCTTGAAAAAAGGAGGAAAAATGATGTGAAAAAGAGAAAAAGAGAGGGAGTTAAAAAAAATAAGAGAATTAAAGTTGGGAGTGAAGAAAAACAAGTGAGTGAGTAAGTTTTTGAAAAGAAAATGAGTGATGAGGGAAAATTTGAGAGTTATAAAATTTTGGGATATTAGTGTGAGGAAGGATGAAAAGAAATTTTAAGTGAGACTCTAGGAGTTGGAATTTTTGGAGGTGTTTTTGAAGAAGAAACAGAAGCCTATAGCAGGCGCTACAAGAAGTGTAGCCCCCGTTTCATGGTGTAACGTGGTTTGTAGACCTCGGTTTTTATCGTTCTTTCTCAGGGAGCTAGGGTCCTTAGCTATGACTACTTGACTCTAGGTAGGGTTTACGATCATGAGAAAATGAGAGGATTAGGGTAAAAACAGCACAAACACAACTATGGTTCGGTCAAAAAGGGAAACAATGGGTGTCGGGAGATTTCAGGATGCAAACGGCAATTAGGACGAAGGTTTCACAATTAGGAGGCAACAAAATAGTAGAATCAAATGACAATCCCGTTAAGATAAACCAACCGAATTTCCCTTTTCAAGGATAATCCGGATTAACTTCCCCAAAGTCCATCAACAGACCCGGAGGGTTAAAGAAACGGGATTCTCTTAGCTTCTATTAACTTTCGTGAATAGAATACTAACTATCCCAATTCCAACCTTCCAACTCAAGTGTTGGATATATTCGGGTTCTTTCGTACCTCAAATACATCCTACTTGAGGGAAGAATAGGAGTGGGAAGTTGATTCCACTACAAATTACCCCTAAAATTG
Source organism: Portulaca oleracea (assembly GCA_029582165.1). Classification (NCBI taxonomy): domain Eukaryota; kingdom Viridiplantae; phylum Streptophyta; class Magnoliopsida; order Caryophyllales; family Portulacaceae; genus Portulaca; species Portulaca oleracea. The sequence continues at coordinate 35,335,154 of CM055882.1, forward strand.
CTAACCTAATCCAAATATACCATTTACATCCTTAGTTTCTCCCTAATCCATTAGGGTTCTAGACTCTAAACATCCTATCTAACATGCTAATAACATTAATAACTTCATTCATACTTAAAAGGATATTCAAATCAACAATAAACAATAATCAACAAACACAAAGCAATTCAAATAACAAAAACAGAGATTAACAAGTAAATAATAATGAACTAAAGAGAGAAAGAGTTAAGAAATGTTCATTGATTTGATGCCAAAGGAAAATGCTCCAGAATAATAAAACTCCAATGCTCCAATAATAAGATACGTCTTCAAAACTTCAATAGAAATCCAATAGAATCCAGTGTAAGAACAATAATCCAAGTAAAACTCTCACTAATCACTCTAATTCAAAGCTTCAATGTGATAAAAGTATGATAAAGTATGTGCTAAGATATGATAATAGATGATATTCAGTTAAAAGACCTAAAAACAATATATAAAAGCCAAGTTTGTTACTCAAAACTCGTCACTTTACTCAACAAGAAAATCGCATCTGCACGGGACCGTGGGCACAATCTATGAGACTGAAGCCACGGTCCTGCGTAGTGAAGGCAAGTTCTCTCTTCTCTTCGCAACACCGTGGGCACGGTGTTCCTGGACCGTGGGTCTGACGATTTAGGGTAGACAAGTTTTCGCTCCTTCGCACCGTCGTGGCTACGGTCTCCCAAGACCGTGGCCACGGTCTTGCTCGGCTCCCACTTCTTCTGGGCGCAGCTTGATCCCACCGTGGATGCGGTCAACTTGACCGTGGCCACGGTCCAGCTCGGCTTCAAAAGGGCTTCTGGGCGTAGCGCCCGCTACGAAAGTGGTAACGGGGGCTACGCCTTGGAGTGTTCAACAGCCAAGGGACGATGGGAGGGGTAGCGCCCGCTACAATGGGCGTGGCGGGGGCTACGCTTCGATGAAGTTCAGCAAGTTTACTCCCTTTTGAGCTTCTTGACATGTCCAGCCTTTTCGTTTCCTTCGTCTTCGACTCGACCAAGACTTGGGAAATCTCGGGATTCCCAAAATAGGTGCAAAATGGCCCTTTTTACCACGTTTTGAGTAAAAACTCCGAAATCTACAAAATTACCAAAAACGCATTAAAAGTTATTAAATCAAGCTACGAAACAAGTCAAAAGCCTAAGGATTTAGGCGGTATTTAGACACAAAATTGGGTCTAAACACCCCCTCCCCCCACACTTAAACTTTTGCTCGTCCCGAGCAAAACAAGACAAAAACTAACTAAACTAACACTAACTCCTTTGTCGTGGGAGAGAAACGGGTGCATTTAGCGTATGCACCAAACCCTTTGAACCCCCCGGCAGCCCGGGTGGACGAGATGGACTCGTGAGGGTTTGTAGCGGCTGTGCCCACAAAAAGCCAAAGAAAAAGGAGAGAGGGAAAGTGAAAACAAAACCGAAGAAAACAAAAGGAAAGAAAAACAAAGGCTTTGATTCAAAAGATCTCGCAACCTAAACTAAGAAAACGTTATTAAGCCTCCAAAAGCAACAGTTAGGAGCATCTCACAGACACCTATTTCAAATAAAAGCCAATCTTGAATATTTTCAATCCCCTACACCTTATGCCCAGCAAAACCCCATGTGCAATATGTGCAAGTGGGTTCTAACCGAAACCAAAAGATTCTAAAGACTCGTGTCCGAAGTCAAAAACAACGAAACAACCAAGAAAAGTGTTGCCCTTCCTCGCATTTGGTCGCCCTTGGCTTGGTGAGGGTCGTAGGTGATGCAAGGAGAGGCCCCACTCTTTTAGAAGCAAAAACTTTCTTTTCTTTTTGGGTTGGTTTTACCAACGAAATTTTTCTTTTTTTCTTTTTAAAGGTCGGTATTAGCCTTACTTTCGGGAATTGGACGACCCAAAAATGGGGTATACCCTCCCAACAGGGTCTTTTCCATTCGCCTCTCCATCGCAAAGCGATATAGGAGGAGGGTTAAGGGGTATCCGTGCAGTACCACTGATACCGGACCCGTGTAGGTTGGCTAAGTGTATGGTGGTTAATGTCATTCAGCGACACGCTCCACTTAATCAGGTTATTGTATCTTATGAATTCTTTTTCTTTCTTTTTGAACTTTTTGCTTTTGCTTTTGCTAAACAAGAAAACAAAACAAGGTCGGACACAAACCCCTAGAATCTCCCGGTTCCAATCGGAACGTGAAAGCAATCGGGGGTCTCACTAGACACTCAATGAAGGGAGTCTATTTAGGGTAAGTCTTGACTAGAACCCGGGACAGGGTCGAAAATGCTCAGACCGGTTACTTTTAAAGAAGATTAAGAACGACTTCTCAATTGCGACAACAAGATCCAAGAAACAAAGCAAAACAAAGCGAAAACAAAACTAAAAGAAAAACTTTTAAGGCTTTCACTCCGTTTTTTTCTCCTTTTTCACACGAAAATTTTCAAGTTTTAGGCAAAAACTAAGAAAACAAAAATCAAAACAGCTAGGTGATCTACCCTTTGAAACAGAATATCTCCTCCCCCCCCACACTTAAAACGCCACAATGTCCTCATTGTGGGAAGGTGTCTCATGAAAAGGGTAGAGAACCTACAAAAACAAACAAACAAAAACAACTAGCAAGGAAAAATGGTGGCGACCCGAGCCCACACGGCTCCAACAGCAAAATATTCCCAACACAGACACTCAAAGGGGTTCGCCACCCAAAAGAAAATCAAGCATGCGATGGATCATGATGATAATTCACATAAGAAAGAGCAAGGTGGAAAGATATTACCTCGAGCTCTTCATAAGCGTTGAAACTTTGATCCGAAGTCGTCGTTCAAGTGAATCAAAACGATATTAGAGCAAAAGACGACTTTACGAGCGACAAAATTCACATGTGAGATCTAAAATAAAAACGAAAAAAACTAACTAACTAGACTTTGAAACAAAAACTTCAAAGAAGAAAATAAACTATACACAATATGTACATTGCTAATTACTTACCTTATCCCCGAATCTCACTCATTGAGGCGGGAAATAAGGGTGAAATTCAATACACACTGACCAAAACAATCAATTCATTGCATTAACTTCAAACAACATTCGCTTACATCCCCAGCCACAACCAAAATACATTCAAAGCATGATGAAACAAACCGTTCCTAGCCCACAAAGTCAATCATCATACAACCAAAAGACATCCCCGCTACAATCAAAAGACAAACAACACAAGCCAAACCTGAGCATCCTAAAAACCACCCCAAAACATGCCAAAACATGCCAAAAGAACCCGAGCTGCCTACAAACCAAAACCACCAGACCTTGCATCCAAACCCCGATGAAGCATCCCCCCCACACTTATACTTCACAAAATAAAGTAAGTAAAAACAGTGATAAAGATCGAGTGGGGGTGGGAATGCTTACAAACGGTCCTCAAGCGAATCCTCCCGGAGGAGGACAGGGTTGGAGCTGCGATTGGATGCTAACAAGCATCTCTTGTTGGGTCTCAATCAGCCCTTGCAAGTTCTCGATCAGGGTCTGTTGGTTTTGAATAAGCTCCCATTGCTCCTGAAATTCATCGTGAAGCTCCTGGAGTTGTTCACTGATACGCTCCAAGGCGGCATCCCTTGCTTGGCTCGGTCCGGCTTCTTCCTCTTTCTCTTCTTCATCCTCTTCTTCCACTTCCTCATCCTCTTCTTCACCTTCCTCCTAGGGATCCCCGGGACAACCCACCACAAAACGGCTCCCAAATGTTTGGCCGCACGACCAATTGCGTTGGTCGATGACATCTAATCGCTTCTCGGCATGATCGTCGCTCAAATGAACCATGATGCTATGGGAATCGTTCCCGTGGCGGTAAAGTGTTCGCGTTTTATTTTTCTCCAAGAATTCCATTTTTCGTAGGCGAACACCGTCGATGGGATCAGGGAAGTACCGTGGAGTCCACTTGGCTAGATAAGACTCGAACCCCTGCTTCTTAAGAAAATGACAAATGATGTGACCCATGCCAAGGGTCATGTTTCGGGTTTCAAGGCTTATCTCCCGAAGACAGTGAAGGATGCATGAACCGGTGTTTACCCGGCGACCATTGATCGCGTTATGGAGGATGAAGAAGTCGTCTTTTCGAATGCTTGAACGTCCGGTGTCGCGGCCGAAGACGGAGCTTGAAATGATACGGTGAAAGATGCGAACGCTCAGATTACACAAGTCTCTGGCCTTTGAATTGCTCGGGCAATGGACTTGTAGTTTTCGAGTCCTTCACCTTGGGATACCGTCTCCTCCAACAGGTGAGGCTCTCATGGCTTCTTGCTCATCAAAGTTGACACATTCCCCGTAGAAGATACCATCCTCAGGAAGGTCGAGAGCATTGCAAAGGTCCTGAACCGTACACTCTACCTCCTTCTTGGCCATAATGTAAGAGAAAGTGGCATTGGATGTGCCGTCTTCCCGAACCACTAAAGAACTCCGAAATTCAAGCACCGGTTGCTCGATGATGGGCTCGTTGATTGTGGCAAAAATTTCCCAACCCATGACTTTAATGAAGAAGTCCATGCTGGGTTTACAATAAACATCCCATGCCGTCTCCTCGTGATATAAGTCCGGAGCACAAATTTTTCACTTTTTCAACCTTTCGTACCTCGCCTTATGTATATCGTCCCAGAAGTTGACTTTCACTTTCGGGTCACATTGGATTAAGGAGGCGGGTTGACCCTTGTAGCGGGTCTTGTCGGGTTCTGCTAAAGTAGATGGGGTAGGGGTCGGTTCTGGCTCGAATCGGGCACGCTTTGCTCGTCCCATTGAAGGAAACAGAGAGTAATATACCACAACAAACAGCAATGTCCCAAAATCCCAAAGAACAACAAAATTCCAACCAAGAATTTCACCAACTACACTCCAATCAACAAGGTAACACCCAAATTGGCACCCCCAAACTCAACCAAGAGCATCCAAAAAAAGACCCAAGTAATTGTGCACGAAAATCGACCCAAATTAGCAATAAAAACGAAGTTTGATGCACCAATTAACAAGAAGTACCTGAGTTGAAGACTTGGAGGCGTTTTCTTGACAAATTCGAGCCCCAACAAGAACAAAAACCCAGAAATTTTTGCTTGAAGAACCCCGAAAATGGCTAGGAACAGCAGATGCGGCGCAGCTAGGGCAAAAACGAGTGAGAAATTGGAGAGTGGGGAAGGATTTTGTGAAGGAATTAGCAATTTAGGCAAGGGTTTTAGGGTTTGAGGCTGGGAGAGAGTGTGTCGAGTGAGAGGGAAATGAGGAAATTGAAAGAGAAATGAGGGAGAAAGGGTATAAGCCCCGACAGAAATCGCAGCTATTCGACTCACCGTGGCCACGGTCTACTGGGCCGTGGGCACGGTCTCACTCGGGAAGGAAATGGGCAAAAATTGCTGTCTTGAGACCGTGGCTACGGTGACACCCATCGTGGCTACGGTCTAGCTCGGGTAGAATTTTGAGACGCAAAGGTTGCTTTGAGATCGTGGGTGCGGTGAAATGGACCGTGGCTACGGTCTCACTCGGGAATGAAAACTGGGCAAAATGTGCATAACTGGACCGTGGCCACGGTGAAGACCACCGTGGGTACAGTCCTCTTCGGTCACTCCCCTGCACCTACAAGACTCAAAAACTTGGAAAATTTGTTAAGTCCTAAAATTCTACTCTCTTATTATCCACTCTTTTTTCTTTCTGACTCAACAACTTTCAAGGACACCTTCCAACACTCAAAACCACTTTGAATCACGTCCTTCATGGAACCTCTTTTTACTCTCGATTTTTTTCAACTTTTTCAATTTTTTTCAATTTTTTTTTTCTTCTTTTTCTCAAACTTTAACAAAACATGAATGAAAATACTAAGACAAAAGAAATAAAATGAAGAAAATGAAAGAAAACACTAAAAGAAGATGAAGTAGCTTGTACCTCTCCCGGGTGCTTGTTTTAGGTCCTAGCTTGACCTATTCCGATGCTTTCAACCTTCAAAGTTGGCGAGGTACACCACAACGGTCCCCGCGTACTCCTCGCCCATGAAGTATGGCTTAAGCTTTGATGAGTTCACCTTGAAACAATTCCCCTGTGCATTCTTGAGTTCAACCACCCCGGCGGGAAGAATCTTCACTATTTCAAAGGGCCAGGACCACCTTGACCTCAGCTTCCCGGAGAATAGTTTGAGCCTTGAGTTGAAGATAAGGACCCTATCACCCACCACATACTTGCAACGGTTCAACCTCTTATCATGTCATCCTTTCGTTCTTTCTTTGTAGATCTTATTATTTTCATAAGCATGATGTCGCAGCTCCTCAAGCTCTTCTAATTAAAATAAACGACTTGCTCCGGCCGCCTTGAGATCGAAATTCAATTTCTTAATCGCCCACATCGTTTTGTGCTCAAGTTCTACGGGAAAATGACATGCTTTCCCGTAGACAAGACGATACGGAGTAGTCCCAATCGGTGTTTTGAAAGCGATGCGATATGCCCACAAGACTTCATCTAATTTCTCCGCCCAATCCTTCTGTGAAGAGCTGACCGTCTTCTCTAAAATCTCCTTGATAGCACCATTTGAGATCTCTACTTGCCCTTGCGTTTGAGGATGATAGGGGAGTCCCTTCTTGTGATTGATACCATACTTTACTAGGAGGGACTCAAACTTCTTCTCGATAAAGTGGGATCCGTTGTCACTAATGATAACCCTTGGAATGCCAAATCTTGGGAATAAAATCTTCTTCAAGAATCTTGATACGGACTTGCCATCGCACTTCACGCATGAGATAGCTTCGTCCCATTTCGAAACATAGTCTACCGCCACTAGGATGTATTGAAAACCTCATGATGACGGAAAGGGACCCATGAAATCTAACCCCCATACATCGAAAACCTCTACCTCAAGGATGAAGTTCAATGGTGCTTCATTCTTTCGGGAAATATTTCCGGACCTTTGGCATTTGTCACATTGCTTGACATGTAGATGGGCATCACGAAAGAGAGTCGGCAACCAATAGCCGGCTTGTAAAACTCTTGCCGTCGTCTTTTGAGAGCCACCGTGACCTCCAACCAGAAATTCATGACAATGTGTCAAAACAGATTTCACCTCGCTCTCGGGTAGACATCGTCTATACATCCCGTCGTCGCACAACCCGAATAGGAATGGATCGTCCTAAAAGAAATGTTTCATATCGTGAAAGAACTTCTTCTTTTGATGAGGGTTCAGATTTGGAGGAATCACCTCACTAGACAAGTAGTTTATGATGTCGGCATACCACGGGTGAGAGTGCTTGATAGCCATGAGTCGCTCATCCGGGAAAGAATCTACAATCGGTTGGGTATCCTCCAAATCAACAAGAATCCTCGATAGGTGATCGGCTACTACATTCTTTGTGTCGGCCTTGTCGTGAATTTCCAAATCGAACTCTTGCATAAGCAAGACCCACCGTATAAGCCTCGGCTTCGTTTCTTTCTTTCCGATCTAATATTTAATCGCGGCATGATCCGTGTAAACCACCACCTTGGAGAACATAAGGTATTGCCGGAATATGTTGAGAGCAAAGATGATTGCCAAAAGCTCCTTCTCCGTGGTCGTGTAATTCTTTTGTGCACTATCAAGCGCATGGCTTGCATAGTAGATGACTCTTGGCTTCTTCTCTATTGTTTGAGCCAAACACACTCCCATAGCGAAATCGCTTGCATCGGCCATGATTTCAAAGGGTAGTGTCCAATCCGGAGGTTGAACTACCAGAGCGGAAATCAAGGCTTGCTTTAACCTATAAAATGACTCAAGGCATACATCAGTAAAAGAGAATGGGGCATCCTTGCACAAGAGATCAGTTAAAGGTTGAGCGATTTTGGAAAAATCCTTGACGAACCGCGATAAAAGTCGGCATGGCCAAGGAAGCTACGCACCCCCTTAACAAAACTGGGGGTGTTAGGCGCTCTATAACCTCATCTTTAGCCTTGTCCACTTCGATGCCCTTAGAAGAAATTAAATGACCCAACACAATACCTTCTTCCACCATGAAGTGGCATTTCTCCCAATTCAACACTAAGTCAACTTCCTCACAACGGGTTAGAACTTTCTCCAAATTCAGCAAACAATCATCAAAGTTATTACCATAGACTGAAAAATCGTCCATACAGACTTCCATGCATTTTTCAATGAAATCACTAAAGATAGCCATCATGCAATGTTGAAATGTCCCCGATGCATTACATAACCCTAAAGGCATGCGACGATAAGCAAAAGTACCATACGGGCAAGTGAAAGTAGTTTTCTCTTGATGTGAGGGGTGGATTGGAATTTGAAAGAAACCCGAGTACCCATCCATAAAGCAAAAATACGAGTGACCCGCCAACCGTTCCAACATCTGGTCAATAAAGGGAAGGGGGAAATGGTCCTTCTTTGTTACTTTGTTTAGTTGGCGGTAATCAATACACATCCGCGAACCGGTGACGGTCCGGGTACTAACTAGTTCTTTCTTTTCATTTTCAATTACGGACATTCCACCCTTCTTGGGTACACACTGAACCGGGCTTACCCATTCGCTATTTGCGATGGGGAAGATGATCCCAGCAGCTAGCAACTTTACTACTTCCTTCTTAACCACCTCTTGCATATTGGGATTTAATCGACGCTGGGGTTGTCTAGTAGGCTTTGCATCCTCTAACAAGTCAATCGAATGCATGCAAATAGAAGGAGACAGACCTTTCAAATCCTCTATCTTATAACCTAGTGCACTCCTATGTTTTCTAAGCAAATCAAGCAACTTGGACAATTCAGAATCATTCAATTTCGCATTCACAATGACAGGACAAGATTTCTCATCATCCAAGAAAGCATATTGGAGGGAAGGGGGCAAAGGATTAAGCTCTAGAGGAATAGAGGATTGAGTTTGAGAAGAAGACATACCCTTGTAGATCACATCTTGAATCTCCATGCACTCTATATAAGGCTCGTCAATAATAATTATCTCATGCATGGGTGACGAGTCAAGAAGGTTGGTGAAGAAAGTAATATCGGTACCGTCGGTCTCAAATTGGAAAGATTCCAATAGGCAAGCTCCCAAGGGATCGTCGCAAGTAGACTCAAGTAGATGAGAGTCCTCAATATACTCATCAACAAGAAACTCCATCATATCAATAGCATAGCATGAGTCCCCATACGAAGGACCTTTCAATGACCCCTCAAGTTGAAAAATGATGCTTTCATCACCGACATTCAACGACATGCTTCCATTCTTCACATCAATTACCGCTCCCGCCATGGCAAGGAACGGTCTTCCCAAAATGATAGGGATGTTGTTGTCTTCCTCCATCTCCAAGATCACAAAATCACACGGAATCAAAAACCGCCCCACTTGGACCGGGATGTCCTCCAATATTCCAAACGGTCTTCGCACAGAACGGTCGGCCAATTGGAGGTTAATTGTTGTAGGAGCTAGATCGTCGAGATTCAACTTCTTGCAAATCGAATGAGGCATGACGCTTACACTCGCTCCTAGATCACATAAAGCACGGCCAATCCGCATGTCACCAATGGTGCACGAAATAGAAAAACTTCCGGGGTCGGCTAACTTCTCCAATGATTTGTTATCAATAATGGCACTACAATCCGATGTCAAATGGATCGTAGATCTCTCTTGAATCCTCCTTTTGCTTATGAGAAGCTCCTTCAAATGCTTCTTGAATGATGGGACTTTGGAAATAGCATCAAGAAATGGAATGTTCACTTGAAGCTTTTTGAGCATCCCAATGAACTTTGAAAACTTCGCACTTATCGACTTGCTCGGGAAAAGGGACCGGCGGTAGCTTTGGCTTCTCAATGGTTTGGATCGGCTCTTCTTCCACCATCTTTCTTTTCCCTTTCCTTACCTTCTCCATCTCCTCTCTTTCTTTACTAGATTCTTCCAACTCCTTCTCATGCACTCCATCATCTCCCTCACCCAAGACTAACTCACTCTCCCGCTCCTCTATCAAATCTTCCTCCTCCGTGACATCTACCACATCACCCTCTTTGTCACCCAAAACATCCTCTTCCACCATCCTAGGGCCATTAATCTCCCTACCACTCCTCAATGTAATAGCATTAAGTTGTCCTTTCGGATTTGGTTGGGGTTGGCTAGGCAAAGATTGGATGGGTTGAGATTGTTGTGCTATTTGAGCCAATAGTAACTCAAGGTTCTTGATGCGTGCTTGATCTCTTTCTCGAGCTAAGGCCATCTTTTCTTTTCTTGAGATAAGGCCATCTTTTGTAGGGTTTGCTCAATGGTTTCTTGTTGTAGTTGTTTGGGTGCTTGGGAATGTTGACCTTGGTGAGGGTTTTGGTGGTATTGGCAGTGATTTTGATTTGGGAAACCGGGAGGTGAGTTTTGGGTTAGTGGAGCTTGTTGGTTGTAGGCATAATTCCCACGAAGACGAACGGGGTTTTGATTGGTATAGGAGAGGTTATTGTTGGGATAGATAGCTTGGACTTGCTCGGCTTGATACTCTTCACACCGCTTCAAAGAATGTGGCCCTCCACAAAAATCACATACAAGAACTCGAGCATCCGGAATAAGCATAGGTACTTCTTCAGCTGCCTTTACTTGCCTCGTGGTCTCTTCCAAAGCCGACTTTTGTTGCATCTCAAGAACGACATTCATGAGAAATTTAATTGTAGGATTGCTTTCTAGAGAAGGACCATCTCTTGGACCACGGCCGCCTCCCCAATGAGGAGAGTTTTGAGATAACTCGTGAAGAAATACGTTTGCTTCCTCCGCCGTCTTCTTGAGGAACATGCCCCCCGAGGCATGATCGATGGATTCTCGTAAAGAGCTACTCAATCCAGAATAAAAATGATGCAATAATAGCCAATCCTCAAGATTGTGGTGTGGACACCTCCATTGGAGACCCTTGAATCTCCCCCATGCTTCGAATAACAACTCATCGAACTCTTGCTTGAAGCTCATGATGGCTTGCCTCAACCGAAACGTCTCATCATTGGGGAAAAACCTTTGAAGAAAGTCGCGGGTAAGGGCATCCCATGTAGAATAGGTTCCGGGCGGACACGTGTTGAGCCATAATAATGCTTTCCCCTTCAAAGTGAGAGGGAAAAACTTCAGCTTCATGTATTCGGCGGAGACTCCATTCATTTGTACGAAACCGATGCGTTGCTCGAATTTGTTGATGTGGTCAATAGGATTTTCATGCTCTCCTCCATGGTACGGAGTGTTCTCGAATATTTCTAACAAATATGGCTTGAACTCGAACAATGCGTTCGGGGGTAATGCAGGCAATATGATGGGATTGCCTCCCGTACCCGACGATGGTGAGGAATATGATGCTAAGGTACGGGGTGGATCTTGCTATCCGTCAGACATTGGAATTTCGATCGTCTCTCGTCTCTTTGTTGTCTTCTTCGTCTCGAGCCGGTGTTAGCTTGGCGAATAATGCTCTCCGGGTTCGGATTCGGTGGAGTTATAGGAGTTTGGCCTCGTCGAGATCGACTCCGCATGCACAAAAGGAACAAACAGAAGAATCAAATTTCCAATAACCAAGGATAACAAAAATCTCTAGCAAGTGAAATGATCTTAAACGACCTAAAGACAAAGAGCTAAGCTAGGTGCGCTTGCTCCCCGACAACGGCGCCATTTTGTGAAACGTGGTTTGTAGACCTCGGTTTTTATCGTTCTTTCTCAGGGAGCTAGGGGCCTTAGCTATGACTACTTGACTCTAGGTAGGGTTTACGATCATGAGAAAATGAGAGGTTTAGGGTAAAAACAGCACAAACACAAGAAAGAGAAGGTCATAGCTAAGGCCCCTATATAACACCACCATTTCCAGAGAGGAAGAGGGGTGTTGTAGCATTCAAGAGAAGGTCAGAAGTAGGGGAAGAAAGAGCAAGGCCAGTCAGTGGTACGTCAAGAAAGATGGATTAAAATGGCTACAAGCAAAAGTGTAGCAACTGCGGACAAACAGGGCACAAGAAGATTACCTGCACTAACAGACCAATGAAACTACAAGTAAAGTTCGATCAACATGTATTGATTTTTTTAAGCATAATCCTATTTTTTTTAGACTTCAAAATTAGAAAAATGTTGACATGTTGTGATGTTGATGCTTTCTTATTATTCCATAGGTGAAAACAAGTAAGGGAAAGGTGAGGGCTAGAACATCAGCTGCTGAACCTAACAGAGCCCAAGAGATGTCATCTATTACAAAAATTCAAACTCAAGAGAGTCAAGTTACAAGTCAACAACCTTGAAATGAAGATTATCATTATTTTTAGGGTTTTTTGGACATCAATGATACCAACTTTGGGGGTATTGGATATTAATAATACAAACTATTTTCTTGGACACTAGCAGTACGAACTATTGACCTATTTTCCTCTAATAGTACACCGTCGAATTATTATGGTTTTAACTCATCGAAAAGATGATGTGGGTCCATAATATATGGCATGGAAGGCATGTTAGTGGCCACATCAACATTTTTTACCCAACCTCCGCCTTCCACGTCACACATCATGGAGCCACTTCATCTTTCCGATGAGTTAAAACTACAACAACTCGGTCGTGTACTGTTGGAGGAAAATAGGTCGATAGTTGGTACTACTAGTGTCCAAGAAAAAAGTTTGTATTATTAGTGTTCAATACCCCTAAAGTTGATATTATTAGCGTCCAATAATCCTTTTTTTTTATGTCCTTTGTTGTAAATGAAGATCATGAATATCGCATATATGAACATGCATATTTTGGCGCCTAATGATTTGTGACTTATGATGTTTTGGACAATCAATTATGATCAGTGACAGTGTACTCTTTTATGATCAATTAGAAATGAAATGATTTTTTGTTGTAAGCATCGACATCACATTGATAATACGAAAGCATACTCATAGCGAGTATGGATCTTGTATGGACGAAAAATCGTGTTTTAGACATGATCTTTTGATTGAATTTAAAATTCTATCAATTGCTCATGGTCGAATTTAAATTCGCGCCGAGTTCGAGTTTTGGTACTCAAATTCGGGTTACTGAATTTTGGTTACAATTTATAATCGGTCATTCAGGTTTGGGTTGACCGAACCCGATTATGATGATGGCGTTAATGACACACATAAAGTGGCTCAAATTTTATATTCGGTCAAGTTCGGTCATTAGGTCAGCTGGTCATATTTGGTCAAAGAATCTAATATTCGGTTAATTTTTAGTTTTGACAAAAAAATTCAACTCGGTCATTTGATTTCGGGTTTGATTATTTTTTCCGAATTAAAATTCGTTTAGGGTTCGGGTTTGGATTTTGGACCAAATACCCGAAATTGACTGAACCCGATAGGACCTGGACCCGAATTTTTGCAGCCCGTAAACTGAGTGTAAAACTAATTGTGATTTTTGGTTCTAATTTAGCTAATTTGGGAAGCTAATAAACATACCAAAACTCCCTGTTTATAGTGTATACTTTAATGTTGCTGTGAATCTGGATGAGAGAAACACGTTTTAGGGACCAACACCAAAAAAAAAAAGCTCCTCCCTTTCTTTTTTTTCGATTATTTTCTTGCACAGGAATGGAGTTTTTTTTTTGGGGGCGGGAGACAAGTTGGTATAATCAGATGAAAGCTCAAGATTGCCATGAAGTGCATGGATTTTTGAAGAACCCCTTCATCATGAACAAATTTCCAAAATTGTAGCTAAATCGAATTATGTTGAGTTCAAAAGTGAAACATAAACACCCATCTACAACATTGAAATCAAGATTCATTACAAACAACGCACACCTGTGCTTGAACCCATTAAAATTTCCATATAATCCCACCACTACCATACAAGCTTCAATGAAAAGTACAAATAGCATACTCTAAAATATTTTTCCTCCTCTCTTGACCTTCTTTCAAGCCAACATTCTTGTATTTCAGCTTCTAAGAAACCTTCTGTTATGGCACCAACTGGATAAATGGAGACTCAATTCGGGAAATTTTTGATAAATTTGGGTTATAAGATTTCAAGTTCCCAATTAGGGTTCTCAAAATAACGATCCATATTGGAGAAGGCATGCCCATGCAGAAGACCTTTGTAATAGGTTTAACCAGACATCAAGAGAGGGACAAAGAAACAGAGAGATATGGGGAAGAGAGGGTGAAGAATACAAAAAAAAAAGGGTTTAGTAGTGCTTGCAGAGGAGCAAACAGAGAAGAAGAAGAAGCAAGGTGGAGGGGAGTGATGAATGAAGGGAAAATAAAGGGGAAATAAAAAACAATTACAACTTACCTACTTTAGCCAGTTAAAACTAGTTCTTGTGGCAATTTTGACAAGTTTTATAAGTTATATGGTAGAATTGACAAATTAAAAAGTTTGGTGACATTTTTGAAAAAAGTAAAGAGTTGTGTGACAGTTAAAGCATTTAACTCGAAGTCAGAGCAACTCCCGATTTGATCCAAAAGAAAAGGGTAAGTAAAGTTATGTGTCCATCTCCGGAGGCTCTGCTTGGAAGGAGAGTTAAAAATAGGGAGTAGGAGTTCATAAGAGTAGATGAGGGTGAGAGTATGAGATGGTTCATAAGGGTAAGCAACTTACCCATGCTTGGAAGAACATTTTGGAGAGTTCATAAGAGTGAAGTGTTAGTTGACATATTTACCCTTTTATATTATAGGGTTTTCAATATAACACTTATACATTTAGAGATATAATGGTCATTTTCTATTTTATATATGATATAATTATATGAAACACTTATTTATACCACAATTTGGGGTATTAAAAAAACAAGAGTAAAAAGGTGTAAAGTGAAGTAAACCCTACTTCCCCATACTCTCCATTACCCTCCCTCACTCTCTTCCCAACCATGAGTATGGAGAGGTAGATACCCTCCTTAACTCCTCCTTACCCTTCTCTACCCCTCTCCCAAGCAGGCCCGGATTGTGTGATGAACTGAAATAGGATTGGCAGGTGTTCTCTCCTCCATGTTACCGGCGGCGAACACAGCTTCGCCAGCTGTTCCGTTGTTTGTGAATCGTCCTTGTCTCTCCTCTGATGTCAATCACCGCCGCCCATGCTCCACTCTCTCTCTTCACTGCCTCGCTTCCTTCCTTCCGATAGCCTTGAAAGCTGCTTCAAGGACCAAGTGTTTCCGCAAACCTACCGCTGAAGATCACCTCAACGATTCCGACAACACAACCAGTACTGACCTCCATTTCAACGACACTCAGATTCAAAATGAGGGCACCTCGCCGCCGTTTGATTTTCTTTCTTTGGGAATCCCTGAACCTATTTATCAGGTTTGCTTCATTGCTTTCTCTTTTTAGCCTTTGCAAAGCGTATTTGGTGTGGGTCAAAATTGTTGTTGTGGTTGTCTTATCTTATAGTACCTGCTCCTACTATAGTGGCTGCTTTTCTTGAATGGTATATTATACCTGTATGTATATGGTAAGCATGGCAAAGATTGATTTCCTTAAATGAAAGAATTATTGTATAATATTGTTGAGCATCCCTGCGAAATTCAAATGAAAATATGCTGTTGGACATGTTTAATTGTACTAATCAAATTAGTTGGAAAATGGAAGGCTTGAGCTATATTAATAGTCACTACCAGCAGACTTGGGTCTCTACCAATGTCCATGCTTCTCATGGATGCAAGATGGTCACCACAATTGTGGCACTTGAATTTTAAGACTTAAAATTCATTTCCACTTACCACAATGGATGTAATTTTTTTTAATCACAAAAAATGCTGATAAGCCCATGTGAATAATGTTTTTGTGGCCTCTATGGATCTACACCAAAGTCAATCCATGTACCAAAGAAAACTTTGTTGCTTCGTGCTTTTCCACAGCCAGGCGCGCTTTTTAAACTAAGCTGAGAATGTCCTCAAAATCACAAATGGGGTCTTAGACAACTTCAATGGCCACTTCCTCACAGGAGGGAGGCCTTCTCTTGAAGTGAACCCTCAAGGTCAGATTTCATTGGTAGGGATGGCTGGTAATGACCGATGCAGATTCAGTTCAAACCTATTTGAATTGGTGCTCAATTAGGTTCAATTTGTTCACATTTAGATGTCTTAGAAGATTTTTGAATACCAAGTGAACTTGATTTTAGTGAAGAGAATAGTATGAAAATTCTCGTGTTACGAAAAGGGCGTTGAGGAAAGAGATGAACTTGAATTTAGCGGTGAAAGTTCTCCTGGATGTGAAAAAGGGGGTTGAGGATAGAAAAGTAAGGTTGTGCAACTTGGATGAATCTTTTGTCCAAAGAAGTTATGATAGTGAGAGTTTTAAATTGATGAAGGTTTTGAGATATGTCTTAAAGAAGACATGGAGAGGACGATAGGTTTATGCATTGGTCAAAGTGCAATAAAAAACCCTCGACTTCCCATTCACTTGGAGGCTTGAAGCCCAACATAGGGGTAGTTTCAGCAAAGAACATTTTTCAGAAGGGTTCTCATTACAAGTCCTCCTGGTAGTAGTCATAAAAAAAAAAGTTTGCCTGAGAATATATTTTGAAGCTAGAGAGCACCATATTGGTTTCGGTGTAGGGTAACTAGGAGTCATTTTTTGCAAACTACAAGGTTTTTAGCTCTTGCTAGAATATGATCTCGTTGGGTGAATTGTTTTTGCAAGACGCCTCAATTTTAAATCCCATTGAAGTATGGGAACTCCTTGTAATTGGATTATTGTAGTTTAGGACATATGTGGTGACTTTGAAATATATAGCCATCCAAAGAATTTACATAATTAAATAATGCTAACATTAAACAATTAATTGAAAAATGGATGGATGGATGGGGCATATTAGTGAGGAAATGCATTCGATGATTTAAACCACAGTATAAAGAATAGGCATTAGATACAGTGCATTTTGGTGGAAGTAAGTCTAAGGCCATTGGTTAGGCTATTTGTTTGCTTTTCTTTTCCGATGTTCATATTTTAGAATGTCGTAAAAGCTTGTCCCCTACCTCTATAGATATAGGAGCTATCTTAGTGTTATGTTTCTTATTTTCTCGTAAGTGTGTCTGCGAGAAACACATTGAGCAAGACTATGAATGCTGATGTCCTAACTTGGGTATGAGGTTGTAATCCTTATTTGATTGTAAAGTTAACATTTTGGTTGTGTCTATAGTGTAGCCATGAAGTGGGAAATGATGTTAAATTTGGTGCTCTCTCTCTCTCTCTCTCTCTCTCTCTCCCCCCACCCCCCCCCCCACACACACACCACCAAATATATATTAGATGCATCTAGAGCACATGCTCTAGGATATTTGGAGTGAATAATCACATTAACAGAGTGAACAATCATAATAATATGAGTACTCCAAGATATTTAGAGTGAACAATCACAATAACAAGAGTGAACAATCATAGTATCCTAAATTGCACCCCTCCACCTTTTGGTGCGCTCCTTTATAGGTATTTTTTTTGTATGTGTGGTTTTCTCATAAAAAATGTGATTTGCTCTCGTTAAAAGGTGGTAATGATTTTCTAAGGTGTGACTACTCATTCTGGTTTGCTGCAAGTTTAGGTGGTTGAGGTGAAGTCAGACGGGACAGTATCAAATAAGAGCATAAATAGAAGGCAATTGCTGAAATCAAGTGGTAAGTGAAAGATTTCTTTTTCTGCTAGTGCTAGCCAATTACACATAACATTTTAAACTCATGGCAACATTTGGTATATGTTGCTTTCCAGTATGGTGATACATCATTTACTTGCCATTTATACCAAGCATGATTTTTTGTTGATGCTGAAAATGTCAAAAGATAAAATCACGCCCTTTGTATTTTATTATAGTTTATTGTAATTTTTAGAGCTTCTATCCTATCTCTTTTCGCTTGATATATCTCTAAATACCAGGTCTTCGCCCACGAGATGTACGCAGTGTGGATCCATCCTTATGGTTGACAAATTCAATGCCCTCTCTATTGGTAAATATCATATGCACCTTCTTTGCGATTTTCAGACAGGGTGGTTTGGGTTTTGGGGAATTGCAAATCGTGTAAACATTCTAGGGAGGGAGAATTTAAAAGAGAAGGGGAATGATTTTAAGGTAGAATTTCCTCTCTGAAATGCAAGAATCGAGGGTTTTAAACTCTACGGACTTGTCTTTCTCATGAGTTAGGTTGGGTAGGTGCATTGTTTTGGTCAAGCAACAAGCGTAGGGATTTCTCCTAGTCTTCTTTGACTTGGAAAGTACAAAGTAATTTGGAGCTATATTTTGGCATAATTTATCTATCTTAATTGTTTTAACTTAGTCTTATGATGACATTTGAACTAATGAGGGCATCGCCTTATGTGACATCATTATCTCTTGAGTATGTAGCTACAACTAGTTTCCCTTTCCCAAGTTAATGTTTATGGTTAGAATGAATTCTAGTTTTCAATTCAACCCCATTGGTTGTAATTAGCAAACAAAAGGTGAATCGTTAATGATGATGAATTATGTAAGATTGGTGGCCTTTCTCTCTCTCCCTAATTTCTTGTCTCGTTATCCTAACTCTGTAATTTCCATTAGATGGTTAGTTTAGAGTGAGTCCTATGTGCAATTAGTCGGGTTGTTTAATTGTTTAGGCTAATTGGTGGTGGATTCTCTAATTCAACTTGGTGACATTGCCTTTAGAGTTGTTCATATCTTTGTTAATCTCTCTTTAATCTCTTATTTCGGTTTCTCTACCTCACTTTTGTTTGCTTCAAAGAGGAGCAAGGCATAGACGCCCCTACCCTTTCCAAGAGCTCTCTCAACCCATGTTTCGCTCATGTGTTTGGGCTCCTCACATCCCACCCCGGGTTTTAAAGGTACTAGCTCATGGGGAGCTAAAGGTGTAAGCTTAACCCTCTTCTTGTTTGTGGAAAAAGTTAAGTGTTTTTGAATCCATCATGAACCGCTCGCCTATCAAATTGCCAAGGCCTCCCTAACAAGATATCACAAGCGTTCATCGACACCACATCACACACAATAGATTCTCGATACTTGGACCCGATAGAAAGAGTCACAAGAGCTTGCTTTGTTACCTTGATTTTTCTTTTTCGTTCAACCACTTCAAAGCATAAGGCCTAGGATGTGTAGTAAGTGGAATTCCCAACTTCTCAACAACGTAGGTAGAAACCACTTTCGTACAACTCCCTCCATCAATGATCAGGTTACAAACGTTCTCGTTCACCATACATCAAGAGTGGAATATCATTTCCCGTTGTCCATCGGAACTTCACTAACATGTGGAACCCTCCTCAACACTAGCATCTCACCATGGTCGGGAGTGAGTGTGTCCGGAACATTATCATCCTTAGATTCACTACCATCCTCCACTACATACTCCTCATCTTCTTGCGCCAACAACAACGCATTCTCAATTTCTTGCACTTCTTGGATAGTCATTGTTCTCCTAGTAGGGCAATCGGCTTGGAAGTGACTACAACCTTGACATTTGAAACACTTCTTTCCTTCCATTCTCTTAGGTAAGGCGTGGGGGATCGATATGAAATGCCTTTGCCTTTGTCACCTCTCGGAGGCGGGTAGTAATAGCTCGAGGTGTTTCTTGAGGCTTCGGTGAAACCATAGGATTAGATCTTGGGGGGTACAAATGACCTTATGAAAGGCCTAGCATTAGCATTGTCCTTCTTCCTTCTCTCAATCTTGATAGCGATGTTGCACAACTCATCTAATGAATGATACGGCTGGATCTCAACCTTCTTGGCGATCGAGGGAGATAAGCCATTCAAGAATCTCATCATGGTCTGCTCGGGTGGCTCTTGGAGGTCACTTTTAATCAAGAGTTGCTCCAACTCTTGGATATACTCAATCACACTTCTCTTCTCTTGCTCAAGGGCAAAGAGTCTCCGTAATATGTCTTGCTTATTAGTGCTTGGCAAGAACCACTTGTTCATGAGTTTCTTAAGCTTCTCCCACGAAGAAATTTTTCGACGACCATCCCTAGCACGTTGTGCTTTCATGCTCTCAAACCATAACGATGCTACCTTAGTCAACTTCAAATTAGCCACTTTGAAAGCCTTCTCGTCACTAGAACCCTTGGCTTCAAACATCCGCTCAACCAGTTGAACCCATTCCAAATACTCATCCGGATCTAGTGAACCCTGAAAATCGGGTAGCTCGACTTTGACGTCGTGAAGATCATCCCTAGGCGGGTGTTCGCCTCTTCCCTGTTATGGGATTATATGTATGGAGTCCTCATCGTAGGCACTCCACTCGAAGTTAGGAGGAGGACGGATGGGACTCAGGGAAGGTCTCTCTCTTCGTAGGTGGCGGTCGCACCTAGAGGTGTGCGTCAATATGAGTGAGCCTCGCAGTAATGGCATCAAGGATGTTCTCGATGCGTGAAAACCAACTTTTGTAGCTTGGGTGAGGGGCCTCTTCGAGTGGGTTTCCCACTGAAGCCCTTGAAGCCCTTCGACGCTGACTAGATTCCTCTCGATTTGGTTCGTTGGGATGTTCCATACTGAGGAGAACAGGTAGAGGACGGATTGTGTTTGGGAATTTTTTTGAGAAGCTAGGTTTTTTGTAGTTGCTTGTGTTTGGGCGTAGGGTTTTTTTGTAGCTATGCACAAGAGAGACAATGGATGACACTTTGTTGATGAAGAAGCAATACACACCAATACCAAGAACACCAAACTCCAATACCTAATATCAACAATGGAGCCACAACCCCTCAATACTCCAATAATCACTTGTTCAATGTCAAAATTTCAATCCAACAATGTAGTCACACCGGTAAAGGGGTTCACCAATATGATCATATAATAGAGAATAACTTTAATAACTAAGAACAAGAAAGATCAAGCTAGAGATAATCTAAGAGCTCTAATACCAGATGTAGCGTATGCATAGTGGGAATAATAGAAATCCATGCTTGATCGTAATAACTCCATTGTTGTTCTTGAAAGATGGATGATAATAATCTTGAATGGAATAGGAAGATAATAATAATCCAAAGAAGATAAATACCAAAAGCCTAATCACCAAAGAAAACTTGATATATTCTTGGATAAAGGATGATCCACCACCAAGAATGATTAGCTAAAGGAAAACCACCACTAATCACTAAAGGAATGGCTTGATTTCACCACCATTAGCAAGCAATGGATAAAGAGCACAAGATTTTAGAGAGAGTTTTGAGTAGGTTTCAAAAATACCATTTTCATTCATCAAAAGCTAAGTCCCTCTCTTTTCTAATTACCCATATATAGGTAAGGATAGGGATAGAACCCTTGGAGAGATAAGCACATAAAGGCCATTAACCCAACAGTTAATTACGTCTCAAAGCCTAATCTAACCCAGCAATACATTGGAAAGAAAAAGGCTTAAAACATAATTACATTTATTAGAAATGAAAACACAAAACTACCCTTAATGAAGAAAGGGAAAAACCGAAGTCAGCAGGGATGTTGCAGGCGCGACACAGGTCGTCGCGACCACGACGCGTTGTCTTGAATGAGGGGGCACTGTTCGGGATGGACTGTCGAGGGCGCGACGGTCGGTGTAGCGATCGCGACGGTCGATGGGAGAAAAATCACTCGCGAATCATCTCCATGAGTCACGGTCGCGACTAAGGAGGTCACGGCTGCTACACCAATAAGAAGAATAGACGTCTAGGTCGTGATGCAGCCGTCGTGGGCGTGACGGTCGTGCTTGTTTCCAGACGTCACCCTCTCGTCGCGGGCGTGACGTACCTTAGCCCCCATCTTCATCACAAAAGAGGACAAGGTCATTGTGGTCGTGACAAGACCGTCACGAGCGCGACGGCCAAGACTTAGCCTGAGGTCGCGGTCGTGACATGAACGTCACGAGCGTGACGACCCTCTGGACAAAAGCTGAAGTCCTTGGCCAAGAAAGAGGGGTAGGGAAATAGGGGTCGCGGTGGCGACCATGGTAGTCGCTGGCGACGTCTGTTCCTTAGCGAGCGCCCGAGGCTGTCGCGGGCGTGGCGAGTCAGTGAGTCGTGGCGGGCCTTGTGCTCCCCTTTTCTCCTTTCTACTTCTTCTCCTCACCTCTTCTTCGGTCGCCTTTCCTTACTCTTGCCCGCATGAAATTAAGGCTCCTTTAGAGGCTATCACGGTCCATCCATTGGATGGCCGTGATCACTCGGCTTGGCCTCGGATCGATGTGGAATTGGAGTGAATCGGCCAGTTGAGAAGCAACCCGCTTGGCCCATGTAACAAGGGTCAAGAAAGGAACCCAGGATGTTTCAGATTCGTTGACTAGATTGCACTTGAGCTTGAATGATGGTTTAAGGGCTTGTGATATTACCCTTGTCAAATTCAGATGGGTTTATGTATGTGTAGGGTGCCTTATTTGCTTATATATATACATTGTCATTATATTTGGTGCTGGTAGTTTCTCATATGTAACTTTCTATGCCAAGTGTTTTGAAGTGGCTTGTATACTACTTTTTTGATTACTTAAGACTAGACCTGCCAATTCGGGTGGGTGGGTGGGTGGGCGGGCGGGTTAAGGGTCGGTCGTATATCAAGTTTAGGCAAATACGGATCGGGTGTATTTTGGGTTCGATAAATACGGGCAGTGTATTCGGTTTTCGTCAACCCAGCGGGTTATGACTGCAATCTTTTTCCACTTTTTCTCTAAAGAAATTTGTCTCTAAATACTACTTTTTGTACAATATATAAAATAAAATACGATTATCTTCTAGTAGCGATAGATTATTGTAAATGTTTCCACTTAAATCTGAAAAATAACATAATGAGTTACAGTTATAGTTTAATAGTCTTGAATTCCAATGAGAAGTCAAAAATTCTAATAGACTTGAACTTAAAAAATAAAGTTTTCGGGTCTAACGGGCGGGCCCAGTTTGACCCACTAATTTACGGGGTTTTCGGGTTCGATTTATTTCAGGTTCAGGTTGAGAAAATCGCATTCAAAACCTAGAATTTTGGACGGGTTTAGGTCGGGTTATCAGGTCGGGTCAATTCTTTGGGTTTGGTAGTCTTAAGGTTGGAGTCTGCTTAATTTCTGCATTTGGCCATTTAATTTGGGTTTATTTTAATTTTCCCAATGAGGTTTTCAGGCTTTCTTTATAGTTTAGGAGGAATTTACTATAATTCATCTTTAATAAAATCAGAAAAAGGCACAAATGGGTCAGGGAGTCCAAGTGTGGGCTTTTTTAGGCAAAGGTGTGCACGTTTTGGACGTGAGAGGCACTTCATATATACATTTTTTCTTTGCATGAAAATCATTCCACATGAATGCACTAGAGTAAAGTAGAAGTGGTGAGTGTGCACCAAAGTGTTTTAGGGTTGATGGGGTCGAATTAGAAGGAAACACAGCAGAAAGTGACCTTTTTTCTTATTATTTTGTTTTTCGGGGATCCAAAAGGCACACAGAAGGTGGTCCTTTTGTGGGCTTTCTAGACAAGCCTGCCTCACCTTACCTAATGCACCAAAGTGTGGGCCTTTTTTTCAACTGAGCCCAATTGGATGATGTTTATGCATTTTACTAATTCTATACTTATTTATAGTTTAAGAAAATTATGGATTAGTGGGTATGCATAAACCAACCCTTCATTGTAAAGCTCAGCTAGGTTGGATTAATGGAAGTGGCTATTTGTGCCAAAACACTCGAATCTCTTTCCTTTTTATCTTAATTTAGGTGGTGAGTTAGAGTGGTTCTTTATACAATTAGTAGGTGGAATTTTCCTTTAAGTTAATTGTTGGTGAACCTATTTGATCAATTTGGTGGATTCATTTCCTTTATGATTGGTCGAACTGTCATTGTCTTTCTTAAGCTTGGAACACACTTTCTCTCTCCTCTTTGGATGATGAGATTGAATAGCAACTTGGTTTGATGTTATGGATGAATGATTTTCTGTGGTTTGAGTGTTGATTGCTGATCTGGTAATGAAATTCAACCTCTGCATGGTCCATACTCATATGCATGTAACAAAACCTATATATCCCAAGGTTCGGGAGCATGCTATTCTGCTGAATCTGGGCTCATTGAGAGCGATAGCAATGCGGGCGTGTGTTCTCATATTCGACTACAATCGGTATGGCTTATTCTCGTGAAAATTGTTACTATCTTGCACAGCTAGCTTTCAGAGACATGTTTCTTTGCTATCGAAAGATGAGCCAACCAAGATGGTTGCTTGTTATTATTCAGGAAGGGAGGAAAAGCTTTCATAGAGACGTTATTAGCTCGTTTGGGCCCTGAAAATACAAGTGGAGGCCCATCAATGCCTTTTGTTCTTGAGGTATAGTTGTCTTAACATGAAATTCTTCTTCTCTGATCTCTGATAATTTTGCTGCTTGTGATAGGTCTATAGATTAATGTGATCTTTTTTCATTTGTCTTGGCTGTGCTGTGAGTGACCTATTTCTCATATTGGTCTCCAAGTATTGTTTGATTGGACTCTCATGATAAAGTGTCCATTATCTGGAAACTTGCATTTTCTAGATAAACGTTTGTTAATGCTCTTTTAGAGGATCATGATAAGCATCTGAAAAGGTTTCATATGCTATGATGAACATCAAACAGAAATTTCAGGTCGGGGAGTCACGACTCTGAAGCTTACTTTCTGTACTAATTTAAGCGTCCTAATGGCATTCAGCCATTCAATTCTCTTCTTCTGTGATGTCTGTATCATAATACTGTTTCCTAAAAGGTCTAAGGTTTAGCATTTGTAGGTTGTTGAAGCAGCATTGCTGTCCCGAATACAACGTTTGGAGCAGAGGATGATGGAACTAGAACCACGTGTGAGTATAGTGGCACAGTGAGTGTAGGTTTTGTTTGTTTTTGCCTTTGTTGCAGTGCTGAGGCCTACACTCAAGTGTATAAAAGAGCATATGTTGCTTTACAGTATTTCAGTTGGTGTTATGCCTAGAAACAATACAGTTTTTGAAATCTGATACACCAAAAGTCTTGGCATAATCTTATGCTCATTCTCATCTCATGGTTGTATTTGTCTTCATTTTCTCCCCCTTCTTCCTTCTCTAAGAAAAACATAATTTTATGTACCTCAGGTTCAATCACAACTTGAGGTTCTACCAAAGCGATTAACAGGGGACATACTGGAACAGCTTCGCATTAGCAAGCAAACGTTGGTATGCTTGGCTTGCGAATATTGCTCTACCATCTGACTTCAGTGGAAAGCACTAACCAACTCCTTGAATTCAATTGCTGTATATTTTCAAGGTGGAGTTGGCTTCTCGCGCCGGAGCTCTTAGGCAGATGCTGCTAGATCTTTTGGAAGACACTGAGGAAATACGCCGGATATGCATTCTGGGGAGGCATTGCACACTCAGCACAATGAACATTGTAGAATCTTCAGTTCCATCTGAAAAGGAAATTGCAGAGGGTGGTTCACTCAAGGGAATTTTATTGTTTCTCATAATGCTTGTATACCTTCTGACTAGTTTGTGTTTGATGCAGAGGAGGAAGAAGAAATTGAAATGCTTTTGGAAAACTATCTTCAGAGGTACCATTTTCTCCTTCAAAATTGGTTCATTTTCTTCTAGCTTCCATTTATTTGAGATGAAAAAGTGACATGTTTTTATGGCATTTTTATGTCATCAAAGTTAATGAGAATATTAGTATGCAGCATGTTGCCTTGTTTGATCATTGTGCTTTTCATTAGCAGTAGGCAATCCCAGGGTGGTGTGTTGTGCTTTGTTTGAGAATCAAAGAATTGGAGATAGTTCATTGGCTTGTGTCTTTTAACTGCTACCCATTTGTATACCTACCAGTAGAAATTTATATGCCATTGTCCTTGAAATCTAATAGTCCGTCAAGTCAATAAATTTGCAACCTGTTGGCTGATCTGATTCTTTTCACTTTCAGGTGTGAATCTGTGCATGGTCAAGCTGAAAGGCTCCTTGATTCTGCCAAAGAGATGGAAGATTCAATCAGAGTTAGCTTAAGGTCAATTTGCTTCTGTAACCTAACTCAGTAACTGTTATCCTTGTATGTTTATATATCAGGCTTCCTTTTTTGTGAGAAAATAAGTTTTAGAGAAAGAGGTGACTAAGAAGTCGATCGTTTATTCTTTCTTGTCATAAGGCCTTGTAAAACACTCTTGGTCCAGCTGAATAAATTTGTCAATTGATAGATCATGTTATCTCTGATTATCATCCACTTTCACCTTGTAGAAAGAATTTGCATG
The DNA here is from genome assembly GCA_029582165.1 of Portulaca oleracea. Lineage (NCBI taxonomy): Eukaryota > Viridiplantae > Streptophyta > Magnoliopsida > Caryophyllales > Portulacaceae > Portulaca > Portulaca oleracea. The sequence goes on from CM055882.1 coordinate 35,361,218, forward strand.
TCTGCAATAACTGTCCGTCTTATCAAACCTTCCTATGTTGCAAACTTTGAGCTCTGTACCCTGTCTATGAACCAAGCACATTGATTGGCTTGCTGCCATCTTGTGCCTATTCCATCAAACGGTAGGCAAGATGAACTACAGCTAGATATGGAGGAATCGAAACAGAGTTTGTTTTTTATGCTTACTACCTTGAAGTAGGTTCTTTCATGATTCATGAATCATGATTGTAAGACTTTGGTTTTTGTAATATTGAAGGAGATGGTGGTTGGACCTAAAGCAGTTCAGGTTTATACTTCAGGGTTTGAATTATGTGTGTTCTGCTGGCACAAGTTTCTAGTAGTCCAAGTTACAGGTTGATTTCCTGATTAGATATCCAGATTGTTTGCCAGTTACAGTTTCTCATAGGTTTTCAGGGAAACACTATAATATACCAAAAAAAAGGGGAGTACTTTATATTGCAGGTTACAAATTTTCATCTTTGTCTGTTCCCAAATTCTATGGTTACGATAGATTGCATTTACTAAAGCAAGAAACATCACCCTTCCTATGCAGCTCTCGGAGGCTAGAAGTGGGCAAAGTGGAGTTACTCCTTCAAGTTGGTGCATTTTTTGTTGGCATTGGAGCTTTGGTATCAGGTGCAATTTCCTGAACATCTAGAATGCAGTACTCAAAAGTCTTCAACGATATTGTTCAGATGGATAGACCATTAACTATTTTTCTTTTGGTGTGCAGGCATATTTGGTATGAATTTGAGATCGTATCTTGAACAACATGTGGTACACCCTTAATTTTCTCGTTAAGCATTTTGTGTTCCTGTTTAGCTAGGTTACCCAGAAATCATGATGAACTTTCTTTGCTTTTTAGTTTAGGTTTTGCCATCAAGGATTGGAACTAAAATTGATGATTTGTCCTTTCGGTTAATATGCAGCTTGCATTTTGGTTTACAACTGCCGGGATTATGGTTGGCATAGTGATGGGATTTTTCCTCATGTATTCATATTTGAAGAAAAGGAAGATATTGTAACTTTCATTATGCAATTAATAAAGTTGGAGTATAGGGTGCAGGTCAAGAGATGCAAAATTTCTATTGTTCTGCTCGATCCAAGTAGCTAACATTTAAGGCTGTGATTATGCCTTGGGACATGGCAGATTGTAACCTAAGGGTGTGTGTTTTTTTAGTGAGGCCTAAACTTCGTATGTGACTTTTATTATATTCTACTCCCATTTGATCAGGTATATTTTATACTGATACAAAATTATTATTAAAACCATGTTACTGAATGATGGTTGACCATGCGACTGTGATCCATGAATTGAAGTACATAGTATATCCAGGGCACATAGTGTTGGTATTCATTAGAAAGAGAAAGAGAGAGAGAGAGAGAGAGAGGCAATCGCAACAGATGATATAGGCAGAGAAGGATGGGATAATTTGTTATTGTTATTGATTACCATCTATACTCTGCTTTCATGAAGGGCTATATATATAGCAAAGTAAAGGAGCAGTAGTAGCTAATACAACAAGGAAGTTTATTACAGAGTTGTAACCAACTCTAACCAACTTGAAGGAGAGCTAACTAATCCCAACACCCCCACACCCAATTTGGACATAATAGAATGATGTGACCTCAGGAAGTGCCTTCGTTAGAACATCTGCTAGTTGAGCTTTGGTTGGAACATGGGGCAAAGAATTGAGACCATTCATGAGCTTTTCTTGCACGAAATGCTAGTCCAATTCAATATGCTTGCTGCGCTTATGATAATTGAGTTCTTTGCAATATAAATGGTGGTCTAACTATCACAGCTGATAAGAATAGGTGTGATATTGGATACACTTAAGTTCATCCAGAAGCATGTTGAGCCAAACGAGCTCAGGCACCAAACGACACATGCTTTTATATTCAGCTTCAATCGATGAGAGATTCACATATTGTTGCTTCTTAGACCTCCATGAGATGAGAGTGGAACCAAGAAAAACAATATACCCATTGACGGATTTCCGCGAATGTAGACAAGCAGCCCAATCTAAGTTGTAATAGGCTTGAAGGGAGAAATCATGATATGAGTGTAAAAGGATCCCTAAGGCTAGTTGACCTTTCAAATATCGCAGAACATGTATAGCAGCATTGAAGTGAGTGACTCGAGGAGTTTGCATGAATTGACTTGAGTGTTGCACAACAAAGGCAATGTCAGGCCGGGTATGAAGCAAGGTTGTTAAAATCGGGATCCTAACTCGCAACTATGGGGAAGTTAGGATCGAAAATCAGTCCATCTAGGATCGTGGATCGTGTGTAAATAGTAGAATCGTATTGAGGATTTTGGACCATAAAATCGTAGGATCGTAAGTCAGGATCGGGATTTTAATAACTATGGTATGAAGCAATAAATTAAACTTCCCAATGAGTTCTCGAAACTTGGTGGGGTCTGGAGAAAGTTCCCTAGTAGAGGGGGTGAGCTTGACATCGAAATCAAGTGGTGTAACAACAGGACTAAGGTCCTGGAAATTAAACTCTTGGAGTAGGGCATAAATAAATTTTTGTTGTGTAAGAATGATGCCTTGAGGAGATGTCAGAACTTCCAAGTCCAGAAAATAATTGACAAAATTTAACTCTTTGAACTCCTCATCCAGGTAGGATTTGACTTCCTGAATTTCTTCTTCATCATTGCCGGTGAGTAATATATCATCAACGTATACTGCAAGGAAGGCAATAGAGGAGCCCGTATTTCTATATAAAAGAGAACAATTATTTTGGGAGTACCCACATTTGGACAACACATCAACAAGCTTGGAATACCATTGTCGCGAAGCTTGTTTGAGCCCATAAAGGGACTTTTAAGCTTGCAAATAACATGAGGAATGCTAGAATGAAACCCAAGAGGAAGTTTCATATTTATATCTTCATGGAGATCACCATGAAGGAAGGCGTTGTTCACATCAAGCTGATGAAGGCTCCAATTCTTCTTTATAGCAACAGCCATCAAGGATCTGATGGTGGTCATTTTAACCATAGGAGAGAATGTCTTGGTATAGTCAACACCCTCTTTTTGGGTAAATCCTTTGACCACCAACCTGACTTTCAAATGTTCAATGACAGGGCCGTAAGCGCACGGGTACAATTGTAGCAATGTCAAGGTCGATCCCACAGGGACTTAGTCTAGTAACGCAGTGAACTATCCCTCTACTTAATTGCTAAGCCAATCGGGTTTGATGATTTTGTTGATTTCTAATGAACTAATTAAAGCTAAGGTCGACAAGAAAAGTTGAGTCTGAGGTAATTCAATGGATGAAGCCGTCCAAAGTTTTACTCACCTAACAACAGGGTCTGAAAGACAATTTAAAGCATGCATAAGAAAGTAAGTTAAACGAATCAAGAATCGACAACCTCTGAATTCTATCGCCCTTTCGATGCTAAATAGAATTATTCTAAACAACCTAATCAACAACTTTCGTTTGCCTTTCAGGTTAAACAGAATTGAAGGTCTCAAAAAGTCAGGTTGTCTAATGATTCCCTAGTTTACTACTACTTTTTCAACTTTCGTAAGCCTAGGTAGATAGGTTGGTAGTCAGATTCCCCTAATTCACCTTTCGGTACGTCTCAGGTTAATCTTAGAATTACAAACATCCAAGGCCTTAAGAACATTCGTAAGCATGAAAAACGCAACCTTCTATTGATACCATTAAGAATTCAAGAACAAACTATAACATTCTAATCAAACACCATAATGTTGGTTCATTAAACCCTAGAAAGAATGAAATCTATAACAAATAGTCATTGGGAACAAGAAATACATCC
>CM055882.1:39570011-40022511 GCA_029582165.1 Portulaca oleracea
GGTGAGGTTTTCGAGCTAGCCACTCTTTATTCTATCTCTCAAAGACCAAATGACTTGATGATGGATTTTCTCTAAAGCGAATTGTAGCGGTCGGGCCTCCAAGAGGTTTCTCCTAAGTATCCAGTGTGGAATCAGGCCATTCGTAGTTCAACAGGTGCAACTTTGACCAAGGTTGTTAGGATCGGGGTTCTAGTTAGGATCGAGGAGGGTTTTTAAGGATCGGATCGAAGGATCGGATCGAGGATCGTAAGAGTCTACGTACAAAGCTATTTTACCATCTATAAATTCATTTTCACACTTAAAAAGGTCTAAATCGACATAATTCAAGCAGATTTGTCAATAAATAGCCCCACTTTCAGCGTCATAGGCATCTACCCCTTACTTCGGTCGATAATCTTAATCATTACATGCTACTTAGTTTACCAAGATACATAAACATAAATGAGAATTTGTTTTCAAAATTACTAGCCATACCTGACCAAACACACCAAACCATATTACATACACATTTATTATTGATTTTATTCAAACAGGAAGCATCACAATATCACAGACACACAATGACACAAAGCCTAATAAACGTCCAAACTATAAGTCTCCATTTACAATTATTATTCATGCAATAACAATTCTAAGTTCAAGATTTATTTTAATTACCATAGTAAGTTAGTAACCATACAGGCATATCACGTCCAAACTTTTGCAGCAACACACCATCACAGATTCACAGTGTCATTCACAACATTCAAGCATATCATTCATTTTAATTACCATAGCATTCAAGCATAGCATTTTACTTACCCCTCTTACAATTATATTCCTTTTAATTACCATAACAATATAGCATTCAAGCATCACAGATTCACAAGATCACATTCACAGTATGACATTTATTATTCACTTTAATTACACAAAATGGCAACACACACATTTCATCCAACTTCTAATTCCAACTCCCAAGTTCAAGATTCCAACTTTTGCAATAATAATTAATAACAATCTTACCCACAAAAACCTACAATCTTCAAGAATCTACTTAAGTAAACTAATTGATTTGAAAAACTTACTTTCAAGTTTCAACTTTGAAGAAGTTACAAAATCTGGGAGTTGTGACTGCGACTATAGGACTCTAGATGAGTGTGGTAGTGTGACTCACGACTCACAAGCAACAAGCAGACATCAACGAAGCTGAGCAACGAAGCAGACAGCGCCCAGCAGCCGAGCAACGAGCCAGGGACAGCCAACAACGACCAGCTCGAGCAACGACGCAGCCAGCAGTGACCAGCGAAACACCGAGCAGCGAGCAGTGAGTGGCAAGGCTGAGGAGTGAGGACTGATGACTGAGGAAACGAAGGATTGACTACAGAGGAGTGAAGAGTGTTGAATGAAGAAGAGCTGAATGAAGAAGAGCTGTGTGAAATCGTTCCCCTCGCCCCCCCTCCCCCACATCAAAACCTTGGAGTGGTCTGTTGGTGCCTGGTGGGTTGTCGTTGGGCTGCTAAAGAAAGAGAAATGGACAGCCCAAATGCCCATGTACAATTCCCCACCGAAAAGTGGTCCGTTTCTTGCAAATCAACTAGGATCGGTGGATCGTTCAAGATCGTACAATCCTACGAGTTTGTACGATCCTGGAACGATCCTGGTTCGAGGCTAACTGGTGAGCGATCCTAATGCAATCCAGATCGTGGGGGCAAATTCGGATCGTAGGATCGTACGATCCACCGATCCGGATCGTGATTTTAACAACATTGGCTTTGACTGATACCTCAAGAAGGACTTCGAGATGGGTCGAAAGTTTAATGGGAAGGATATGTGTGAAGGTTAGACAGGAAGGTTTTGGGATGTGTGCAAGTGACCAATGTAAACCGACGACTGCCTCTTACTCTTGCTTTCTTCTTACTCTTTTTTTTTTTTGTATTTTTTTTTTGAACTCGACAACCCAATTTATATTTCTCTTTTCCATGATATTTATCACCCGCAAGACATTAGTTGGCTTAAATGGATTTAGGGAAGAGATGGTCATAAAATGAATGACCAGGTTTGTGGTGGTGGTTAAGAAGATGGTGTGAGAAGGTAATAATGTAGGTAAAGCGGCTAGGTCAGAATGAAGGTGGTGATGATGTAGGTGGTAAAGGGTGGAAACCTTCTATCATAGGCATGTCCTTTTCAGCTGCATGATTTATTTGATAGTGAGATTCAATTTTAAAGACTATTGGTCGCTTTGAATTATCTCCTTTTGCCTAACATGTTGGGTGAGTGTTCAGGTTAGCTTCTCTCATCTTAATTTTCACTCATTTACCTCTCCTTTTGCCTAACTTGTTAGATGAGTGTTCCAGTTGGCCTCGCTCTTTTTTATTTATCTCTCCTTTTGCCTAACTTCGCTTTGGCGATGAAGTTAGCCTATCTTCTCTCTATTAACCTTGGACTCGAGGTAGGGTGCAACAACATAAAGAAGGTGTAATCAAGATGTGAGATGGAATGGAGGATGTGAGAAGATGGATGTGTCAGACTTGGATGGTCATATGGGTGAATGAGCTCTTCAATTTCAATCAGGAATGCAAGCACAAGATTCTTTCCTTAGCAGTTTAGAAGCAAATGAAGGGTCGGGGAAGACAAAAGTCATAATCATGAAAGATTTCATCTTTATTTAATGCAGCTACGATGAATACATTAATAATAATTTGCTTGGGAGATGTCCCAACTAACTCTGAAAATAAAGACGATTGCCATGGAAAGAGAAGACGCAACATGAGGGGATCGCCTAATTGATCTTTGCAGATAGGGGTTTTGGAAAGACCCTGTTTGACTCTGTAGTAAGCCACGTTCAAATTAGGTTTCTATGTTGCGATTGGCAGTGACAACTTCCCAGATTAGAGCATTTCTTCTATCTTGGCCTCCACCATTAATCCCAGCTTCTTTAGAGTTGAAAAGTCTGGGATTAACTGACATTCCATCAAGCTAGCATATCTTGGCCTAAGCCCTTGTATAAACACCTGGATTTGATAGTCCATGGTTAACCTACAATTTTTTGAAAAAAATTTCTATTTTGCGGAGACAGGATTTGAACCCGTGACCTCAAGGTTATGAGCCTTGCGAGCTACCAAGCTGCTCTACCCCGCGCTGGAGAAAAAGACTGGGAACGAATTATCAGTCATCAAGGCCTTTTGAACGTTCCAACGATTAAAGTAACTCATGAATGACTCTCCTTCACTTTGTTTGATTGTCGCCATGTCACTCATGGTTACATCAAAGATCTTGACTAAAGCGTATTGTTGAATGAAGGCCTTGTAAGTGGCCTCCCAATTCTCCTGGGTATCTACTAGAAGGGTGTAGTACCACTTTAGGACCTCGTCACTCAAAGTCCAAGGGAAGACATGAGCATACAGACTAGGGTCTACCTCCTTTAAGGCCATCATGTGCGCGAAGCTACGCACATGATGAGTGGGGTTCTCCATGGCCTTAAATTTCTTCTCGGGCAAGGAGAATTTGTCAGGAAGCTTGGCCTGAGGAGTTGTTGGTAAGCCAATGTCCAAGAAATGTTCCCTAAATTGAGGGATTTGCCTCAGCATGTTCAGCAGGTTATCAACCTTGTTGTCCTGAAATGGCGCAAGTTGCTCATCCCGAGGTATAGTATTTTTAGTGCCCACACTTCTATCATCATCCTCTGGGGCCTGCCCTATGCCTAATCTTTCATTGATTGTTTAAATGGCCTGGATGACCCCTTCGATCCTACGATCTTGTTGGTTGGATCGTGTTTCTATTAAAGTACGGATGTCCCGGACCACATCAGAAAGGTCCGCAGCAGTGATGGGTTGGCCCCTTGCTTCTTCTTCAACCATGAAGTTGGAAGGAACAGACACAATATCACCTGTTATTAATGAAGTTTGAGAAGGAGTGTCGGAATAAGTATCAAGGACAACAGACAAGCCTGCGCTTGGTGATGTGAATGAGATTGGTGAGAAGTTTGATAACCTTTGAGATCCAATTCTAGCCCAGGACTTAACTCTTTGCTGTTTGGGTCCTATTTTGCCTGTATGGAAACCATAGACCTCAAAATTAACCCTGACATTGACCTACCCAAAGACTTAGTGATTTATATGGGACAACCTAATGCAAACAATGCCTACATGATGATTGATGAATATTTTTTTTTTTTTTGGGTATAAACTCACCCAATTTTGGGCTTGCATGATGACCTCTAGCCTAAGATGAGACTATGTACGGGGAAGGTCCATCGGGCTATAATAAGATTAAGTGAACATTAAAGCCTTAATGAACTCGAATTCAAATAACAACCGAATACACCGTTTTTAGGCCCAAATACAACCAAGGGTTGGACAAAATCAAGCTAAGATCTTGGGCTTAATCAAACCTCTTTGATTTGGGCCCAAGCGAGACCTCTAGGTCTTCTTTAACTTTTGTTGATTATTACCTGATGTATAATGGGATCAAGAGTATGGTTGGTTAATTACACATCATATGGGAGACGTGCAACCAATCTAGGAGTGGGATACCACACATGAAATTAGGTCTAGGGTTAGGGTGATTCACGTGAGGATGAGAGAGAAGTCGGAGGGATTTTTACCGTGAGGGCTTTTGTGGTTTCAAGATTCAAGAAGGGTTGAATCTTGAATGGGAAAAAGGTTGATTCTTAGATGGTGAAAGGAGAGGGTTTGACGTGAAGGATGGGAGAGAAAGAGGGGAGTGGCGTGAGGTTTGGAGGGAGATTGAGAGTTGAGAGGTTATTGGAGGAGAGAGAAAGTTGTTATGAGTTTGTTATGGAGAGAAGGGAGTTGGTTGAGCTATTTTGTGAGATGGGAGGAGGAGATGGACGAATTGAGGGAGTATGGGAGAGGGAGAGTGACATTTGAGAAGGGAAAATAAGAAGGGTAGATATTATCTTCTATTAGATAGAAGATAATGGGGATAGAACTAGATTTCCTACTTGAATCCACAAGAAGGACAATCTAGGGTTTCTTGATCTAGACCGCAACCTAGGATTAAGTTCTTCCTAACCACTTGGGTACCAAACCAAGATACAATAGAAGAGGGGTTGAGGGTTTATCCAGACACTCGAGGGAAAGCTAAAAGCTTAAAGGGTTTCATATTTCTGAATTGAGTTGTTGAAAAGATTACAAGCCTAGGTTATTTATACTAGACTTGAGCCAAGCCTTGTACACGCCTACTACTACTCCATCTTCCTCTTGGATTAGGATTCCTTATCCTAAGGGGAGATGGTTACAATCACCTTATCCTAGTTTGATTTGGCTTTCCTAAACCAAGATGGATTAGTTACAAAATAAGCCATCTTAATCTAGGACTACATAACTTGATGCCTACTCTACTCCTACCACACACCTAACATACTCTACTAGAACATTCTAGAACAATTTAGAATGTTCTAGATTTATCTAACTCCTAATTAAATAAAACACACCAAAAATAATAAAAGCTATAAAATAAAAGTACATCCAAAAAGATCAAATTTGATGAAATTGGGCTTCTTGGACGTGACTTTGGGGCCTTTCTTGGGCTTGTTTGGCGTCACATTGTAGACCTTAGGATGTTTGGACATCCTCTTGCCCGGAGCACACAATATGTATGGGCCTATGGGCCTCTATGCTCATGCTTTCCTCCACAGCTTGTCTTGTTTCTTGGAAATTGATTTGGGCCTTTAGGAATGTATTTGGCGTGGGCCAAAATACATCATTCCCCCCTTGTTGGAAGAAGTTTGTCCTCAAACTTGGAGGGTCAAGTTCAAAAACTTCAGTGGCCTCAATTGGGAACTTCATGTGAATCAGGACCTTCACATGAACCAAGGTTGATTCATCAATTGCCAAGTGATTAATAGCTTTCTCGTGAGATGTGATGATGTGGTCGTTTCGATCTTTCTCACTCTTGCTTTTTATAAATGTGTCCAAGACACACTTGTTGATGCAGGACTTCAGAACTTGGTTCATATGTCTCATAATAACTGAAAGACCATAGATTAAGTCACGAGGTGCGACTAACCATACAAGGAGACTTCTTGGGATTTGACCAGCAGTAATCCCTAACTAAATCTGAACCAAGTTACTTTCCTTCTTCCTTGCGATTACTAGGGTAGTTGAATGAATAGTTTCTTTCTCAATTGTACCCTTGGCGTGATAGACCGCTGAATTTCGAACCCTTATATCAGCAGTAGGGTTCATGTGACATTCCTCATATTGGACCTCACGTTGACTAGAGTTTGATGTAGCCTTAGTCGCTGAGCTCACGTGATGGACGGTCAGAGGGAGCTCTTTTGACGTTTTTCCGTGGCTAGTATCTTCTGGAGTGACCCTTTTGGACTCACGGAACTCAGGGCGTCCAGTGACCATGAAAGGGATGAGCTTTGGGTCACTTTCTTTGAGCTTGGATGCTTTCAGAGGAGCTAAGGTCACCTTTTTGTTGTTCACCATAAGAGAATAGGTGTTTGCTCTTCCATTATGCGTGACGTCCCTGTCAAATAGCCATGGTCTCCCAAGCAGAATATGACAAGCATCCATAGGTAGTACATCTCACCATATTGAATCTTGATAAGACTTTCCAATTGAAAAGCTTACCAAACAGCGTAGATTCACTTTCAATCCTTTACGCTGGTTGACCCATTGAACAGTGTATGGTGAAGGGTGAGGACTTGAAGGGAGTTGTAGATTGTTCACCATAGTTGTTGAAACTGCGTTAGTACAACTTCCACCATCAACGATCAACGAACAAACTTTCCCTTGCACAGTACAGCGGGAATGGAAGATAGCTTCCCGTTGTTGCAGATCTTCGTGAACGGAGAGTTGCTCAAGATTTCTCCTCATAACCAGCATCTCGCCCTGATCTGGTTCTTCCACGACCTCTTCTTCAGATTTATTGTGAATGGCGTGGGGTTCTTCTTCTACATCCGTTGGTTCAGGTTCAAAGAGAGCGTTTTGGAATTCCACAAGAGTGATGGCTCTCTTATTAAGGCACTCAGAGGCAATATGACCGAGCCCTTGACACCTGAAGCACCTCTTCTTATCCATGGGCGTGACCTGTGGTGGTCTTGTCACAGTTTGGGGCGTAGGGTGAGGCATTTTTGTGGCGGACGGATGGGATTGGGTTTGGCTTTTTTGTGGGGTGTATGTTTGAGGCGTGTAAGGAGTTCTTTGGGAACTAGGGTTCCTGTTTGGCGTCTCCTTGCCTCTTCTTTTCTTTTGCTGTTCCACTTTGTTAGCCAAAGTACTCAATTCATCAAGAGTTTCATAAGGTTGAAGTTCAACCACATACCTTATGTTTTCGTTTAAGCCAGCAAGATACCTCACAAGAGTTTGAGGTTCATCTTCTTTCAAGTTACACCTCCAGAGTAGGTGTTCGAATTCTTTGGTAAACTCTTCAACGGTTTTATATCCCTAGGACAGTTGCTGCAGACGAAGGTAATTGTCTTTGAAGTAGCTTTCAGGGAGAAACTTTGAATGAAGTTTCTTTTTCATCTTTACCCAAGAACGGATCTTTTCTTTCCCGGCATGTTGTCGCTTCTTCTGTAGGTTAGTCTACCAAATACTAGCATGCTTCCGCAATTTAAGAGCAATATATTTGACTTTCTTATCATCAGCAATATCTTTTAAGTCAAATACTCGTTCAACGGTTTGAATCCAACCAAGAAAGATTTCAGGATCAAGATTACCATCGAATTCAGGAATGTCGACCTTGAAGTCGAGCCTTTCTTCTCTGGGTGCACGCCTAGATTGACGTGACCTCCGGGTTGAGCTAGCAGAGTGCTCAGTTTCGCTAGGGCTGCTGGGGACGACTTCCTCTTCTTCATGCCCCCGTAGTGTCCTGAATTGTAGATTCATGTATCGCTTCAGCTGATCAGAAAGATAAGCGATTCTTCCTTCAAGTTCTGCCTTTTCTTGCTTCCATTGTTCAGTAGGGTCTCCACCTTCTTGACTATTACTTCCAGATGCCATGGTAGGGGTTGGAACGTCTAGAGTGACGTTGGGTAAGGAAGGGAATGTGTTTGGGTTGTTTGTGGAATTTAGGGTTGCAGGTTGGTACTGAAGGTTTGAAGGTTATGTGTTTGGATTGCAGGTAAGGCTTGTGGAATAGCAGGTTAAGCTATTGGATTAGCGGGTTTGGGGATTGGATTGGAAAGGTCATGTGTTTGGTTTGCACTCAAAACAACCTAGAGCTCTAATACCAAAATTATGATGTATAATGGGATCAAGAGTATGGTTGATTAATTACACATCATAGGGGAGACGTGCAACCAATCTAAGAGTGGGATACCACACGTGAAATTAGGTCTAGGGTTATGGTGATTCACGTGAGGATGAGAGAGAAGTGGGAGGGATTTTTGCCGTGAGGGCTTTTGTGGTTTCAAGATTCAAGAAGGGTTGAATCTTGAATGAGAAAAAGGTTGATTCTTGGATGGTGAAAGGGGAGGATTTGACGTGAAGGATGGGAGAGAAAGAGGGGAGTGGCGTGAGGTTTAGAGGGAGATTGAGAGTTGAGAGGTTGTTGGAGGAGAGAGAAAATTGTTATGAGTTTGTTATGGAGAGAAGGGAGTTGGTTGAGCTATTTTGTGAGATGGGAGGAGGAGATGGATGAATTGAGGGAGTATGGGAGAGGGAGAGTGAGAGTGACGTTTGAGAAGGGAAAATAGGGAGGGTAGATATTATCTTCTATTAGATAGAAGATAATGGGGATAGAACTAGATTTCCTACTTGAATCCACAAGAAGGACAATCTAGGGTTTCTTGATCTAGACCGCAACCTAGGATCAAGTTCTTCCTAACCACTTGGGTGCCAAACCAAGATACAATAGAAGAGGGGTTGAGGGTTTATCCAAACACTCGAGGGAAAGCTAAAAGCTTAAAGGGATTCATATTTCTGAATTGAGTTGTTGAAAAGATTACAAGCCTAGGCTATTTATACTAGACTTGAACCTAGGGTTTCTAATAAACCCTAGCTTGGCGTGCAAGCCAAGCCTTCTACATGCCTACTACTACTCCATCTTCCTCTTGGATTAGGATTCCTTATCCTAAGGGGAGATGGTTACAATCACCTTACCCTAGTTTGATTTGGCTTCCTAATCCAAGATGGATTAGTTACAATAATAAGCCATCTTAATCTAGGATTACATAACTTGATGCCTACTCTACTACTACCACACGCCTAACATACTCTACTAGAACATTCTAGAACAATTTAGAATGTTCTAGATTTATCTAACTCCTAATTAAATAAAACACACCAAAAATAATAAAAGCTATAAAATAAAAGTACATCCAAAAAGATCAAATGTGATGAAATTGGGCTTCTTGGACGTGACTTTGGGGCCTTTCTTGGGCTTGTTTGGCGTGACATTGTAGACCCTAGGATGTTTGGACATCCTCTTGCCCTAAGGAGCACACAATATGTATGGGCCTTTGGGCCTCTATGCTCATGCTTTCCTCCATAGCTGGTCTTGTTTCTTGGAAATTGATTTGGGCCTTTAGGAATGTATTTGGCGTGGGCCAAAATACATCATTACCCAAGCTAAAGCAATACTTTGGGGGGAAAACAAAGAGATCGACTCTAAAAAAAAAAGAAGAGAAAAAAAAATATATAGCACATAATTTACACATCTCACAATAAGAATGCACATAGCATACAAAATGGGTAATGCATCTAACCAATGTTCTATGTTCAAAGGTTTAAGGTTGGGTACCTAAAAACTAACATATTCATGTCTCTCACGCGCCACAAATTCTATGGAGTTCATAGTAATGTGACTTGTGTGTTTCTCACAAAATTAAAGGGAAAATGTAAATTCATAATCCCAAGAATTTTAGAGTGCTTCATGAGTGGGAAAGCAATTTGCGAACTTCTTGAAGTGTGAGATTCATTCCTTGAAGTCGGAAATATACTTTACCCAAAAGGGAAATGGGTTAACCTAGACGGTACCTTTGGGTTCATCCCGATTTTTAAAAACCGAGATGGAGGTCCGTATGCACGATGCCTAACTAAATAATAAAAATTACAAGAATTAATTTCTCCTTTTCTACTCAAAAATTTAAAAAACCGGTTTTCAAGTTTTAACTTCTTAAAGTAAGTCCCCAGTGGAGTCGCCATTTGTGGGACCAGGGAAAATCCCCGTTATCCCTCGCGGTGTACGGCGAATCGAAAGGGGTGTCTTTTCTTGGAAGGGATTTAAATACATTTTATTATGATGTTCAAGTGAATCAAAATAATAAAATAAAAAGAATCGCCAATTAATTTTTAATGAGAATTAATAAACTCAAATTTAAACTCCATAAACGACGAACCATGATATTCGGATCCGGGGGTAAGGTTACGAACTCGAAAGTAAAAACCCTCGAATTCGCCCGTTCAAAGAACGGACTCTACTAAATCGATTAATTTAAAAAAAAAGAGCAGAAAATGAAAATTAATTAGATTAATCAATATTATTTAGCGCATACAAATGAGATGATTAAATGCAAAACATAAAGTAAAACAAATAAATGCAGCTAATAAAATAAAATAAAAGAACATAAGCATAAATATTTACAAGTTAACATTTAGTCAATTTGATTAGAACATCAATATTATTATTTAAGTTGGATTTACAACATAATAAAGTGAGAATAAAATAAGAAGAAAAAAAAAACAATACTAACCTCAAGTTAATGCCAAGATTATGAATGCAAGATGATGATGATGAGAAGAAGAAGAAGAAGAAGAAGAAGAAGAAGAAGAAGAAGAAGAAGAAGAAGAAGAAGAAGAAGAAGAAGAAGAAGAAGAAGAAGAAGGGAGGAGAAGAAAGATAAAATCACCTAGTGTCAATACTCCTAGGATGATTTTGAGGTGTCGAAAAAGAGTGGAAATGAGGGTGTATTTATAGTGGTGGAGGTAGATTTATTTATGGTGGTGAATGAAAGAATATTGTGAGGATAAAATCAAATAAAGGTTGATTTTATTTGATTTGGAAGAATGAGGAAGGTTGAAATAAAGGAGGGATTTGATTTGGTTTGATTTTGGGGATATTCTTCATCATTTTTGCATTTTAAAATTCTTGGCATTTTTCTAAATTATTCAAAATAAAATAAACTCAAAATAAATTACATTATTTATAAAGCTTAATTAAATGACAAAATTTCAGCGTCTACACTCAGCAAAATCCAAGTACTCTATAAATTGGAATTGGCAATCAATTTTGGAGGACATCAACCCAACAATCATCTTCTTCTTTCCCTTCTTCTTGGCTCCCCACCACCACCATAGCTTACCACCATCCCCAACACAACCACCGACTGCCACCATTTCCGCCACCCAGACCGCCAAATTCACCAGCAACCGCCACCACCAATCCAACCGTGGCAAACCCAAAACCAAAATCCACCACACCCATTTCAAAATCCCAATCAATACTCATCCCAAAATCCAATAAAAAATTCATTCCACAGCCTTAATTCATCAATTAGGGATTATACATACCAATCTCAGTTGAAAAATAGCCGGAAAACACCCCAGTAACCATCGAACACCGCCCACGAATCTTCTGGCCTTCCTTTGCTATTCTCCGTCGCGAAGCCGCCGGTACCACCGTCTCAGTTTCTGGTGGTTCGGTTGTTGTTCCTGTCGCCGGGACAGCCTCCAGCCACACCGACTGCCGCCGCTGTTTGTCGGCCAACAACGCAACTCCCCTTCACCTAAGCCTCTGTTTGTTCCTCTCTCTGGTTCTTGTGCTGGGCATTTGAAATAAAAGAGAAGAGAAAGAGAGAGGCCTAAGCCTCTCTTAAGTAATTTCCTTTGGGCCTCTTAAGTTAGTAGCCCATATATTTAACTTGGGTAAATTTTCTATCTAATTTCTACATCTAAATTCCTAATTTATCTCATTTAATTACTCTTTATATTAATATTATTACTATTCATTATACTTATACAATCAGATTTATTCAAAGTCAAAGGGGACAATTTACTCGTTTTATCCGCCAACTCAGATATATTTCGATGACTGTAACCTTCGAAACTGTTTAAATGTAAAAAAATAATCTACTCTAATTAAAGTGGAATAATTATTGTTTTATTATTTTTCAAAGTTATTTTTTATGACTAATATATGTGGACTCACCCATTGTCGTTTTCGAAAATCCAATGTTTAATGTTCTTTGTCTATTGTTTTGTTCAATAATCAGGTTGATCGGTCCGAGTGCATGCATCTTCATGGTCCATTGTTTACCTAATCGAGGGTTGACCGTCCTCGATGCATGTGTCGTTGGGAAACAGTGCCGGAAGGGGGTGCTGGCTTCCAAGATCCATTGTTAAACCCCTATCGCAATGTTCATTGTATATTGTTTACTGTCTATCGATTATTGTTTATGTGTAACTTTATTGTGTTATCTTATTTATGTGTTATCCAATGCTTGCTACTTGTCGTATAAGTGTTCTAACCAATGTCGTGTTATTTGAATAATATTATTACTATTGTTATGGGCGGAGTTCCACATTCAGATAATAACCTGCAACTGTTTGAGCATATTCTCTTCTCCCTCATTTCAAAAAGAATTTAAAATGGCATGCCCCAATAAAATTATTTGTTTTTAAAATGTTTTTACATTACAGTGTCGAATATATTGAGTTCCGTCTCATTTTTCTCCATTGTTTTCAAATATTTTGTTGTTAGGTATCAGCGGGACATGTTGGGCAGATTCGTGGCAAGGATATCTCATATAGCATATCAGGTCGCCACCTAGTTATTTAGGTTCAATAATAGTTAGCCCACCTAAATTGTTTGATACATATGTTTTAATATTTTCATTGTAACTAAAACAGTTAGCACTTTTTCTTTAGTTTCTATATGAAGTATATTTTACTTAAATTATTTACATAGCAAAAACCTTGCTTTTCCTCTCTTGGGAAAGTGGCGTGACACTCTCGGCTTCTAAACGCTTCCGCTTAACCAGAATTAAATGGATTAAAATATTGCTAAGTAATACCCTAAAAGTCGGGGCTGTTACAAAAACAAACTCAAGAAAACAATGCAGGGAAATGTTTTTCTTTAAAAAAAATATTCTTTGCGACGGAATTTTCGGTCGCAAATTCGTCGCAAGGACTTTTTATTTATTTTTTTAAATTCTCTGTGTGATGCTGCTACGGAACCGAATTCCATCGCAAGATCCGTTGCAAGGTCCATCACAAAAGCCTTGCGACGAGGCAAAATGCGACTGAAAACATTCCGTCGCAAGGTCCGTCGCTCGGTCCAAAAATTATGTCGCAACTTTGATAAATTGCGTCGCAATATGGCAAGTTTTTAGTAGTGTATATTTGAACACCCGGGTATTTATTTTTTTTAATTTGGGGCAACGCCCGGGTATTTGCTAGTAGACAAATATAGGTAAACTGTCCTCACAGAATAGCATAAACATCGAAATGATGCAGCTGCTGAGGCTGGCACAGAGAGGGAGAATAGCACATTCACAGTTAGATCTACAAGAATTTGTGCATCAGAGGCATCTAAAATTTGTTTAGGGATGCATGTCATTATGAATTGTGAAGTGAATGAAAATACATGTTGCATCAACTTCCTTTTATGTACCATGTCGAGTCTCTTACTAAATCAGACAAAACTCAACGGTGCCATATTGATAGAAAAATTGAAATAAATGAAGGCTAAAGATAAGAATTCAACATCCCCGTGTTGAATTGAAGAGAAGAATTCAACATCCTCGTGCTGGATTCAGGAAAAGATTAGTATCCCTATGCATAATCAGTAAAAATTCATATATTCAATATCAATGTGCGACCTGAGACGTGGGACCCACACCTAAATCCTCTAAAACTTATGGGTCGGGTTCTCTCACAGATGAATTTAGCTAAAATCAAAAGGATGGAACTTAAATAAAATTCCACTTGCACATTTTACACTAAAAAAAGTGAGAGGAGCAATTAAAAGGGTTACCTTTTGACGGGAATAGTGATACCAGACATGATTTCATGGACGAAATACCAGTTTCACCGGCGTTAGCTCCGCGCCTGAAATGAAACTGCTTCATGAGGAGGCTTCATGAAGCTAGTTTCATCATGGGGAAGATGATGGCCTTTGTGCTTCCTTGGCTGCATTTTGCAAAATCGAGCTATCAAAACAACCAGAAGAAATTGAGAAGAGCTTGAGAGATGAGGAAGAAGTAGTGTGATGAAATTAGTTTGAAAAGATCGGTATTTGTGGAAGGCAAGAAGTTGCATGGACCACACAAGTGTCACAAGGTGGGGCCCCACCATATTGATAAGGTCGCACGACCTAGGGCACTAGTTGCCCTTCCATTGGCCCAAAATCCAAAGACTATCTTTCTTGACTCCTTATCTTTAACCCCAAGCTAAAAGACCTTGACTGTTCCAAACCAGGTTTGGACCCGGTCTAGGCCTGGTCTATTCAAAAACAAAAAAAAAGAAAAGAAAAAAAGAAAAAGAAAAATGAAGAAAAAAAATAAAAGGAAATATGGAAGAAAAGAAGAAGAAGCAAAAGAGAAACAGGGACAGTTTGGGTCAGCGGCGATCAGGTCATTAGACAAGTGACTTTCTAATCTCGAAACATCATTCAGAATAAACTGACATTTGTTGATCTTGTTGTAGGGTAAGGCAAACATCTTCATCACCACACATCGAGTTGCTAGGCATTTACAATGAGATAACGAGGCAGACATCTTCATCAGCACACGTCTAGTTGTCAGGCGTTTACAACGAGATAGACATTTTTATCATCACGCGTCTATTCGTCAGACGTTCACAAAGAGGCATGCATCTTCATCAGCACATGTCTAGTCCCCTTGGCATTCACAACGAGACGAACATCTCTTCATCAGCACACGTCTAGTCCCCTAGGCATTCACAACGAGGCTGTAAAACCTCGAAAAATGCCAGTCTGATTACCGTTAATTTTACCTAACGACGTCTCGTGATCTATTTTATGGTTGTTTCTTTTCACACGGAGCTTTTAGGACCGCGAGTGAGTTCGTGGGAATTTTTAGATTATTAAAAATATCAGTTAGGAAATTTTTGGGTTATGGGTAGAAATTATTTTATCAGTTGTGGGGAATTTTATTTGTTTTTTTTACTATTATCTTTTTCTGTGAATATATTATTATTATAAAATATTTTTATTTATTTGGGGTTGTTGATGTCATAAAGGATGACATCACTGTGCTTAGGTCATCAGTTTTGCCAAAAACCCTTCCCCATGGCTCTGTTGTAACGGTTTCTCCTGCAATTTGCAATACCCATTCCCTGGGTATACCTTCTGCTACCCAATCCCCACCCGACACGTGTCACCCTCTCTCTCTCTCTCTCTCTCTCTCTCTCCCTCTCTCTCCGTAAATCAGTACAAATGTGTACTACTGCTGCTTGCTGCTGATGAAGGAAAACGAAAACCCCCCCATCCATCATCTTCACCCTCCTTCCTCCTCTCAACTCTCTTGATCTCCTTCATCTTCCATATTCTTTTTCTTCCTCTTCTTCCTTCCTCATCTTCCTTTCCCCTTCTTCGTCTTCTAATGTTCTTTCACCCGACCCCCAAAAAAACCTACGCAACACCACCCGACATCCCACCTTCGACCACCGCCCTCTCGGCACCGCAACCTCGCCACCGCCACCCCGCTCCGTCGTTCCCGACGCCGCAGAACCCCACCTCCCCAGCCACCGACGACGACCAACTCCGACGAGACAAACCCCGGGCCGGAGTTAGAAGTTATTGCTGCTGCCACGACCACCCCAGTTGTTCCATCGACGACCACGACGCCGGGACCTTTGTCGCCGTGTCTGCCGCCCACCTAGCCGGACTCCGACCGCCCCGAGCACCACCCCGGTCCCACCTCTTCTAACTTGGACCCATTTTTTGTGCCCTAAAACTCTTATTTTTTTCTCTCTCTATATTTTGCTAGCATGAGTTTATTGTTGGGTTAGTTAGTATGTTATTAAGGGTTGTTTAAGGGTAGTAATCTGGAAGATTATGTTGATGTCATAGAACTTGATGATTAGGAGTGGATTAATGGGTGTTTATGTGATGATATTATGGCCAAAGATGCATGTTTAGCCCTAGGTTGTTAGTAGGGTTCTTATGTAATATCTATGTGTATAACAAGTTTATTCATATTGTTTAGAGTTAGTAAATTACCCTTATGATTTTATAAACTAGGGTTTATGTATAAAATTCTTTCCATGTTCTTAAGCTATATTATTATCAAGTTTTTATTACAGTACTAGCTAGGTTCAAATATTATTTTGAAAGTCTCTTTTAGAAGTATATTTGATTACTTTGAATGATTAAGTTCATATTATTAATATAAGTTTTCATATTATGTTATGTATCCATATGTTATTAGGTCTATTGTTTGGAAAATATTTTATGAGATTAGGAAATAGTTATCATCAAGTTTCCTTGAATTTACAAATGAAACCCTATTATCGTATGTTAGTTTTCTTTCAAGTATATTATCCATTTTTTTGACAATAATATTAAGTTATTAATATTTCCATATTATTTGGTAACATTATTTCCTAATGTTTAGCGCATGTTAATATTATCTATATTGTTGGTTATTTACTATGTAAAACCCCGAAAAATTCGATTATTATTACCGTTAAAGTTCCTGACGAGCGTTACTTCCGTTGATTTATATGAGTTATTATCACACGGAGCTTTTAGGATCGCGAGTGAGTTCGTTAGAATTTTTAGAGTCTTAAAAATATCAGTTAGAGACTTTTTGGGTATCGGTTAAAATTAATTGGGATCAGTTTATAAAAACTGTTTAAGGAAAGGTGTTGATTTAGGAGAAGATAAATTTTGGAAGGGTGTTACTAACACCTAGGTTTAATTTGTACTGATTTTACCCTAATTTCTGCCTCTATAGATACCCTATTTGGGACCCCTACCTTTTTTTACAAGGGTGATGATAAGTGTCTTGCCCCAAGACACTCCTTGAATGTCTTCTCCCTTATAAAATCAATACTTATTATCGTTTTTAACCCCAATTTTTTTGCCTGATACTATTAATTATCAATTATAAGAAGTTTGGAATGTGTTGGCTACGCCAACAATTAAAATTGACACCCTAACGAATAAACCCCATCCGTTGGGCATATTTTAGACGCTTTTTTGTAAATTTTTAAAAATATAAATAAAAGTGTGATTTTATACAATTTATATATATTATTATAGTTATAGAAGTCAATCATGTAACTTTTTTCCAATTTAATTCACAAATATATAGGTTTTCTATAATGACAAGACACAAAATATGTGTCTTGCACAAGATTTTTATCATTTCCCTTTTTACAATACCCTAATTTTATTCATCCGCCGCAAACACTCAAGTGTCTTCTCTCTCCTCCTGCCTCTTCTTTTTCCCTTGTATTTTTTCGTTGCTGCTACTTGCTGCAGCTATTGCTCAACAACACCCGAGACCACGCACCACCACACCAACCACCATACGCCGCCCTCAACCTCCCTCCAACTACCCTCATTTCGACGCCGATCACCACACCACTGCATTCCGACCGTCGTTCCACCTTTTTCCGGCCACTATCGCTACCCCGACGCACCAACCGAACCCCCTAAACCCCCTTGCTCCGTTTTTCTGCCTAGCCGAGCACCACCACGCGACGTGACCCCGAGCTGCCGCCACTGCACCGACGTCCTTCCATTGACCCCGACGCCCCTCATCTCCGGCTAGACGACCATCGGCACTTAGCTCCAGCGAGGACGAAGCTCGACCTCGGTGTTGCTTTCGAGGGCTGTTGTTGCTATTGCCGCTGCTACCACCTATCATCACCAGCAGACCCGACGCCTGAGACCTCCAAGCTGCCACCATCGCCGCCGCATCACCGCCGTCGATCGCCCTAGCTGGATGCCCCCTCTCTTGATAGTATAACTCTAACTTCTTTTGTCTCTGTATAATTTTGTGTTTTGTTATATACGTAAGTATTTGTCCTGTGATTATGAATGTTTACTTTGAGTAATGTGTTGGGGTTTTGTGATCAGTTAAGGGCAGTGAATATTAGCCTTAGATGTTTTAATGATAGAGAAATATGATTGGTAGCCTAAGGCCTTGTTATGGTTGAGCTATAGTGTTTGATTCAAAAACCCATGTGAAAGCTTCATGGGTAGTATGTTCTATTTATGGTTGATGGGTTTTCTTTATTATGTCTTATGGTTAGTCTTGAGATTAGTGTGTATTGTTTGTTATTATTATTATGTCATATTATTAATCTTAAGCTATTTATATCAATAGTAGTAAGTTTATTATATGTTCGTATTATTAAAATAAGGTTTTCATACTAATATAATGGTTCCATATTATTACTAAGTTTCATGTTTTTAGTAAATATTTCATGTTGCTGAGTTTCATGATATTATCAAGTTTCCATTATAGTATTAAGTTCATATCACTATTTTGGAGTTCATATTACTAATAAGTACTTTTGTTATTAGAATTATTAAGTTCCTATTACTAAGGTTACTAAGTTGTTCATATTATTATTATTATAAAGTTTTCATGACTTTATTAAGTTTCCATGTTATTTTAAAGAGTCATATTATTATTATTATTATTATTATTATTATTATTATTATTATTATTATTATTATTATTATTATTATAAAGTTTCGTATTATTAAGATTATTATAAGTTCTGGAAAGTTTCATATTTTTTTTTTAGTACTAAAAGTTTCACATTATTAGTAGCAAGTTTCATATGCCTTAGTATTAAAGTTTCATATATTTTGGTATTAAAATTTTTATAAAGTTTTCTTGTTGTTATGTGGTAATATGAATATTATGTTCAAAAACCCTACGTTAATAGTATTGTTAAAAGTTTTAGTATCGAGTTACGGTTTTAAATGTGTCGCGTCGAATTTATTATATTACCTTTAGAAAAGGTGTGAGGTAATGTTCGTGATTTCATGATAGTTTTATATGCTCGTTACATGGTTAACTAACTAATAAAAGGCTAAGGTTGGGGTAGGGTATGATTCGTACGTAACTAACTTTCGTAGAAGTCGAGTTTTAATTTTAGAAGTTTTTATTCGAATTATAGGTCTGAGCGAGACAACGCGATAGTTAGCTCCCGTGTGTAAGTGATTGCAATAAAGAGAAGCTATCAGGTAATGTCTATGCCCTCACTCCCCTTGGATGCCCTTAAACTGTTTTGTTGATATTACTATTGTCTTGAACCTTGCATCCCGATGGGGACCTTTAAATGAAACTAGATTGTTCGTTTGATTGAGAAAGAGTTTTTATCTTTGTTTAATAAAGTTTGGACATTCCTTGGTTTTTGTGTTGAAAAGTGTATTGATTTGGAATTGTGGTTTAGCAGTATTGATTTTGGAAATGTTGGATTTGGAAATGTTGGTACTGAAATGTTATGAGATATGAAATCTGACTAATTAAAGGCTACGAGTTAAAAAGGGGGTTCGGTCTCCTTAGACTGTGGAACTGTGGAGGATCACAAGAGACCAGGTGATGCCTGGTATTGTGGATGTGAGTTAGGCGCTGATCAGTCGAATAGGAATATTTATACGAGTCCGTGGGACTCCGAAAGAAAGAAAAGAAAGAAAAAAAAGAAAAAGAAAAGAAAAGAAAAGAAAAGAAATGAGTTATGCGCTGATTAGTCGAATGATGTTGTTTATGCGAGTCCGTGGGACTCCGAAGTAAGGAAAAGAAAAGTAAAGTATTGAGATATGTTTATGCGAGTCCTTGGGACTCCGAAGTATGTTCTGCGAGTCTTTGACTCCGAGGGGTAGTGTGGAAACCCCGTCTGCTTTAAAATATGGAAACGGTAAGATCTTCTGGTAAAAGTATTTGAAAATGTTTGACTTGTTTCCCCTTCCCTTAAAATGTATTGAAATGAATTGTATAATGTTTTTAACTGTTAGGGGTAGACATTATTGAGGTTTCCCCCCTCATGTTTGTAATGTTTTGTTTTCAGGTGGAGGCTTTTGTGATGGGGACGGGAACTAGAAGTGAGGACGTTAGTCTGAAAGTTAGAAATTTTGAGAATATAGCTTTGTTCGTGTTTTAGAAATGAAATCAGTAAATGTTTAGTATGTGTTGTCTCAAGAATTCGAGTTTCCTCCGTTTGTAAAATTGAAGTAAATAATTAGTAGTTGTTAGTTCATTTTTCTTGCCTTGTATTCCTTCGGGGATACGACAGTAACGCTCAGGAATAAAAAAAAAATTAGTCTTCCGCTGTTAATGTTAGTCAACGTTTGACTTTGATCGTTAAGTTAGAATTGAATTTTCGGGGCATTACATACTATGTATGTAGTATTTTGAAATATAATATTTGATGGTATTTTTATTTTAAAAAGTATGTTGAAAAATAATAATATTAGGTCTTGATTATATGTTATTTAAAAAGTTATTACTATTACGTTAATATTAAGTTAAATATATGTTATTAGGCCCTTGGTAAACTTTGAACTTTATATTATGAGGTATTACTATTAAATTTTAATATTATTTTACTATATAGTGATAAGTGTATGTGAGGACTTGAAGTTCTATGTCTTGGAATGTTGTATTATTTATGTCACATGTAAAGTATTTTTAAGGTTGTCTCATGAGACCTAGAAACATGTTTAGGAACCCTAAGTATGTGTGGTAACTAATTAAATGTGATAATGGTGACCTATTGTAGTGTAATGCATGTCTAGTGGCATTTTGGTAAATATAGTGAATAGTGCCATGCAAGATATAGAATAAAGTTCTTTAGTTATTCTTGATATTATGTAGGGTTAAGTATAAACTCTTGTTTAGATTCTATATTAGAAATTATGTGGTACGTGATTAAATGAAATATGTTATAATTTGGGAAGGGTAGTTACGCTGTTAAGAAATTGTTAGAGCACGTGTTGATTATAGAACCTTTTATTAGGTTGAGCGAGGATATCGATTTAGAGCTCCGTGTCTTCCTTGTTTGGACGCAGTTGTTTTAACAGGTAATACTATATCCTATTCCCTGTGGATGCTCTTAAGCGCTTTATTTATGAAATGCATTCCTTGAAGGGACTTTATTAAAGTGCTAAACCTGTTGTGTTGAAATGTGTTCAGTTATTAGAAATTTGAGTTCTTTGGTTGTTTTGGCATTATTTTGGAACGTGGTTGATTTTACTGAGAGTTGTTGTTTTTGAAAGTGTGGTTTTGTCATGAAACGAGTTGGATCCAAATAACCGGATTTAATTAATGGATATGAGATAAAAGCGGGTTCGGGCAGTTTTCCCCTTAGATCAGGTGGAACCTGTGAGGGGGACTGCCAAGAGACCAGGTAATGCCTGGTAATGTGATTGTGAGTTATGCGCTGATCAGTCGAATGGAATTGTCTATGTGAGTCCGTGGGACTCCGAAGAAAAGAAAAGAAAAGTATTGAGATATTTTTTTATGCGAGTCCTTGGGACTCCGAAGTATGTTCTGTGAGTCTTTGACTCCAAGGGGTAGTGTGGAAACCCCGCCCGCTATTAAAATATGAATGGAAAGGAGTTATTCTATTTTTCTCACGAGTTTTCGAATTGTAACCCTTCCCCTATAAAATGTGTTCAAATGATTGTATAAATGTTTATAAATGCGTAGGAGTAATATTACTGAGGTTCCCCCCCCCCCCCCCACTTTTAAAATGTTTTGTTTTCAGGTGATGGCCGTTAAAGTGGGTTGGCTGATTGAGAGATGAACCTAAACAAGAATCCTTGTAGTTGGCCATTGTTTAACTTTGAGTTATAGTCTTTATCGTTGAACAAGTTTTAGTAAAGTTGGTTGTTTAAGTAAATCTTGTTTTAGTATTTATCCTGTTTCTCCTTGCCTTATGCCTCCTAGGAGGTACGACAGTGACACCTTGGTAATAAGATGTGAAGTTTCCGCTGTTGCCTTTATTTCCTTATCTTGTTGTTATAATAGAATTTCCAGGGTGTTATAGTGGCGGACTTCTTCATCAGCACACGTCTAGTCACTAGGCGTTTACAATGGGGCTGACATCTTCATCATCCCACGTTTAGTCGCTAAGCGTTCATAATGAGGCAGATATCTTCATTAGGACACGTCTAATTGTCAAGTGATAACAACGAGGCAGACATTTCACCATTATACGTCTAGTTGCCAGGCATTCACAACGAGGCAGGCATCCTACCAACATACACCGATCATTGGGCGTTCACAGTACAATGACACATTGAGTCGTTAGGTGTTCTCAATATGACAGACATTTTATCAGCTTTATACGCCCCCATCGGGAGTTCAAAATACGATGTCATTTGTCAAAGATCAGATTTTCAAGATTTACTTTGACCTTCGTCTTATTCAGAATTGATCAAAGATTCAAAGTGGGGGCTCACTGTAAAAAAAAAAAAAAAAAAAAAAAAAAATTATAGTAGAGCAAGCACACACAAGCAAAGACCAAAAACAAACAAAGCATGAGAGTAAACGAGCATGCGGTAGTTAAAAAACAAGCAAAGCCCAAAAGCAAGCAAAATGGGCTACAATAATGGCTAAGGCTATTTGGCCTTGGCTTAGTTTAGCACAATGCCAACTCAGTAATCCGCCAAGTCAGCGATCCACGTGAAGAAACACGAGTAAGGTCGCACGACCTGCACTCACTTCCATGTCAGTGATCCGTGCCTAACTTCAGTCAACCCAATCCCCAAACCATGCAATTGTGTGAGTATGCATGCACGTATCAAGGCTAAATGGCCTAAATGGTGGAATTAAGGCTTAAAGAATGGATCATGCTTCCCATTGCCATATTCATCCACCTGTATTCCCGCTATAAATACCCACTTCCATTCCACAGTTCAAAGGACACCAAGAAAACCCCCCAACGTATTGACTTTTCGGAGTGTTCTCTCTTCTCTCCCTCCATACAAACCCGTTTTTTCATGCTTCTTAATTAAACAAGATTAGAATGCTCATGTTTATTTTTGTAATCCTGTAACCATCTCTATGTTACAATTTTACTTTCTTATAAAAGTTCTTTAAACATGTATGGCATGAATATATTATCGTGAAATCTTTCTAAGCTTCTCACTGCTCTCTTTCATTATAAATTGGTTTTAGTAGATATTGTTTTGAACAGGCGAATCCGAGAGCTTTCTAATTCTTAGACTCATAACTTTACCCCCAAGCTTGGATTTCAAGTTTGTTGGTCGAAGTTTTCATTTCTTCTTTTTAAGTTCGTTGATTTCCTTTAATCATATTTTGTATAATTCAATTCATAGTATTTTCCTCCATTTATCTTACTTAACCCAATGATTAACTTGGCTACCAAATGCAAGCACCAAGGGACAGAAAATGGGCGGAAACAATAGCCAAGGTCGTATGGTCTTGGCCTTGTTTCTAGCCCCTTTTTTGAGTTCAATAATCAATGGATCTATGGCCTGACCCAACAAAGGTTGTTTGACCTCCAAGGTCAATCCAGTGACTTGTTTGTGACCTTCCATGGTTCTTTGCATGATGATTCCCGGGAAAGCATTTGGGATTAATTGTTTCAAAATAGGTTACCGAATTTACAAATTTATGATTCTTAAGGATCTTTAACCTTTCTCAAAGAAAAATATTCTCATTTAAGGATTAAGCAACCTCATTCGACTCTCAATCCCTAACTAGCAGCGGCGAAGCCAATGCCCTCGAATCGGGAAATTTTTCGGGGACTACACTAGAGTTCAAGTTAGCTCAACAAACTTGCAATGGGGTTAACAAAATAATAATTGAATTTTTCGAGATTTTACAATTATATATGTAATATAAACCGTCGTGTATAAATAGAGTAGTTATAGCCACTAGATTTGATTTGAATTACTAGTTAAACTAAGAATTTGTTACATATATGTTATAATTTTTCTTAAAATGGCTATCTTATTATCCAGTAGCCTATGTCCACTAAAATTAACAATTTATTTTCTATCAACTCTTTTGATAGCTTTTCCATAGCTTATCTTACTTTACTTAGTGTATGTTTGACCAAATTCTTTAATTGATGGCTTTTTAATAGAAAAAGTTGAAATTAGGCCATAAAAAAAATATTCTCTAAAATAGTTTCCAACTCTATAGAATTTAAAATTAGCTAACAAGTTCCCTAGAAGTTGAAACTATAGTTTATAGCATCTAATTTCGAGTTTTGTGGGCGCTACTAAGAAATTAAGGGGACAAAAAAAGTTCAACAAATATTTTTGAACTTTTCTATCAATGAAAATATATATTTCCACATTTTTATATTTAAGATATTTCGAATTTCTTGTGAGGAAACTCTAGTTTTCTGTAATAATTGATTTTAAATTTTCATATTTATTAATTTAAAATAGATATTGTTTAATAATAAGATTTTCTTACTCATATAAAGCTAAATTTAATTATTTTATATAAATTACATAAAATTTTGGAGGAGAACCACTGTAGGTATTTTAAAAAAATTGAAAATAAAATCGTACCATGAGGAAAATATAATGTGTATTATAAATTGTGAAAAGAAATAAATAAATAAATCTAATAGTCAATCTGAGGAGTTTTAAAGTAATAAAAAGGACTATCTAAAAGTGATCAAACACTAATTAGTAGTTTTTACTTTTAAAAAACACTCATAATAATAGTCATTACCAAACAGCTAAATTTTTTTTGGAGAAACAGTATCTACAAAACTATTTCTAAAAAGTTATTTTGAAGAAGTAGTAGTTTGACCATACACATCCTGACTATTTATAGATGGTCTAACACTAGTTAATAATTTTTACTTTTCAAATATATTTCTATAAGATATATTAGCCACTAGTAAATAAGTTATTTTGAAGAACTAGTGATACATATTCGGGTAAGGGGCCAGGATTATGGGCTAAAATGTGGATCATAAGTGCAAGAAGTATAGCCCAAGTAAATAGGGTTATTGACTATAAAGTATGGCCCAAAGAGCAAATTGACCTAAAAGTATTTGTTGGACTCTAAAGTTCAAAATTGTAATTAAAAAATGGGGCCTAACTACTGATTTGGCTTCCCTCTCCTCCCTCCTCATTGTCTCTCACTACAAAAACAGGGGGCAACAACATCAGCAAATTTCCGATGCTTCTGTGCCACCGCAGACACCGCTGAAGTGTCGCCGCCGCCGATGGAGGTGTCGGACATGGACGTTGGTTTTTTTGGGCATCTCAGCTGTCGGACTCCGAGCCTGGTTGGCTAAATTGCTGCCTAGACCTGTCCGGATTTCATCCTCGGCCGGAATCGGTTTATTTCTTGCCTTCATTGGCCTGCAGAACAGTGAAGGGATCGGTTTAGTGAGTTTCAGTGGATCGACTCTATTGACTCTGGGCGTGTGTCCTACTTGGGCACGCGCTGTCGTGGCACCAGTAGTGAGTTCCGGCAATGGTACAGTCTCGTTCCTCCCATGTAATAACCCTCCCTAATTTATATGATTAATGTTGCTAATCAAACGTAATTAAATTGATTCGCGCTTTTCTTTTTGTCTAACTGTGTGTTTTGCAGGACTTGAACAGTGCAACGACCATCGATCCTCCAGTGTAATAATTTCGGTTGATACTCGTCAAATAGTATTCTCGATTCTTCCTAATGACTATGTTATTGGATTATTAGTCTGACGATTTTCCCATTTGGGTTTATTCGAATTTATTATTATTCGAGAAATGAGGACTCATGACATTGTTTATTATTGAAATTTCTCATAGTTAGTCTCGTAGAATTTTATTCGGGAACCCAAGTTAATGCTATTGGGTAAAGGGAAAAATAATTATGAGGAAGAAAGGTATTTGAGAAGGTAATTGATTGGGCCTTTATAATTAAATAAACCCACCTTCCATTCCTTTTTCTTTAACAATTAGTATTGTTATTCTTTTATCATTCTTCCTATTTCACAAAGCAGAACAACGTTCTGCTCCTTCTTCAACCTCTCTTCACTGTCCTCCTCCTTCCTGCCCCTCTCTATCATGGTGTTGTTGCGACGATCGGCTGTCGGCGACCAGCCTCGGCGACGCCACCAAGGACGACGACCGGCAACCTCCCCGCAACACCGTATCCCCTCTTCCTTTTCTCTTTCTTTGTTTCTCTTAGGTAATTTCTAAACCTTAACTTCTCAAATCAAGTTCATTGAGTTGGATGATGAAAGATTGTTAAAGTATGACTCGATTTGAGTTAGTTTTGGTTGAGTTAAGATGAGTTAGTGAGCTACCTTTGATGGTTTATGTGTGAATGGGTTTTGGACGATGTTTAGTGATGTTAAAATGGTCATGCATGTCACTTTTATGATGATTTAGTTGTTGTCCCAAATCTGAAAATAATTTTAGAATTGGTTGTAATGAGTTTTGGTTATTAAAGTTGTGAATTAGAGATGAATTTTTAGTGTATTATGATGCACATAAAGTGTTCGATGAAATGTCTCATAAGAGAATAAATTATGATTGGATGAGTATGATTTGGTTGATGAATTCACTGTGAGAGTGTGAGTCTTATGGATAATTATAGTTGCATGTACTTGGATTAAGGTTAGATTGCCAAATTATTGAATATTATGGTGATTGATGATATATTCATGAAGGATTATACTTGGGGTGTCAAAGTATATCAAGATTATGTGTTGCATGTTTGTAATGTGACTATTGATGAAGGATTTCTGAGTGTTTAGTGCTGGGAATTAAGTGATTATGCTGAAGTTATTATTTGAGAAAAATTAGTGAAGATTAATTATGATTAAAGTACATGCAAGCTCAAATAGAGGATGAATTTCAAATCTGGATGAAATCCGGAAATTTTAGACAATATAGAAATGATTTTGACCTATTTCATGACATGAATAGGTAGCCTAAGAGTTAGCTAAACCCCGATTTTTGAATCACGAGGTTTCGATATGTATATCAAAAGTTATGGCCAAAACCGTGAAGGGTCGTTCCCAAATACGATTTTTTTAGACAGTCTGGAAATCAATATTTTTCGACTGTTAAAGATTTAGAGGATTCATTGAGCTTTCAGGAAAGGTAAATTGCGTAGCCATACGATGTCGGGAGTGAGAGTTATGAGTCCCTGAATATGAGGCAGTAATCTGAGATTACCCAGAAAATTTTTATGACTTCCCTGCGTTCTTGGCCAAAATCTGATCATTTATCATGCTCAAATCAAATTGTGATTAAAATGAAAGTTGGAGTATGTTCCGCAAGCTTTCCAAAATGGGGTCTTGTGTATTCATTGGACATCGGGAGAGAGAGTTATGACTCTTTCTTTGCAGCTGTGTAATTGAGTTCTACCCAGAAAATAAGGGTGACCATAGCATATTCTAGACACTTTTAGGACCTTTTCTAGGGCTTGTACGAGTTTTTGATAAACATAAAAGTTTTAGTATTTCTTTCAAGATTTCCATGGACAGCTTATACGTCCCTGACCGATGTCTACAACCCGAGTTATGATTTTCCGAAAAATCTGTATCCATTCTTGTATATTCTGGGCAGCCTTCTGTATTAGGGATTATTACCCTCTTTAACCACGTTTTTTACCTTCATGATCAACTAGAGAGTTGTAGTACATGAGCTTAGCTTTCCAGAAAGTCCTTATGCATAATAATACGATACTTGTGGGAGAAGTTATGGCATTCCGAGTGAGCCTTAGGAAGCAAGTTTAAGTAACAAGTAATCCTAGGATTCTACTAGGATATTCTTCATTACTCTCATCCAAGTTAGGTTCTAATTCATGATTATTGTTCTTTCTTAAAAGTTCTCAAGAGGTCATTGCACCCACCTGTTCAAGTCTGTGCGGGTCCAAGTTGGTGTATAAGTTTTAGGTGTTCAGGTACGCATATTGCCTACCTTTCCCAAGCATGTTTTATTTATGATGATGTTTTATGATGATGTTTTATGTTGATGCTTTATGCTAATGTTTTATGTTGATGTTTTATTGATGATGTTTTATGCTGATTTTTATTTATGCTGATGTTTTATGTAATGTTTTATGTTGATGATTTCATGATGTTTAACGCAAGGAAATTTTATGGTTTTGTTCTTTCAATGACGAGGTCTCTTGTTATGTGGTGCTAATCGCACTGAGGTACTTTTGATGTCGACGGGCATCTGTCTTGCGACCTGGCCAGTCTCTATGATGAGGTCTATAACGAGATCTATGATGAGGTCTATAATGAGGTCCATATTGAGGTCGATGATGATGATGATGATGATGATGTTGATGATGACGATGTGTATAATGATTATGTTTATTTTTCTTTTCTTTGGCTATTCAAGGTTTTTATGACTTGTTTGCATTTTCCATGTTCAAAAGAATTTAAAAATGCGCGAACTAAAATGAACTACGAAAGTTTACACAGTGGGGGTATGTGTACTGAGTTTAGCCAACTCATTTGCGAAGTTTTTAGTTTTTGTTTTAGATGATGCCCCAGTGCGGATAAGCCAAGAATCAGTAAGAAGTCGAGTCAAATTGAAGAGCAGAAGGTTCCTTTGTTTTAAGGAAGTTATCTTTCACCTTTGGTGTATACGTTTGATAGTTTGATGTATAAGAGTCTTGAAGATATATGATTTTGGGTGTTGGGTGTAATAAATTGACTTGGAAGGGTGATATGTTGATCCTAAGCTAGTATGGCATGTATATTGTGGTATATTAATATGTATATCAGCTTTGAGAATGTTAGGTTGAAAACAGTGTCTTGTTAGCCCTGTCCATGATCATGGACGGCGGTAATACCTCTGGATATGGTTTTCCACTGCGTTAATCCTTGGGTTATGAAATATTTAGTCTTAATATGATGTTCATGAATCTGGGGGTGTTACATCGCAGACGGCGCCGTTTCGGACCAGGTCTACTGCTTGAGCCATCGGATGCAGAGCCCCACATTCTGGCTGGGGGTGGTCGGCTTTGTTGTTATCGCTTACTGCCTGGTGAAAAACATCAAGGGAGCCATGATTTACGGCATAATGCTCGTCACCGTCGTTTCATGGTTCTGAGGCACCTCCGTCACCGCGTCTCCGGACAGCGTCCATGTCCGTCACTACGTTTCATGGCTGCAACTTGGCGGCCTCCTTGATAGCGTCCATGTCCGGCACCTCCGTCGACGGTGTTTACGGTGGCGCAAAGGCATTGGAAATTTGTTGAAGTTGTTGCCTCCCCTATTTTTGTAGTGAGAGACAATGAAGAGGAAGGAGAGAAGAGCCAAATCAGCAATTGGGCCCCATTTTTTAATTATAATTTTGGACTTGTCCACCAAATACTTTTAGGTCAATTTGCTCTTTGGGCCATCCTTTATAGTCAATAATCCAAGTAAAATAAGTGTTTTGAGTTGATCCCATTCCTATTCCCATTCCCATTCCTATTCCCATTCCCACGTTTAGAAGCTAGGGTTACGTGTAGTGTACCGTACCCCGTGGCTACCTGTCAACTGACGAAACACCAACTTCTGGACCAACATTGTCAATCATTTTACACGTTCCTCTTTCTACCACTCTTTTCTTTCCATTTCTTCCTCAAGTTAACCTCTTTTCTTTCCTTGAATTTGTTGACTTCAGGTTGATTAAACTCTTTCCAGATTTCCATACAACAATAATTTTGTGTTTCAGCATGGCTTCCGAATAGTAAGTTCTCTGAAACCTTTACCCTTTTAATTGCAACTAAACACAGAGTTCGTCCTTGAATTTGCTGACTTGATGTGCTTTTTTTCTTTCTTTCTTTCTTTCTTTCTTTTGTTTGTTTGCTTGCTCACTTTGACTTAGTTTCTGAAGCAACTTCATTATCATGTTTTAATTTTTGTTAAAATTTTATAATATGTTTAGGGCAGTCTGGTCGTGACTCGAATTGAATTTTTCTTATGTTTCCATCATTTTCTTAAGCCTTTAGTGTGAGATTTTCCGGTAGTAGCAATTTCTGACTAAGATGGCTATGAGCTTTGTTTCTAAAACTGTTCCATACCCTTCCCTTTCTGGAGTATCCGGGTTGTTAAATGGTTTAATTAATAATGAATAAGATTTAGGGCTTCAACCTAAGTATTGTGGATCAGAAAATGGTGGGAAATGCATACATCGACTGATTAGTTTGGACCAGCTGGTTGAAACAGAAGTAGAGGCCTGCAATAGCTGCAGCTTATCGGGTACCAGATAGCAAAGTCTTTCCTCAGAGGGTTAGACACAACAGCTTGGGCTTGGCTCTTGTTTAATATGGAGATCATCTAGACTTGGTTTCCATTGTCACCTTTCTTAATTGCACAACTTAGCTCTCTTCACAGGAGTTCATCCCATTCTGAATTCCAGACCCCTCACACACCTTTTTGTTTTTATTAATATGTGTTTGTATCAACCAAGATAATGGTGTGAAGAGATCTTTTATCTGACCTTTTTCTTTGGGAAGAACTTGTGGAATTGCTTTTATCTTTCCATACGGAAGTATCTTGTCTTGTGGGTTCCCCTTTTTAATCAATGTTCCCATGAATTGAGCCAGAAACTTATTTGATGTGTGTACAATGAAACCTTTGAGACTCAACAGATAACGTGATTTTGCTATATAGGGAGTACATATTTATATCATATCATATTATAAGTCCATGCCTGAGCTTCTGAAAAAGTCGATTTTGCATTTATGAGTTTGCCCTGTTGGTGATTCTTTTTTTCCATTTAAAAGGAGGTCTTGAGCTATGTAACAGTATCATTAATCTCAATCAATAATTGTATACTTGATTTTTCTTTTTCTATTGGAGAGCTTTTCTTGTCATTCTGAATTTTTGTATTTATTCTCACAGTGACTATCTCTTTAAGCTATTGCTTATTGGTGACTCTGGTGTGGGCAAGTCTTGCCTTCTACTCAGATTCGCGGTATGTTGATTTCTTGTATTTTGAGACAATATTCAATTCTGTATCTAAACATAATTCCTTGGATGAATTGATAATGATAGCTATTGGGAATGATTTTTCCTATCAAACGGGGAAAAAAGAATATTACTAGGAACACCTCCGTTTTTGCTTGATGGCGACATAGATCACTACTTTTCTTATAATTGAGACTAGTTTAAAACTTGGCTTGACTAGCCTCACTGCTCAATTCCGGGGATGATGAAATAAAGATTGAACAGAATTCTGTAGAATTAATTAGTTCATTTCACCTTTACGGTGTGACCCTTCCCCGGACCCCCGCTTGCGGGGATGCTTTGTGCACCGGGCTGCCCTTTTGCTTGCAGAAATGCAAGGTAAGGTCTGCATACATTACACCTTTACGGTGGGACCCTTCCCCGGACCCCTGCTTGCGGGGACGCTTTGTGCACCGGGCTTCCCTTTAATTAGTTCATTTCATTTATCTCGGTAATGTATCCATACTGAACAATATTTTGCTCACAATGGTCCCATTGCTGCTGTTCAGTGTGTTCTAGGCCTGTAACAATTTGTGTGGTACTTGTAATCGTTTTCTCTTCTTTTTTTATTTTTTCCTGGGTGAGCTTAGTTCTTATATAATGGAGTTTAGCAATCTATCTACCTAGAGATAGGATGAAAGAGGTATTACTTTAGAAGTATGCTCTTTAGCCACAGGCTAACAATCCCTAAGGGTGTAGCTGAGGACATGAAAAGTCTTTAGTTAAAAGATTTTCCTTTTTCCACATTAGGGAGTTGCCACTTGAGCTAAGCTGATGGAGGGACCTTATGCTGAACAGAAGCAGCTGTTTGGATTCACCCAGTTCTAGTATTTCTCTGCATATGTTATAGGAAATTTAGAGAACAAAGGAGTAGCCGACAAGAAACTTAAATATAGTTATGTAATCTAACTAGTGTTACCTTTCCTAATCTTTTTATATGGGATTCCTGAACCCCCCCCGCCCGCGGACAAAAAAAAAAAAAAAAAAAAAAAACACCCAAAACCACCACAATAAAAAAAAAAGATCTTCCTTTGCATTGAGCCAAGTGTCATTTTCCCCCCTTTCCTTAGTATTGCAAGTCAAATAAGAGTATCATTTGATTGCATTCTGCATTTGTGCAGATAAAGTTTTCTTCTGATGTCTTTTAGCATAGTTTCCACCTGTGTTTATGCTAGTTAATATTATTCTGTAAGACAGTTGCGTATGTTACGTGGTTTCAATTAGTATATTATTCTTTTCCTTTTTTTGTCATTTGACTTATTGCACGTCATGATGTAGGATGATTCATACCAGGACAGCTACATAAGTACCATTGGAGTTGATTTCGTGAGTAACAAGATTGATCTGGTGTATTTATACTGTCATATTACATAGTGAACTCATATTCATTATATAGTGTCCTTTTTTCCTCAGAAAATCCGTACAGTGGAGCAGGATGGGAAGACCATAAAGCTGCAAATTGTAAGTATTTTTTGGTTTTGGAACTCGTCTCCAGCATTCAGAGATGAATATTCATCATACTCTCCTTTGTTCTAGTGGGATACTGCAGGGCAAGAACGTTTCCGTACAATCACTAGCAGCTACTACCGTGGTGCACATGGAATCATTGTAAGCTTCTTTTTACGGGCAGAGTTTTCTATGAAAGTTGTATTTCGCTATATTCTGCTGGTGCTGCCCTTTATTTTCTTTCTGTTTTTTGGCAGATTGTCTATGACATCACTGATGAAGGAAGCTTCCATAATGTTAAACAATGGCTGAGTGAAATTGATCGTTATGCCAGTGATAATGTCAATAAGCTTTTGGTTGGAAACAAAAGTGATTTGACTGCCAATAGAGCTGTGCCATACGAAACTGCTAAGGTAGCAATCTTGTGTAGTTTTAGCAAACTCTGAATACCGAAAGTGTTGATTGTTGCATGGCTAATATTCTCTTGAATCTTTTCCAAGGCATTTGCGGATGAGATGGGGATTTCCTTTTTGGAAACCAGTGCCAAAGATGCAACCAATGTGGAGCATGCATTTATGACTATGGCAGCTGCTATAAAGAACCGGTATGCCTTACATTTGTTGTGTTTGCACATTTGCCTGTTGTTAAAAACACTGTTCATT
This sequence comes from Portulaca oleracea, assembly GCA_029582165.1. Lineage (NCBI taxonomy): Eukaryota > Viridiplantae > Streptophyta > Magnoliopsida > Caryophyllales > Portulacaceae > Portulaca > Portulaca oleracea. The sequence goes on from CM055882.1 coordinate 39,602,953, forward strand.
ACCTGATAAATGTTTATATGTTTGAGATGTTTATCCATGAATTCTTTTGATCACCTAATTTTAGTTTTCTTGATAGGCCCAATGAAAAGTCTACCTGAGATTTGCAGTCATCGACATTAAGTAGACTTCCGTAGCAAACGTTAATGGGCATAACAAGAAACAATCATATAAAATCGGAAACCAATCAATTTCACCGCACTAGTAATTGGCTTACTTTTGTAAACGGATGGAAATTAGTACCAGTTTTGTAACCTGATGGATAGTAGTCCCACTAGAGCGATGATCATCAAAAGGTGATGGTAGTAATTTTGTGTTGACATGGTGTATGTTTGATGCAGAATGGCTAGCCAACCTGAAATAGGGGCTAATAAGCGTGCTACTGTCCAAATACATGGGCAGCCAGTTGCCGAGAAGTCAAGCTGTTGCTCTTAGTGCCAGGGGACTCTCAGTCACTCTAGGCTTTGTGTACAACTGTTAGATAATACTGTTAATTATCTACGGTCTTTGATGGGAAATGATGTGTAGTCTGTGTGCTTCTGTAAATAGTAAGTTGAAACGAAGTACAACTTCTAAACGTTTGTGTTACATGAAGCATGCTGGAAACATTTCAGTGAGAATTCTCTGAACAATCATATTATTGGTCTATAGCACATTACTTCCACCATGGGTCTCGCTGCAGGCTGCCGCTACCATTGCCAAACTACAGAAGCTGGCCTCGAGTGATGAAATAAACTTGGTGGTTAAACTATGAACGTCTGCATTCAAATGTGTTCTGTTTTGTTTATTGATTGTGAAGGGTTGAAGTCATTTCAAGAGGCTTCTACCACCACCATATCATGTTTGTAGAGGGGAAAAAAGAAGGCGGCTGTAAATATTACTTCAAATCCCATCTTATGTTCGTTCCACTTTTCACTTGAGCTAAGACTATTGGCTTACCCCAGGTCAAGTGACGAGCCAGTGATGCTTTGATGCTTGGTGAGTTGGTCTCAGTCAAGTCAGCTCCTACCTCCTTTTCAGTATTTGCGATGGTAAATTTGACTATTTATTTCACAAAATGGTCTCAACTAAAATCCTTTGCTTAACATATAAAAGAGAATGTTCGCAAAGTTTTGTTTGAATTGTTGTGTGATCACCAGTTTGCTTGTCTGTTTGTTAGTTTCTGCTTATACATAAATTTACTATTTTGTCCATGAATGTTATAATTAATTAGTAGCTTGCCTAGTTTATAACTTATATTCACACACAAAATTACTTTTTTGTCATAGAACACAATAACCAAAGATCCTAACACCAAATGAAAATTAAGTTACTTAACCTATCAATTCGGACGGCAGGTTAAATACGGTTCATATGTATATCTGGATAGGGCAAATATAGATCATATGTATTTCGAGTACAGACAAATTTTGGCGTTAAAATTGCGAGTCATGTGTTTCAAATTCAAGTAAATACTTATCATTTTTGTTCATACATGTATTTAATTTTCATACTTGAATACAACAACTAAGAATTATATCATCAAACGAAAATTAAGCTACTAGACTTATCAATTCAGATGGGCGTGTTAAATATAGGTGGAGTGTATGTTTGGTTAGAGTAAATACAGGTTAGATGTAGCGCGGGTTTATACAAACTTGATGTTAAAAACATGGGTTGTGTGTGTTTTGTATTTAGATAAATACAGGTTGTGTGTGTTTGACCCATCCGTAGGATGGGCCGATCAACTAGTAACTAATATAAAAAAGAGTGTTGTGTTTTGCAATTTGTTTGCCTGCCTTGTAACTTTTTACGTACAAATTTACTTCTTTGCCCTCAAATATAATATAATAATAAATAGTTTGTCTATCTGCATATCTTGTAGCTTGTGTTCGCACAAAAAATTACTCTTTTACCATCAAATAAAATATAACAATAAACAACTTAATTTGTAGCTTATGTTCACAATTTGATTTACCATTTTGCCCTCAAATACAATATAATAACACACAACTCGTTTTGTAAATTATATTCACACTTGAATATACTATATTGCTCTCGAATATAATAACTAAGGATCTTAACATCAATTAAAGATTATGATATTAGACTTATCAATTCAGACGAATGGGTTGAATAAAGATTGTGCGTCTATCTGGTTAAGGCCAATATGAGTTATGTGTATTTCGGGTTTGGGCAATTTTGACATTAAAAGTACGAGTCAAGTGTATCCAGATTCAAGTAAACACTGATAATTTTAATAGTTTGAAAACTTGAGCTCTCTTCTTTTAGAGTGTAAGATAGTTGGAGGGTGGGAATTGAGGGATAGAGTTGGTGGATAGGATAGTGTTTGGGAATGTAAGTCACATCAGTTACATCATTAACATATATAGTTTATAATTTTTAATAAGGTATTGTGAGTAAAACAAGTCACATAGTCACATTATTTAATGAGGAAGTATAAATGTGGTGAAAAAAGGTGAGACAAAGTAACTAAAGAGATGAGAGTTAAAATAAATTTATCACACGTGACAAAAGAATAGGGTTTTAACCCAGACTGCATTACTAGCGGTTATAAATAGCACAACAATCAAGATGTGCTACCAATTTGACATGGCAAATCATCTATGATTATGTGGAGTGATTAAATGCTGAATTAGACGGGACATTTTGCTACATTTACTGGGATTAGACTTGTCAATTTAAGCAAGCGGGTTATGGGTAGATTTTATCTCGGGTTCGGGTAAATATGAGCGGCGCATGACAGTTTTGGGTCAATCCCACGAGTTATGACTAACTTTTTTCCGCTCGTTCTTAAAAAAATGTCACTAAATACTATTTTTAATATACATAATAAAGTACGATTATCTTTTAGTTACGATAGATTATTGTACATGTTTCAACTTAAATTAGATAAATAACAAATGAATGAATTGAAATTATAATTCAATAATCATGAATTCCAATGAAAAATCAAAAATTTTAATAGGTTTAAACTTAAAAAATAAAGTTTTCGCGTCAAAGGGAAGGTCATATTTGACCTGCTAATTTGTTGGTTTTGCGATTCAGTTTATTCCGAGTTTGGGTTGGAAAAATCGTGTTCAAAACCCAAAAAACCTAAGTGAGTTCAGGTCAAATTGTCGAATTGGGTCCAAGATTGACAGGAGTCTAGGATTAACCATTAATGTGGGTGTAGTATTCTAGAAGACATGGCAAATTGAACCAATTCCAGTGGCTCGTCTAAACCCACTCCAACTCAGACCTGAAACTGTTTTTGGTTAGTATATGAAAATGTGTTGGAGATCACATGCTTACTTTTGATCAGTTTAACCACAAAACAAATCATACAATCTAATCTAGTCAAACTGAGAGTAAATTACATTTACCCTACCTGACATTTGTGGTAATAATTTTTGCACACCCGACATTTGGGAAATAATTTTCACCCTACCTGACATTAAGTGAAAGTGATTTTTAGTGGCAAAATCCGATCACTTCTCATCAGAAATAAAACAATGAAAGGATCATTTAAGTCATTTCCTTCTAAATATTAATGGAAAACATGATACATTCACATAGCCATATAGGGGCATTATTGTATTTCCTCAATTCCGATGAGAAGTGACAAGATTTTACCGCTAAAAATCACTTTCACTTAATGTCAGGTAAGGTGAAAATTATTTCCCAAATGTCGGGTGTGCAAAAGTTATTACCACAAATGTCAGGTAGGGTAAATGTAATTTACTCGTCAAACTGAACTAGCCAGCTAACTCATTGACCCACTATACGGTAATATCCGAGGTTTTATTAAGGGTATGTTTGGTTGGGATGAAAAATGATTTTCCTATTTTCTGGTGTTTGGTGATCAGAAAATGGAGAAAACCATTTTCCAAGAAAATGATATTTCCCCACCCCATTGTAAATTATTTTCTTGACTCCAGCCGAATGAAAATCATTTTTCTCTCTCTCTCTCTCTCTCTCTCTCTCTCTAAGGATGGCAACGGGGCGGGGCGGGTGCGAGTACGGGGGTATATTCACGTCCTCATCCCCGCACGGACACCCCACCCCCATCCCCGCCCCATTATCCATTGCGGGGAAAAATCTTCCCCCATCCCCATCCCTAGTGGGTACCCAAACCCAACGAGACCCCAACGGGGATGAAATTAAAACCAAAACTAAGACAATTATGAAGTGAGAATAAGAAATTAAGGTGAGAGAGAATAAATTATTTATATAGGATTATAGTTTTTTATTAATTAAAATTACAAATTACCCAAAATTATACATATAAATTTAATGTAGAAAGGGTATTTATGTATTTTAAAAGAAATTGAGGACGGGGACGGGAAATACGTCATGGGTATTACTGGAGGAGTTAACTTATTTGTTTTATGTGATAAGAACCCCAATTGTTTTTTAAGGGTTGCAGGCACAAGAAGAAAAAAAGAAACAGAGGGTCTGGTTTTGGTTTAAGAGAGAGAGAGAGAAGGGGGGAGGAAGCGGCGGTGGTGTTGTTGCCCAACTACTTGTCACCGGTTGCCGACGCGCAAGGAAGAGAAGGGGTCAGGCGACCTCTTCTTCACCCCTTCGAGCGACCCGCACAGAGAGAAAGAGGAGAGTGCGATGGTGGCTAGGTGGTGGAGGACTATAGCGTCTATTGGGTGTCAGAGACTCGTTGATGTATATTCATCATGCCCTAGTCACACACTTGGGGAACCAAGGTCCTTGGTGGGTGCATTAGAGTCATACTGGTGCAATGGCCTCACGTAGCATCTCCATAGTTCAAGCAAAAGGACGTTGGCTAATATTCTGGTGTGAGTAACTCTTAAATGAGTTATTGTTTGAAAGGAAAATAGCCAATGTGTTGCAAGGAAGGAGATACTTTTGAAGATCATCAAATGAGCTTTCCAGAATTAGAACCTTCCCCTTCGGATTCCCTTAGCTCTTCTCGTGGCAAATACATATAATGTTGAAGTTGAGCTGAAAGGAACTTCACGCGCTTCTCAAGGTCTGCTTTCTCCTTCATAATCTGGACATTACTTTGTGAGGGAGCTTGGCGGGTCGACATAGCTGAGGGTTTTTTTTTTTTTTTGTAGCTTTGTGTTTGGGATGATTTGGGACGTGCTTAGTCGCAAAGGAATCACAACCCACCCACCAGGAGGGTAAGCTAGCTCTGATTCCAAATTAATTATGATGTATCCCAGACCCAAGGACCTTTAGCTCAACAAGCTGGAAAACATCATATGACACCAAGGACCTCCCGAATGACTCAAATAACCCAACAAAGGAGGGAAAACAGCAGCAAAAGATGTATTTAGCTCCAGAATGACGAGGGAACCAAGCTTATATATGCTATATAACAGCAAGGACTCACGAAGGACATTTAGAACCAGGTCAAATGAGAGAGAACGGCAGCAAATGATGACTTAGCTTAAGAACGGCAGCAAGAACTTAGGTTCATTCACCCAATATAACTATAAGAGACACACGAAGGATTCAAGAACTAGCTCAAGGACCTTACATGGATTCAGATAATCAAGGCCAAAGGATGAAATCAACAGATATGAATGGAAAATGATGTGAAGGACAAACGAAGGATTCAAGAACTCATTCAATGGAATGAATTCAACAACAACGAATTGAAAATACAGGAAATAAATGGATATAACTAGAGATTGGAAGCGATATAGACACACCACGCTTCAATCTATAGTTTGAACAAGTGAATAATGATCAATATAGACTCACCATGACCAATACTCACGAGGGCTTCCTAATCTTCTTCTTAGTTGCAGAATTCACCTTCTAAGAAGTTGATTAAGCTCTACCAATCACCTTCTTGATTAGCCAAATCAAGTTACAGAAGTAGAAATGAGAGTTTATGACACTCACAATCTTTGATAAACCTCACGGTTGTGTTTATATTTCATAAAAGTTGTTGAGCTTCAAAATACAAAGGTTCCTATTTATAAGACTCGGCTGGAAGCATGCAAGAAACCAAGCACACAAGCACACAAGTAGGTGAAAAGTAATCTAGAGTGAGGTTTCCTAATGACGAAGAAACCTCCTAAACGTCCTTAATTAAGCTAATTATAACTGATTAAGACTAATACATATCTTCACCATGAAGTATTCGTCCAAATGGGTGGCAAGGAGGACCAATAGGAGCAACCCACGTGGCACTTCCCCATTGGTGGGATTCCCTTCACTTAGATTCCAATCCGTGCAAGACAAATGAAGAAACACAAGTGGTTTTGTTTCAAGTCAACTGGAACCCTCCTTGGACCTCCAATAGTATTAGAAAACCGGACCCCATGTGAAAAGACCAAAATATCAAGCAGCTCCCAGATAAAGGTCCTTATCGCAGGATCTGATTTGCACAGGCTGTGTAGAACTCAAACGAGCTCCAAATTGATCAAACTTGGACATTTTGGAAAGCTCATTTGATGATCTTCAAAAGTATCTCCTTCCTTGCAACATATTGGCTATTTCCTTTCAAATGATAACTCATTTAAGAGTTATTCACACCAGAATATTAGCCAATGTCCTTTTGCTTGAACTATGGAGATGCTACGTGAGGCCATTACACCAGTACGACTCTAATGCACCCACCAAGGACCTTGGTTCCCCAAGTGTGTGACTAGGGCATGATGAATATACATCATACTCCCCTTCCGAAAAAAAGTTTGTCCTCAAACTTTAGGACTTTTCAAAACACACACTAGGTACATCAAAAACTTTTGTTTCTTTTTTCAAAATCTTTTCTTCTTTCTTCTTTTTTTTTCGAAAACTTGTTGGAAGCTAACCACCAAGGATCGTAGCTGGCTCTGATACCAAATTATGATGTATCCCAGACCATTGGACCTTAAAACTCAGTGAGCTAAGAAACATCATAGTACAGCAAGGACCTTACGTCGGGCATCAAGGACCTTACGTTTGGTTGGAAACAAGGACCTTTGCTGGAAATCAGCATAATGGAAAGAAAAACAACTGAAATCAAAGATAACGAAATGAAAACAAATGAAAAACAAGAATAACGAAAGGAAAAACAACTGGAAACTAAAGATAGGATATGTATTTGGGATTCGATACAGATACACCACGAATCACAAACACAAGGATAGAGGCAGGTGAGTTCGTTTGATACAGATACACCACAAACGAATTCACAAGATAGAACAAGTGAGTTTTGATTGATACAGATACACCACAATCAAACCTCACAAGGGTTGGACTTGAATCTCTCTTTTGGATACAGATACACCACCAAAAGATTGAAATCAAGCTCTGCACGACACCACTTGATTAGCCAAATCAAGATACAGGAGTAGAAATTTTGAAAGTTATTAGAACACTCACAAACAAGGAGCAACCTCTCGGCTCACTCACATTTTCAACAAATTCATCTTCATTCATATTCTAAATGAGTACGAGAGGCGTGCTATTTATAGGGTTGAAGTGAAGGACCTTCGCCAACAACAAGCAGCTCACTAAACTATCTAATTAGAGGTTTCCTAATCATGAAGTAACCTCTAATCTAGCTTAATTAACTTAAAAACATTATAATTAAACTAATACAAATATTCAGCAAGAAGTATACGTCCAACTTGGTGACAAAATGAACCAATGAGATCACGTCACGTGGTAGCTCTCCATTGGACCTTCACATAACACTTGGCACCTTTCAAGAAGGACACCCCCTACTTGCTTTGATACTTAGCAAACCCAATCAGCTGGGATGTCTCCTTGACATAGCAAAAGCCTTCAAATTCGAAATGGGTGTGAAAAGACCCATTTACCCTTGATATACACCAAAATTACAAACAAATAAGAGATAAAGGTCCTTATCGCAGGATCTGATTTGCACAGGCTGTGTAGAACTCAAACGAACTCCAAATTGATCAAACTTGGACATTTTGGAAAGCTCATTTGATGATCTTCAAAAGTATCTCCTTCCTTGCAACACATTGGCTATTGTCCTTTCAAACGATAAATCATGTAAGAGTTATTTACACCAAAATATTAGCCAACGTCCTTTTGCTTGAACTATGGAGATGCTACGTGAGGTCATCGCACCAGTATGACTCTAATGCACCCACCAAGGACCTTGGTTCCCCAAGTGTGTGACTAGGGCATGATGAATATGCATCACTCGTGCGACAACCGAGAGCCCGGGCAGCAGGGGCGGAGGCCGCGGTGGCCTGACGCGAGACAAAGGAGGGGCATGGAGTGGTTCGAGTTAGGTATTGGGGCGGTTTTTCAGGCTAAGTCCAACGCGGTTTTGTGCTTCCGATGCCCTCTCAGCCAACTTCAGACCCAAATTAGAAACCCTAAGCTACATATTGGGATTCAAAGAGGGTAATCTTTGTTCCCTATTATAACTGTTAAGTTTCAGGTTTAATTAGCAGATTGTGAATACTAAAATTTATGCTTGAATTGTTAATCGTATTGGAATAGTTGGATTGATATATGTAACTAAGTTGGAAGTTGGATGGTATTTGGGTTGAACATTGAGTGTCGAGGACCAAGGTCTATTTGGGATGGTGTATATATGTGAGGAGGGAGCTCGGGTTGAATTGTAAAATTGGAATACTTTGGGTTGAATGATGAAAAGAATGGATTATTGATTGAATATGCTAAGAACGGTCCTTATTGTGATGTATGCAGGGAAATTAAGTTAATTTATGATTTAAAAGAGATTTATATATGTGAATATGTGGTTCGTATATTCAAAGGTTTGAGTTAAGTTAGCATTGATATTGACTTGGCCGATTATAAGTATAATTTGCATAGATGAGTGTCCTATAGGTTATACATGTTTAATTTGGTTATTTATGAGTAAAGTATGCATAAATGGAACTTGGATGAGTTATACGCTTAAAGAATGGAACTTTCATATCTGAAAGATACGTCGTAATTAGGCCTTTTGAATTCTAGTGCAACGTGATTCGAATTTATACTAATTGTTAGTCGTTGTATGTGAACTTAAGCTCATGTGTGTATACTTTTCCCAAATATTTGAAGTTTATGTGAAATTGAAAGATATTTTATGTTTTTAATTCAAAAAGAAGTATTCGAATGAGTTTTTAAGGGTGTGTTGAAAGACATCGACCTTTTCAAGACACAGTGAGTTATGGAATGCATTTTTGACATTTATAGAAGACTTATTTGAACTAATACATGATTTATGGGCTTATTTATTTGTGTACCTGAGTTTTGAATGACTCTTTGAACTATTATTCTAAAGAATGGTTTGTATTTTGATACTTATGTGTGATTTGAGATGGATGTGTGATTTTTAAGTGTTAATTGGTTATTTTGAAAGTTTATGAACTCATTTATGGGATTTGGCTTTCTTGAATGGGAAAATGTTGGAAAATGATCAGTTGAGTTGATTTTGATTGAAATGAGAGATATATTCTCATTTTATGTACATATATGAATTTTTGGAAAGGTAGTGTGGATGAAAAGAGTTTAGTATTGAACTTTTATGTTATATATGAGAATTGAAATAACTTTTTGGCTAGGTGTATTGCACTAGGTACTAATGAACTAATTGGAAAGTCGAGTTACCATCTATAAAGGGGAACCAAATCGGCTAGGTATATAAAGTCCATTGACTTTAGAAATTTCCTAGGAAACTATCTTAAGGGAGAACCAGGCCCGACTGGAAATTGCTGAAAGTACCCTACATCCATGGTATTGGTATTTTCGTACAATTGAAAGAAGGAAGGATTATAATTAACCGTTGGGTTATTGGAAACGGTTATATGTTATGGTTGTGAATGGATGGAAAAGACAATTTCAATAACTTTAATACCTATTTCAATGTGTGCCTTACTCTTCAAATATTGAAGTTGTTATGTTCTTATTTGGGATGGTTTTGAAAGGTTTTGAAGTATGAATGGTATTCTACTTGAGAATCGCTAAGTTTATGAATTGTGTTGAAATATGTTCAAACTAAGTTTCAGAAAGGTCTTGTGATTTAAATAAATAACTTACTTTGTTATTAATGATTTATATATGGGACATTTGAGCTCTTTGAGTGTTACTTTTAATTAGACTGATACATTACATGTGAATCTTATTTTGATTGTTTACTTGGGAGGCTTAATGGAATGTAGAGTTACTTAAGAGATCACTATGTTAGGAAGATGATGTGTATTGAGTTGGTTGTGGCCTACTAGAGTATTAGAGTATTTGAAACACTTCTCTGATGGCTTCCTAACTGTTTTCATGACTGAAAAGGTTATCTCATTCCCTTGTAATTGATTTGGAAGATATGAGATTGTTTAATTACCTCACATGAGATATGTAAATGCTTAAATAGAAACCTTATACCTTGTTTCTACTTGATGAGTTATGAAGTAACCAAGAGATACATTTATATTTTGATTCTACTTAGGTGAATGCAGAATTAAGGTGACTCCCGTTTTTAGGTTGCTTGAATCTTAATGGTTGTTCTAGGGTACAAGTTACCCACTGAGTTGTGGTCTGCTCATACCCTCTTTCTCTCCCCTTTACAAATCAACATGAAGATGAGGAGCTAACTGCTTGTTTAAATATCGAGTATTTTTAGTTGTTTATGTATACAGGAAGTAATTGTCTTATAATTTGAATTCTATTGTAAATATATTTGGAATGCTTGGGATTGTCTCATACATTTAGATTGAACTCCGAGCGTGTGGCTCGTGACATACTTCGGTATGTGACCGTTGAATTTGTTTTTAATTTATTTGTATAATTTATAGGGATGTAAAACTTTAAGCTTAGGAAACGTCCATATTACAAGCAAAACTCCATCGGATTTCTCCCATAAAATCTTTAAAATTAATTTCTAAGTTCTCTTTTTACCTTTCTCAACCTTAATTAGGTTGAAATTAACCTTAACAGCCCCTATTAGGGATGGGCTGTTACATATACATACCGGGTTGGTAACCAGCCTAAGTCTAAAACATAATAAATACGATGAAATAAAACTCACTACTAATATATCTATAGATTGACCAAGTAATTTAAATTAAATTTAAGTTGTGTTGTGTTGTACAACAAACAAAATTACATCTCCAATACTCCCTTTGTCCCTTATTATTTGTCATTTTAGAGAAAAGTGGAGAAATTAATGCAACACAAAGTCTTAGGTAAAAATATATTAAGATGACAAAAATGCCCTCAAATATTGGTTGATTATTGGTTTCAAAGACATCAACTAAGGGTAAAGATAGTAAAATTGTTATTAAAAATGTAAAAGTAACAAATAATTAGGGACAGATGGAGTAATTGACACTTAAACTAATTTATTTTGTTCCAAAGTAATTGACACCTTCCATTTTCCAACACCTAGATACATATTGGTAGTTATGCTTTGGGAAAGAGAAAAAGTCACTTGCATTAAAGAATTTGATAGTTACTCTAGTTACATAACAAACAATGAATCGCTAGGGTTTGAATCGGGTCAAGATCGGTTTGAGTTAGCATGGGTCAACCAATTTTAGATCGAACAGTTTAGTTCAGATGAGGTTTAGATAAGGTGACATCAGATGAGTAGATTTTTTATTGATTAGATCTTCATAATTTGTACTTGAATTCTTATTTCGAATCAATAGAAAATTATGTTTTAAATGTTTAGGCATTTTAGACGCTAATGTTTAGGAAATTTGACCTTGGACAATAATACACTGAATTTTAGGGGATATTGGACAATAATGCACCCGGAGAGATTTTGACGGTGGCTAACTCGGTGGTGATCCTACGTGGCAGGCCGACCACATAGGATCGCCATCGAGTTTGCCACCGGCAAAATTGTTCCGAACGCATTATTGTCCAACACCCCCCAAAGTTCAGTGTACTATCATCCAAAGTCAAAGTTCAGTGTATTATTGTCCAATATCCCAAAAGTTCAGTATATTAACATCTAAAAACCCTAATGTTTATAAGTATTTTCAAGGCCTTGAATACTTGTAATTTGAGAAGTATTGCAAGGTAAATTAGAATAATCCGACTACGAACTTTTCTACCTAGTTTGTGAAATTTGAGAAAAGACTAGTAAACTAGGGAATTAATTTGATAATTTAATTATTTAAGACCTTCAACTTTGATTATCTTGAAAAGTATACCGAAATTGTTTGTTAGATTAATTAGAGTAATTCTATTAAGCATCGAAAGAGCGGTAGAATTCTTGTGGTTATCAATTCTTGATTCGATTGAGAGAATAATTGCTAGGGGTGGAAACGGTGCGGTGCGGTTTCGGTGCGCCGAAGCGGTGCACCGGATGAAACGGTGCGCGAAAACCATAAATCGGAACCGAATCACCCGGTATTTAAAACCGGTGCACCGCCTTTAACGGTGTGGTTTCATCGGTGAACCGGAACCGCATAAATTTCTATCAAACATCAAAAAATCTCTATTTAATAATTAAAAAAATCTCTATTTAATAAAAAAAAAAAAGTGAGAACCCTAAACCCTAAACTGAAAAATGAAAATTTGAAATACTAAAACTTGATTCCCCCCTCCTCTCGACGATCGATTATCTTGATCATGAGAGCTGAGTGTAGAGCCAAATTTACTAGCCCATAAGCCCAACCCAACAACACATTAACACCTAATGTTCTTTGTTTTTTTAACTAGTTAACTTATATTATTTTTGTATTAATTTTTGGGTAGAATTTTTTTTAACCAAAATTTATATATATATTTAATTATATTAACGGTGCGATGCCGATTCCCCGGTGGTATGAATATCCCAAACCGGAACCACCCCGTTTAGTATCCAATTTTTCCGATGCGGTGCACCGGATTTTTAAACCGGTTCGGTGTTGCCCGTTCCCGGTGCTTTTTATCCGATTTCCGGTTCGGTGTGCCGGTTCCGGTTTTTTCTTCCACCCCTAATAATTGCACCAACTAGATTATTGATAATCAAATTCATTACTAGGAAAGCAATTTCCAAAAAGATTTTCTCCCTTGTTTTAATCCTAGGCTATTTTCCCTACTTTATTTGTTCGCATTAGTTTACTAAAAGCATCCAAAATCTAAACCCATTGAGTCCATGTCAAATCGACCTTGACGTACTACAACATACCCCTACGCTCGCTGCCCTGTCATGTCCTATCTTTAGAGATTTTTATGTTATTCTTTTTTCTTTTCTTTTTTTGATTTTAAGAGTTTCAGACACCAAAGTAAAGAGACTACTCTCTTTTTTTCTTCCAGGGATGAGGAAAAGAGGGGAGAGAAAAGAAGAGGGGAAACGTAGGTTTCAGGTCCCAATCAATTTTGCCTGGTCCTGACATACCGGTAAGGAAAAGGGGAACATGGTGTTGTGCATCTTACACCAGACAGTTAAATCACCTTCAACAAAAGAGAAAGTGATATGAAAGACAAAACATCATTTGCTTCATTCAATCTCCTCTATCCAAGGTAAAGAAAATGTCACAATTGCACAACACAGGAAAGCTAAAGCAAGTATTCAAGACAAGACTATTTCTCACAAGTCAAAAACATACCTGTCTGCTAGCGAACAAAAAGCTACATTAAGATCACTGAACACAATATAGATCCAGAGCAAACATCTCATTCTATTACCGGTAACAAAATTTTAATCCTAGTTCAGTTCCTGCCACGGACCTTGGCGGGCTGCCTGTTCCTCTTCTTGACACCAGACTTGGCAACTTGAAGGCTTCTGTTCACAGCACTCAGCCTGGCAAGGGCTGCCTTCTTCAAGTCAGGTCTGTAGTAGTTGTCAGCAACCTGCATTCCACAAAAGTGTTAGGTGTCAACCAAAACCTTCACCACTAAGACAACATAAACTATTTAACAATATAAAATTTCCTACATTTTAGCATACCATGCAAAGAGCATGGCAGTTCAGGCTACATAGTTGAATATTCATCATTGTGGAACAAGGTCCTCAATTTTTCGTTGTAAAACAGGCAGCAGGCAGTTCCATTCTTTACAACTGAAGGATCTGATAGCAACAATCTTTTTGCACATCAACCTAGTAGCCTACCTTTTATAAGCAAACCCCCTACAACCTATGCCACAATTACCATCAACTTGTCAACAATCACCCTCGCCCGACTAAAATCGTAGAGGCAGTTCAAAACAGATGTCTCCAACAACGTTGATGAATTTGTTTCAGAATATGCATGACAAGATCAGAAAATGACAAAACTTTACACCTGTCAAGTGCCAAGGGCCCATGCAGATATGACAGTCACTCACTATAAACCAATCAGGATTCAAGTCACTTATCAAAACACTCCAAAGATGTATGTTGCTACAATTTCAATAGTTTGAATACACAGTTTACTCAAGTAAACGTACAGCTGAAGTGAGGGAAATGAGGGTTATCAAGCATTAATCAATAGCACATTTAACCCATACAGACAACTACATATCTCTAATTAAGATTTAAAAACCAGGGAAATGGAGAAACAGGTTTAAACATCTACAAAATACAAGTGCAGGATGAAGTATGACCAAGTAACACAAACAAATTATGCGATAAACAATGAAGTATACATAAATCATTACCTGGTTCTCAACAGCTTTGGACATTCTGCGGAACTCTTTCTTCATCACAGACTTGTGAAGCAAGCTCGAAGGCTTGTTTTGCTTCCTGGTTTTGGTGGTGGCCAGCACAACTGAGTCTTTGCCTGCCGGTTGAACGGTGACAGTCTTGGTGTTTGCCAATCCTGAAGACAAACATCAATAAACAACCTCATTAAGCTTATAAAACCAGTTAAAGTAAAAAAAGTTTGCATACACAACTTCCATCAAAGAAATTAACAAAAGCACCATTTCAAGACCAATAGCACACCATTAGTCATTAGAGAGATTCAGCTAGTTTTGTATGTCATTGGAAACCAAATCAGTTTAGAAAAGGGTTTGTCATAACAACTCCAAATTCATGTAGACTCTCGCTAAGAGAATATTTGGCTTACCAAGTTCCTTTCTAATTGAATCAAAAGCAAGAGAAAATTCAGAGCTATCCTAACGCGATTTTCATACCCTCAGTTAATCCTACTACTCTTAAGTACGAAACTACAAAATAGAATGACAACCACCCATCATAACCCTACATCAGATTTCCCAACATATCCAAGCCAAATAGCCTGACCCACAACAATTGGATCTACTTCGTCCTCAATAAAACACAAACTAACATCCTCAAACAAAACTACAGAACGAAGAATGAAAAATAAAATAAGAAAGAAGAAGGGAAGAATGAAAGACAAATATTACCGGAGTACTTGTAGGAATGAGCGTTGTAGAGGTTGTTGCTCTCCTTGCTAAACTGAACCTTGGCAGTTCCATTTCCAAACTCCTTCACGAGAAAAGAGTTGTTCTTCTTTACAATCTCCCAGATCAGAGCTCCTGGAACGGTCGCCATTTTTGTCTCCTGCACTAATCCATACCCAAACACCAAAACATCAATTATAATTGAGATGTCGAACAATTGAAAGTTACCGGAAAATAGAGAGAAATGTGAGATCGAACTGACCTAGAGCTCCAATAGGGTTGCTCGAGAGTCGATTCTGAGATTTTTCGGCCTTCGGGAGATCACAGGACAGAGAAAACAAAAGAGGACGGCAAATTAGGGTTTTATATCATCTTTGTCGACAGAACCCTAGCCTTGTTCGCGCATAGAAATGGAATGGAATCTCATGGATTATGGTGGACTGGGCTTCTGTTTTGTCTCAATGAAAATGGGCTCCAGGGAACCCACGGATTCGAATTTGAATTCTTAAATTTCACATTTAAGATTGATAAATATTTATTAAACTTTACTGAAAATTATCAAAATTTGTTGAAATTTATTAAAGTTACTGAAATTTATCAAATATATCAAAATTATCAAAATTCATAAAAATAGCAATTAGAAAATTTTAAATTCAGCAAATATGAAAAGTTTAAATTTTTTATGGACCATGATAACCATCTTGACTAAAGATGGTTCTTAATCATCTTGAGTTATTCATATTTCACATTTTTGTAACTTTTATTAGTATTTTTTTAATAATTATATATATTTATCAATTATAATAATATAATACTTATTAGGTAGGTGAAAAAATATAATAATAGTCTAATTTTATCAATCATAGTAGAAAATCCACATGTTATACATAGTTTTATATTTATGAAATAAATATAAATAAATAATTATTTTTCAATTGTTTATAAGTTGTAGTAACCCTGAAAATGATGAAACATACCTTTAGAATGATTTAAATACACTTACATTTCACTCTATTAGTGATTTAGAAGAAATGTAAGATGGTTAAGAGCCATCTTGTGTCAAGATGTTTATCATTTTTTATTTTTTATATATTCATTTTTTATATATTCATTTTTTTGAAAATATGAAAATTAAAAATACTGAAATTATAAAAATTCGGAAATAAAAAACCACCGTCCTTTCGAAAAATTCCGTTCAAATTTTTTATATGTTCATTTTTTTAGGTTTTAAAATTTTTTTTGTTTTTGGATTATTTTCTTCAATTTTTCATTTTTTATTTTTAAATTTTTTTTAAAATTTAAAATTCTTTATTTTCATTTTTTAATTTTTTTAATTTTTTAATTACTTTTTACTTTTAATTTTTTTATTTATATGTTTAAAAAATAAAATTAGAAATTGAAGAAAGATTAAAAATTTGAAATTTGAAAATTTTAAATTTAAAGTTTTAAAGATTTAAAATAAAAATTATAACTTATAAATTCTAAATCACAATTAAAAATAGAAAATAAAATAAATATTAGTCATATAGATACACTTACAGTGGTTGTCAACCATGACAACCACCATATGTAAAATAAATATTACTCATACATATGTCAAGTTTTATCTTGACAATTAGCGTTCTTTTTCTGGAAAGGAAAATGAGGTGAAACCCACTTTATCGATATGATAAAGATGCGCCTCTTAGGCAACACAAAGAAAGATGCCCAGTACGTAAGGAAAACAAGACAGAGTGAATCAGTTGAACTCTACCACCTGTACAAGAGAAATTCCTTGTGGCCCAGAGTTTCATTCGCACAATTAGCGTTTTTATTTAACATAAAATTATAAAATATATTTTTTAATTTTAGTTTACTTTTAAAAAATTTAGAATAAATATTCTTCAATATATGCTTTTTTTAGTAGGCTAAAACTTAGAGCTAAGATATTTAATTTTTAAAAAAGCTCATAAAAAACATTTAATTAAGAAAATATATTTTATCATGCTGTACTAAATTTTAAAAATGAACCGTGAAGATAAAAGTTGACACATGTATGAATGAAATTTGTTTTTATTGTAGTGGTTGTCATGTTTATAAAATCTAGTGATCAAAGGCTATTTTTGTGTTGGTATTACCAAGTTGCATAAAAAGATTTGTGGTATAAATTTAGCATGTTATTATCGAATTTAAACTCACTGTGTTCAACATTATCATGTTTAAAGTTAGCTTGGTATAATGGTTATTAGACATGGAGGGGTAGAACCTTTTACGTGAGTGATGTGTTGGTTTCATTGATATGTGGATGGGTATGTAATGTTGGTGTCTTGGAAGGCCTTGGAGCGTGTAGTTAACCCTCATGGAGTCATGGCTATAAGTTATAAGTGTTAAAGGTTCCAACTTACATGGGAGAATTAAGTTTGATGTAATTATTTCATGTTTTTTTTGTTCACTTGCATGAATCACTGGTTTGTTTAGAATGGTCTTTTGTGTGTAATTGACCATGGTGATGTCATCAAGTAAAATGAAGTGTCTTTTAACCTCGTGTAACTGCTTAGAGGTCAAAGGTTAAGTCTTGGGTCAAGATGGGTCGAGTTAGATTTCACTAATACTGAATAAAGTCGACCAAAATTCGGGACAATTTTATTAGGTCGGGATTTAAAATTCACCATTAATTATATAGGCGGAATCAATAAAAAAATACTTAGTTTGGAGGTACCTCTAATTGTTAGCTTTAATAAGAATTTTGATTTTTGGACGTTCGATGTGTATAGTCCGAGTTATTGGTCAGAATTGGACCAGTCGAAGGGTTTGGCACTTTTAGGTTCCCTCGAGGCTGAACTAGGCTTAATGGTCAACAGGAAAGTTGTAGTAGACTTTCTAAGGTTTATAGAAAGTCAAGAACCAAGTCTGAGGGATTCGGGAGGTCGAGTTATTGTCCAGATTAGACAAGGGTGTAAATCTATCCCATTTTGTAACTGTTTTTTAAATGATTTTGATTTGAACAATTATTATGTGATCATGCTTGTGTAGTTTATGCATGATAGGAACCCTAGGGTGCTCCTAGGGTTTGATAGGTTAGGGGATGGCATATTGGCATCTGCTAACCTCGTTGGATTGTTGTTAGTTATTAGAACTTATTCTTGATAGGTTCGGGTTAGTTCGACTCGTTTAGTGAGCTCAAGTGTGTGTACAATAGTGAAGTGAAGACATTCAGGTAATGTTTATACCCTTAAATCTCGACTTGGATGCTCTTTACATGTTTTAGTGAGTTTTCTCTATTTTCTAAATCATGGATCCCGAAAGGGGACTTAATGTGGAAAATGTAGACCGCCCTTTTTTATTGTTGATTCTTGTTGTTGATATCTAAGTGAGTAAAATGGGATGGTCTTTGGTATGCGATTTCTTGTTACCGGTTTTGGGAACCTGGGTTGGGTCTGTGTTGAGAGTTGAGAACTCGAAATTCATAAGATACTAATAATTCAAATATTAAGCGGGTTTTGGGGGTAACCCAGAGACCAAGATGTGACATTCCGCAGGGTTATGGACCAGAGATTATGGGATGCCCTCATATAGTGTTGATATTTATGACTTCCCCGGGGTAAGGTGTGCGCACGATTTTTGGTCGTAGCCTATGGTAGGTGGAGATATGGTATCTCGAATACTTTTCGGTCGTAGCCTATGGTAGGCAAGGGACCTGGGATCCGTTTTGTTTTGTTACTTTAAGGGATTTGGCATCCCTTCCCGCATGATAAAATATGAAATGGTTTGGGTTGAGGAAGTTTATTGGACTATGTTTGTAGTGGAAATTCGTTAATACTTCTAGTATGGGTCACTTCTTTGTGAAAAGCTTTGACTTATTCAGTTCTCCCCCTAAATGAATTGAAATGAACTTTAACATGTTTTGAGAGTTATGGGTAGACATTATTGAGTTGCGTCTCATGTTTGTAAACGTTTTGTCTTCAGTTGAAGGCTTCTATGCTGAGAACGGGAATTAGAAGTGAGGATTGCGTGATTGATAGTTATTTGTTTAGTTGTGTTTCGGTCGAAAAGACTTGGAGTTAGTTGAATTTGAGTTGTTTGAATTCGAGATTTGAAGTTGTTTAGGGTTTTTTGTCATTTGAGAAACAATTGTTGGTCTTTTAATTAAACATTTTCGTTGTATTTCTTTACAAATATGTCAGTGACGCCCTAATAAAGAGTTGACTTCCGCTGTTACTGTTAAATTTGACCGTTAAGTATATAATGGAATTTTCAAGGTATTACATTCTTATTGAACACTTACTACTTTTCTTTGAGTCTCAATCATTATTGTCCGGGCTTCCATGGTTGAGCACTGTAATAACCCAACGTTAACTACCCCATAAGACGTATTAGTTAAGATAATTAAATAAGATTAAAGGTAATAATTAAAGTGTGTGTTCTAATTCATCTAACCCGCATGTGTTTTGCAGGACTTGAACAATGCAACGACCGTCAAGATCTTAGATTAGAAAGTCTTGTCATTTTCTCTTCCGCTTAAAATTCCGGTTGTCATGAATGTTCAAGGATCCTCTTTCGGGTCATGATATTTTATTTCTAATCCTTTTACCCTAAAGATAATTATGAGAGTACCCGACATATGTATATTTATTTGGGTTGTCATCGGTTCTCCGATAATTTTCTTTCGGAGTAACAAGTTTAAGTGAATCAGGTTTAGGGAAATATAAGTATAAGGAAGAAATTAGAATTGATAATTTATATGTTGGGCCATCACTTAACCGGCCACATGAGCAAGCTAGAACAATTTGGGCGTAGTCTTCTATAAATATGGCACATGGGTCTTAATAATCCCATTTGGAAGTGCATTCATTCAAACACTCAACTCACTCCCCCCTCTTGCTCTCTTGCTCTCTCGGCTTTCCACCGCCTTAGTGTGGACATTTTTCCTCACCATTTGGGCTTCCGAACGTCCACGCGGATTGGGGTGTGATTTGATGATTTGTGCTGGGGTTTGAACCTTTTGAAAAACTCCTTTAAGGGATTAATCATACATTTCAGGAATAATAATTTGTAAAATCACTTTCCCTTTACTTTGTGCATTTCATGAGTCATTGGATTAAACTTCTAAGAGTGAACATCCACTTGTTCCAAACTCTTTTAAATTTAACCCAATTTGCTCGAAAAATGTTAGGCTCGGAAGAAAGCGATTTATGCAAATATTATTTAGAAATATACAAAGAAAAACTTAAAGTTGCATTGGCACATTGTAAAACCATGTTTTACCATAGTTCATGCAACCCAATGTGGTTAAGTTCGAATGGGAGTCGCCACCTGACTTTTAAGGGAAAAGCCAAGATAAAACCAAAAAGAAAACAAGAAAGACTCCATTTGCGAAACCCAAGAATGGATTCGGGGGTAAGGCTCGAACTCGAAAAGTAGGAACTTTAAGAATTCGCCTCTCACAAAAGAAAAGACTCTACTAAAATAGTGCCAAAGGTGGATGGAAATGAGTGTGGAAAAAAGGGTAAAAGGGTGGTAGAAAGAGGCTTTTTGTGGAGTTTTTGGGTAGTAGTAAGGTAGGCTTTTTGTGGAGCTTTTAGGAATTTTATGGAAGGATAATGGAAGGTAGAATAAGAATGGAGATAAGAGGTTTGAAAGAGTGGAGAAATGAAGATAATAATTATAGGAAAAGTGATGGAAAAGAATAGGAAAAAGGGTATCTTTTTATGGGTAGTTTTATGGTACCCATAAAACACCATGAAGAGGTTTTTAGGATAGTTTTATGGTGTTTTGGGAGGTTTTATGGGAGATTTATGTAGAGATAAGGGGGGGATAGGATAAGAGTATGGATTAGGGGATTGAAGAAGATGGAGGAATGGAGATTATGATGGTAAGAATATGGTGGAAAGATGATAGAAAAGGTATAGGAGAAAGGGCTTCTTTGTGGGTTTTTAGTGAGTTTTCTATGAGGTGAGGTAGGATGAAGGTTTAGAGGTTTAGGGAAGGATGGAAATGGAGATTATGGAGGTAAGAAAGTTGGTGGAAATATGATAGAAAAGAGGGTAGAGTGATGATAATAGAATAGAGATGATGATAAAAATGAGAGAAATGAGAGTGTAGGAGGAAGAATTGATGAATGAGTTGGAAGAGAGGTGGAGAATGGATTGTGATTGAGTGAGTTTAGCTTTGGCAAGAGGGGGTATTTACAGTTTTTAGGAGGCTTAGGAGATACATGCAAATATATGTACATACATGCTCTCGGTTCATGCTGTCAACATGGCACAGATTGCAAGGTGGAGGGGGAATGTATGAGAGTGGACGGTGGCTCGTGGTCAATTGACCATGTGTGGTCGGTGGTCAAGGCCGACCGCTCTAGAGCACGGGGGAAATGTATTTGTCCTCCGTCTATGCACCCATGGACGGTGGCACGTGTATAAACTGGCCTTGGGAACTGCTGGTTCACACTAGACGGTGGGAGCTTATTTGATGTATATCAGATGTTTTTTGGATGCTTTTGTGAGGCTATGATCTTGAGACCTCTTGTGGCATTTGCATGTGCTTTTATATATAGCTCATACATGGCATGCATGGTTAGGGTTTAATCATCATTTTTACGTAAAGGTTATGCATGTAAGTTCCATGTAAACTAGTTAGTGTATGTAGAATGCATGCATGCGAGTCTTCTGGCTTCGGCTTCGGCTTTGGCTTTGGCTTTGGCTTCCCTTATTTTCCTTATTTCCTAATTTTCTAACTAAAATACATAAAAAGGAAATAATAAAATTTACATTCAAAAGTATATAAAATCTATGCTAAAATCTGATGTCTGAACTAGCTCATCGATCGACTTCTTCTGCTTTATTTCTGCTTTGTTTATATAGATATGCTATATATTTACGTACGCAAATCCCAGTGTTTATAGAGAGCCCCACTTTGATTGAGTTCGAGGATATGACGAAAATCAAAGTAGTCTTGATTTGATGGACATCTATCAGGATATGACTTTGGATTGCAAAGCCTGTAGATATGATTTTGGATTGCAAAGCTTGAGGATATGAATTTGGAGTGCAAAGCCTAAGGCGATACTTGGAAGCTGAGTCTTGCATCGCAGTTGTAGGTGACATGTGCCTCTGTCAGGGATGATCTCGAGCAAGAATGATGCTCTACTTGAAGTGATCTCGGGCGTTGGACGACGTCCTATTCGAAGTGATCTCGGGTGCTGAAGGCATCTCTACTTGTAGGTGTGGGCTAACACTTGGAAGCAGGGTCCTGTGTCGCAGTTGGTGAACTTGTGCCGATTGGTGATCTCAGGCGAGAATGACGTCTTATTTGATGGGGAGACTTCATCGGACACGATGCCGATGGCTCTTGGAGATGTTGATTTTCTAGTGGTGTCGGTCCCAGTCTTTCTCCGTGTCGGTGTTGATGATTGTTGGCATGTTCAATACTGAGGGACTTCACCGATCGCGATGTCGATGGGCTTAGGGATCAAGACTTCATTGGGCATGATGCCGATGGCTCGGAGATTGAGACTTCACCGAAACTTTACTGATGGCTCAGGATTTTTTTATTTTCAATGGCAATTCAATGCCTGGAGACTTCATCGATCGCGATGTCGATGACTCTTATATTCCTTAGATTATGATTATTGGGAAAATGCTCTTATTTGGGAACTTGATGCTCTATTCTTGAGAAGACCACCCCTCCTTATTGGGCACACCTAGCCGTGCTCCTCCTTGAAAATGTGCAAGTTCAAGCCCTTGGAAACAAGCATGGAGAAAAGATAAAGGCTCCTTCTTTCCCTAGGCCGGCGAACACTAGAGAAAAGAGAGGAATCTTTGCATTCACTCGAGCCCTAGGCAACAAACATGGATAAAAGACAAAGGCTCCTTCTTCCCCTAGGCCGGCCAGACACTAGAGAAAAGAAAGGAATCTTTGCATTTACTCCACCTTTTGCAGGCCATGCAGGAGACAAATCTGATCACAATTATTGTAGATAGCCCCAAGGCCGATCAAATTTGAGCCTGGGCGAATAAGGGCTAACACGTGGCTGTGTGAACCGAGCTCTTGTGATTACAAATTGGAGCTTCTAGCTACGACATTTTTCACTATTTCTCATTCAAACTTCACTTGCTTCTCTTTCTTATTTCTAGAAGGTCATTTGGATATTTTCATTTTCATTGCAAAAAGATGAATTTTCCGAGAAGAGGACGCAGACATGCTTCTCTGCCAGCAGTCCAGGAAGACGATACAGAGGGAACATCCCAGTAGGAAATTCACGCTGGTACAATTGGTTTTCCGACAAGATGAGCGCGCATCCTTTTGTTCTTGCGCCTCGGTAGGCTTTATTTCTTCTACAAGCTTATAGCGTATTGTTGTTGAGACGACTTGCATGCTACTGCTTGTTTCAACTCTTTAAGTTGAATTTAAAGTAAATGATACTTCAAATTTTGCTTTAAGCGCATATATGCTGCTTTTTCAAATTTCACTGGGGGAAAGGATTCTTGAATTTCGGGTCGTTGATCCGTATCAGTCATTTGTGAGGTTTTTGTCCTTCCTGTCTGACATGTGCCATTCGTGTCTGGCTGATGATTGATGACTCTGCCCTTCGTGTCGGACAGTTGTCATTCGTGTCAGGCTCATGATTGATGACTTGACTGGATGTTAACTAGACCTACTAGAGTTGGATTAGAGGTTGCTCTTATCTTGCTCTTAATGATAAGAAACCATGTCGACCGGCCTGAATGAGATGGCATACGGGTTTTAACCAACCCCCAGTGTTGCATTCTAGAACAACGATGTGGCACATTATTGCTTTTTTTATTTTTTTGATTTTTCAGATATGCAGGACAGGATGCATGCAACTAGCTAGTCTACTAGACCCTTATACTAATAATGTATTTTTTTTTTGACACAAGTATTTATGCACTTATACATTTATGCAAGATTATGGACTTTATGCATGATAAACTGACTCAATGTGACTCTGACATGACTTATGGATGCAATGCAAACCTATTACGCTTAGACAGGACGTACACATGATGCTTTATGCTCCTATACATGCACTATATGTAGGTAACCCTCCGACTCTTTATTTAAGCAATGACTTTCTAGGACAATGCTTTCCTAAGACTATGTTTTTCTAGGACAATGATCTCCTAAGACAATGACTCTATTTTTTTTTTTTTACAATGATTTCTTAAGACAATGACTTCCTAAGGATCAAGGCCACTTGGGGGGAATTTCAGGAAAATTCAAGATGAGGAACATTCGATCAAGGGGACAGGGAATGATGGCGGAGGTGCTAGGCCTTAAGGATGTGTTTCTTGAATGGCCATGTACATGACTGCTTGTAAATCTATGTTGATGTACGACAAGCCCCCGGTTAGGCGTAGACTCTTGATTGCTTTGCAGGGCACCTTGGAGATTTGCAAGCCCCCAATTTCGTGAGGACTGACGATGCTATTCCTGAATACCATGGAACATAAGGAGGCATTGTTTCCTTTGTTGCACTGATGGAGGTCTGATATGTCCTTAGCTGTGAGTCTCAACCTCTCCTTTTGCCTAACTTGCCCAAAGGGTTTTCAAGTTAGCCTCTCTTTTTTCCTTTTTCTTTTTCTTTCTTTCTTTCTTTCTATTTTTTTTCTTTTTTTGTTAAGACTACTAGGACATCAATGAAAATGAAGATCTAGGACCTTGTAGAATAAGGAATATGTGTCCCTCTTTGAAGTTATCTCCGGAAAATGTCTTGAACGATGTCACAAAGGTAGCGCGAGCCCCCAGTTTAGAGTAGCTTTTCTCTGAGTTTGTTCATCATTGCGTATGTCACAAAGGTAGCCACTGATATGATGTGGACGACTTTTTGATCTTGTTGAGAAGTGAGCCGCACTCAGATGTGCTGAGAGTGGGCATTAAGAACAGAATCTCAAGCCTGCAGTAATGACCGAGCTGAAAAGTCCTCAAAGGGTGATATATGATGAAAAGGCTTGAAAAGGTTGGTTAGAAAGTGTTTGGTGAAAGAAATGGAAGATGAGCATTTATTAATGAATGGGATAAAGAGGCACTTAAGAATGCATATGTTATGAAAGAAATGGTATATGATATGAGGGTTTATTTACGAATGGGATAAAGAGATACTTAAGGATGATCGTGTCCTAAAATGGGAGGAGAGATGGTCGAAAGGGATACACATCATATCTTGGGAAAAGGTTGGAATATGGTTAATGGAATGATGTCAAAGTCTGACGAAAAATGGAAGTTTGATGGTAGCGATAGAATCCAGGGTTTTCTCTCCTTTTTCCTAGCCCGCCCAAGTGGGTTTTCGGACTAGCTTTTTATTCTCTCTTTTTTTATTCTCTCAAAGACCAACTTATTCAACGAAGAATACTCTCTAAAGTGAAAAAGGTATTGGCCGAGCCTCAAAGAGGTTTTCATAAGGTGGAATCAGGCCAGCCGTAGTTCTTCAAGCGCAACTTCGAAGGGTTAGTGCCTTGAGGAAGGCTTAATGATTCAAAAGATGGTTCAGGGTTCATATATGAGTAATGGATGGTCATTGAAAGATGGGGAAGATTATTGAAGGTTTGAAAGGTTTGATGAGGTGTATGGATGATGAGGTGAAGGTTTGATATCAATGAGATTTTTTTTTCTAGTGTGCATGACTCTTATTTCTGCCTTCTAGTTTCTTGTTCTCTCCTCTTTTCCTTTTCTTCTCTTTTTGTTTCTTCCTCTGCGTTTTTTGCTATTCCTTTTCGCCCTTTTTTTTGTTATCTCTTTCTATTTTTGGGCTATCCCTCTCAACTTTTTTTTGTTTCTCATATTTTTTTTACCCCTTTTTTCTGAACTCATTTCTTTTGTAACAACCCCAGGATATTAACAATTAGATTAAGTTAATTATCTACATAACCTAATAGTTAGTGCAGCGGAATTACTTTCCCGAGGGCATTACTGCCGTTCGTTAAGTATATGAACAAGGCTTAACCAATCCCAGCACACACAACCAAGCATAATCTCCACTGGTTTACAACCATCAAAGACACTTAACCATATATATAAATAGTCATTAATTACACCCACTTAGGAAAAAATACTCCGACCTTTATAGTATCACAAACCACCAAAAGAAATCTAACTTTCTGCAACAAAAGAAGTCTCTAAAATCACCTGAACCACTCTTAAGAGGCCTTCAAGTTTCGTCCGTCCGGGAGCTTACCCTTGCCCTTTCCTGAGCTTCAAGATGCTCATATTTAACTCGATTTAGTATAATTGGACCCCACTAGAATATCAATATAATTACTTTCTCACCTTGATCAGTCTTGAATAACCAATAACTGAACAAGTTAATGAGTAAATAAAGGAAAGAAGATAACATAAAACATTTGACCACCAAGTGTAATTAAACAACGAAACGTCTCAAGTGGGCCTTACTTAAAAGATTCGGAGCCCATCCTTAAAATCCTCTTTTTCTTGTATTTAAAAAGTAAACATGTGGAAGTAAAGAAATTCCGATACTTGGTTGGTTGATTTCGCATATAAAACGTTAATAATAATAATAATCATAATACTCCTATAAATAATAATATACATATGCCCCTACTTGCGATCATCGGCTAAGCCTCCGTATGCGCATACCCGGACTGATCGGGAGATCCGGATTGTGGATAATTATCCTATACTAGCCAGATTTCCATGGTGTACATCTAAGGCACTTTAGTTATGTTTTTCCCTAGGTGTACTGAGGCACGTATATAATTAACTTGGGGTGCACAAGGCACATTATACATGGTATGTACTAAGACACGGGTTTCATGATGTGCTTTAAGCACGAAAAGCCATGGGCGGGGCCTTAATAATCTTTAGAAATCCTGAATTTCTTAAACATGTATAATTACAACTGAAAGAACCCTTCTTGACCTTTTGAATGAGGTTTAAATTCCGTAAAATCTCTTAAAAAGGTAAACTCTTGACTTTTTCCAACTAAGACTTAATAATGGTTTTTATAACATGAATTGATACAACATAATATAACTTATAAAACAATCACATGATAACATGGTAACTCTCTTATGGTACATAAAAATCAAACCATGAGAAACTATCATTTTAAACATAAATCTTAAATGTTAACCAAAGTACAAACATGCTAACTTAGCATATGAACTTGATATAAATCAAAAGTGATTAAACATAAGAAATGCATCAATGTTAAGTAGTACACGTACTTGATGCTTGAGAAACAAACACCGAACGAGCAGAGACTTGAACAACAGGAGGGTAACGATCTCTTGAAGGGACTTAGAAAAAGAAGAGAACATGAATTAGAACTCAACCTAGATGGGAAGATGGAGGATAATTTTAAAAACTTAAACGCGACTAGATTACGATTTTAATTTCCTAAGTCGCACTGAAGAGGT
The DNA here is from genome assembly GCA_029582165.1 of Portulaca oleracea. Classification (NCBI taxonomy): domain Eukaryota; kingdom Viridiplantae; phylum Streptophyta; class Magnoliopsida; order Caryophyllales; family Portulacaceae; genus Portulaca; species Portulaca oleracea. The sequence continues at coordinate 39,630,537 of CM055882.1, forward strand.
CATAACTTCTTCCACAGACATCGTAACCAAACATAAGAGGACTTTTCGGAAAGCTTGAAATATTCACTACAACTTTATAGTTCACCCTAAAGGCCAAGGACAAGGTTAAGAAGGACAAAATTACCATTTCATGAAGCTGTCCAGAAAAATAAGTACTTTATCTATACTTTTTCGGAGAGTCATAACTTGAGCTACACTTATCGTTTTAAGGCCAATAAGCTATCTATGGAAAGCTTGTGATTCATACTCCAATCTTTATTTTAACTACCACTTGATTTAAGCATGGGAAAGGGTCGAATTTTTGATAAGAACAGAGGCAGCCACACAAAACATTTTCTGGAAATTCAGATTTTTGCCTCTCACACAAAAGCTCATAACTCTCTCTCCCGATATCCTACGGGTGTATACCATACCTTTCTGGACATCCTAGAAAGTCCCCTACAACTTTCATGTTCAGTTTTTAAACCATAGACACCTCTAACCCTTCGAAAAATGTCCATCTTTAAACTGACGTTAAAAGTTCACAGATTCCGACGACCTCACGGTTTTGGCCATAACTCCTAATTCACTTATCAAAACAACGAGCTACAGAAATCGGGTGTTAGATAACACTTTATTCTACCTATTCATGAAATAAAATAGCCCAGAATCACATTTCTCTTTCTCTGGAAAAATAATTTACCAACCAGACTTCAATATCCTTAGTAAATTGTTGACATGCATATTTAATCTCTTATGATTTAGCCTAAATCTCTCCTAAACATAATCTAACATCCATAAGTACAACTTTCAGACTTGAAATACCCAGAAAACTACTATTTAAAGTCCACTTTAAGCCCATGCAAGGCCACTATATCATCTATTCCTAGACCCCACACTTAAACTAGCATGCATCATTTAGAACTCTTCAATTTACTTGTACTAAGGCTACTCTACTAAAATCACATGCATGCTCATCTTTTACACATCTTTTGCTAAATTAAATACTAGAACACTTAAAAAGCACACAACTTACCAAATCCTTCTCTTGAAAATTGAATTCCTTCACTCGTCTTTAGCCAACTAGTCAAATACCTCTGAAAACAACATCAAACCTACTAAAAATCAGATTCTAACTATAAACTTCTCATAAGAAAAAAAAGAGGAACAAAGGAGAGAATTTACACTTGCAAGAGAGAGGAAAGGAATGGTGGAGAAGTGGTGGTGGCGCGCCGGCTGGAGGGCGGCCGGAAGGTGGCGCCGGCGACAGTGGTCCTATTGGCAGAGGGCAGACGGAGGCGGAAATGGCGTTGGGGGGATGAGGGGGCACAAGTGAGAGAAGATAGTAAGAGAGGGTGATGAGTGTTTGAATCAAATGTGATACTCTATCCTATTTCTAATAGGGTTTTTGGCCACAAATCATACGTATGAGGGGCTGTAAACACAAATTTCGAGCCTGAAATAAATAAAGGCAAGAAATATAAGAAACAAATTAACTTGTATTAATATTTGAATTTAAGCGGGTACAATCTCTGTATTAAATATTATAATGATGATCCTCTGATTCAATCTCCTATGACTTGGGTGAGCCGAGGGCGCAGACGCTTGATCTTGATCTCGAGTGCAGGTCGAGCTGAAGAACTCAATTGTTGGTCTTTACCTTGACGTGCAGAAAACTTGGAGCTTTTGATCTTGAACTTTTGTCGACCTTGATCCTTGGCGCTTGGGACCTGGAGGCCGCTTTCAGTTTGAGCTTCTGAATTCTCTGAAGTGCAGAATGCCGAATGCCGTCGGGGGTAGACTGCAGAGTGTGTTGAAAAATAGAGAGAGGACCCCTATTTATAGGTTCTGGAAGCCTAGGGTTGCCTAGGCTTTGAGTCGGGTTTTGGGCTTGGGCCCAAATTAAATTAATTATCTCTTTATTTTTAAAATAAAGAAATAATATTATTTTCTGCATTATATTGACACATGGCAGACTCTGATTGGTCGGAATTTAATTCCATTTAATTTTTATCGAGTGGGTCCGTTGGGATCAATTTGACACGTGACAATTTGTGATTGGCTAAATGAAAATTAATTTATTTTACACGTGTCATTTTCTGATTTGCTAACAAACTTTTGCCTCCTACAGATGCCTCCTTTGAGAGTCGGGCGCGGACATGAATTTTGGGATGTCTATAGCGGCTGAGTCTCGAATACTTGATGGATATTGTACTTGACATGAATCTTCCTCCAAGGCCCATTATTTGAAGTCTTTGGGTCACCTCTCGGTTTCTCATTTCTCTTGGTACACATCTATCATTTTGTTGATTACTTGAGAGAGGAAAAAAAGATGCAATCACTACATATTTCAGAAACGGTAGAGCTTTATATATATATATATATATATAGGGAAATTGGATTCTAATAATCCCTACTATCACAAATTGTTTGGCAATAATCCCTACTATTATTCTGGATTCTGGTGGTCCAAAAAAAAAATAAAATTGTATTGTAGTGGTACCAAATCGATCACCACATTCTTTTCATTTTTTCCATGCCTACCCCATATTGTTTTTGTTTTTTTGGTTCCTACCCCTAGATAGGTAACGAAGTGTAGTTAGTAAAACATTTTTTAAATTATTTTTTTTGAGATTCCGAACAATTATTATGATTTTTTAAAAGGAATAAAATTGAAAAAATCATAAAAAATTGAAAAATATTGAAAAAATTTGGGAGAAATGCTGTAAATTCATTAAAAATCGTGGTAAAGTGTTATACAAAATTTTGAATCAAATGCAACACAAAATCTATGATATTTAGCATATACACTCGATTTTGTCCCACTACAATACAATTTTATTTTTCTTTGGACCACCAGAATCCAAAATGATAGTAGGGATTATTGTCATTCAATTTGTGATAGTAGGGATTATTAGAATCCAATATCTCTATATATATATATATATATATATATATATATATTTCTTTTGGCCAACGTGAACAACTCCAAGGAGTTAGTAACAAATGTGACTCCTTTTTTTTTTTTTATCCCTTTCCAAATTGGATAAAAAATTTTAGAATCTCAATCAGAGTTAGAGTTGGAGTTGGGGTAGGATTTGGATTTGGAGTTGGAGGTGCAGTAGGGAACTTGCCGGATCAGCCCCTATAAATTGATCCGCTGCAGGTGATTTATTCCACTCATCGCCTATTGAATTCAATTCTCCGGTAATCTTTTTACTGCTTCCCTTTCTTCCCCCCATTTTCTTCCTTTGAGAAACTCCATAGCCATGGAGCTTGTTTGAGTTACTAAGAATACGGATGACACCTTTTTTTTTTTTTTTTAAAAAAAAATTCCTTCTTTGTCTCCCTTTTTCTTGCGTTTCTTGTACACATCACTATGCTCATGTATGAGTTGTACTGCTCTAAGCAATAGAAAGAAGCAGTGTACTAAAGAAAACAGGGAGAATCAAAATTTTTTTTGCAGCACTTGGGTATAGCGGTATTACTAATTCAGTGTGTCGCCATTGTTTTGCTTTGTCATCTTCCCTTTTTCTTCATTGTTTCCCTAATCAGTTGATCATCATGATTTTGGTTCTACCTTCATCATGATCATGACTCGGGATTTTGATTATGGAGGAATGATCTCCATCAAGATTTTGATTTTTTTTAATCCCATCGATCATGATGATGATCGTGGCGATGATACTTGATCACACTCCTGATCTTGATATTGATCATGCTATTGCTTTTGATTTTCGGATGATGATTTGCAAAGCTGATTTCATCTTGATTGAAACTGGATTTTCTTTCCTTGGCTTTCTTGAAAATCACCTCTAATTTTTATTTGCCAGGACTAGATTTTTTTTTTGGGAATCTCCGATCATCATTATTTTGATTTTGATGAACAAGATGATCTTAACGACGATGACTGATGACGATCCTTTCTCTCTTTTCCGTTAATCATGATTATGATCGTGACGATGATTTCTGGTCATGCTCTTGATTCTGATGTTGCTCAAGTGCTTGATGGTTTTCTATTGTTTCAGGCTCTGATGATCATGATTGTGATGATGATCTTGATCGAATCCGATTTTGATTTTGATCGCGATCTTGATTGATTTTTTCTTTTTAGTGCTGATCGTTGATTTTATTGGAGATACAGGAGAGAGGGGAGGTTTTTTTTGTATGTGTTTTTATGGAGGTTTTGGGCCATGGAGGTGGTAGAGAAAATGGAGATGATGAATCATCTTGATCAAAAAAGCAATGTGAAGTATGAGATATAGGCCAAATACAAAGAATGATTTTTTTTTTTGTACTTGATTTTTTTCTGACATTTCACATGATGTTTAGCCTTCCTATATTTTATAACATTATATTCTATGCCCGCAAGTGAAATCCTCCAGCACAAATTGACTCTTCACGTAATCTTGTACTTTTTTATTTGTCTTGTATTGTCTGCGGGCCCCACTTATTTTGACAAAAAAAAAAACAAAATCAACACAAATTTAATTTGTGTGATTCACGTGAAGTTGTAACCTATTTCTCCCTTTTTTTTTTCTTTTTTTTGACTTTTTGCATTTTCCTTTTGTCCTCTTTTTTTTTTATGTCTACATATTTTTTTAAAAAAACTTTTATTTATTTATTTATTATTATTATTATTATTTTTTTCTAACACTTTTTTTTTCATCTTTTTGGTGTAGGAAATTGTGATAACTTAACATCGTCTATTTGAAGTTGTCCTTCGTCGTTGCTAGTGTCCTGCCTACTCTCAACATCGACGTAGGGTAGTCCTAGATCGCCTCTTCGAATCGCTCTGCCGATCGTGTCATCGCCGCTTCCTTGGATTACTCCTCAGCGTACTGACGTAGGGTAGTCCTAGATCGCCTCTCGTGAATCGCTCTCGATCGTGTCATCGCCGGCTTCGATTACTCCTCAACAGATCGACGTAGAGTAGTCTTAGACTACTCTCTTCACGACTGTCTGGGTCGACTGTGTCATCGCTTCGGTTTCCTTGGATTACTCCTTAGCGTACTGACGTAGAGTAGTCTTAGACTACTCTCGTTAGGACTGTCTGGGTCGACAGTATCATCGCCTCGGCTTCCTAGGTTTACTCCTCAGCAACATTCAGGCTCTTCACATCGTCGATAGAGATCATGGTGCACTTTGTTGACTCCTCTTCAAAATCGTCGTCTGTCACCATCTTGGACAAGGAGGACGACGCTATTGAGGACGGAATAACGCTCCAGGTTGATGCACTGACGCCGCTACCCTCTAAGAAGTCTTTGCTGGACGGGAAACTCACGAATTCTCAATGGAGCGTTACTTCTACTCGTGACGTACTGAACTCAGATGGCACCGTCACACACAACTATAAGCTTTGAAGCTTATTTCTCCTTTGTTCGGAGCTTCAGTTCCAGTAGAAAAGCCATCGCCTTTGCTTTACCATCGCATTGCAAACGGGTCAATAACATGGGGGACTTTCTCGCCTAATGACAACTTCTATATTCCATGTTATTGGGAGTGGCTTGAGGACGTTCTTGGTCGTAATAAGGACAAACTTATAGACTGGAGGATTTACAACGGGTTATATGCATCTTTATTTTCCTACGACCTTAGCCTCAATGTTTTCAAGACTTCCTGTGAACTATGGTGCCCTACTACTAACACCTTCTGCACAGAGGATGGAGAAATGTCGATTTCCTTGTGGGACATGTGGAAAATAGCTAGGCTTCCGGCCAGTGGGTCTTACTATGAAGAAGTTGTTCCTTCTGCCCAAGCGTTGTTGTCTGCCGGCCAAGAAGATAGCGACATACCAAAGTCCTGCATTTATCTTTTTTCTGCTTTCCGCAACCAATGTCAAGATGTCAATGGCGTTATTCAACTTCCTGCTAGCGAATGGGTGTGTTTCTGGTATCATGGCTCGAAGAATTATGCAAGCCCTCCCCCATGAGATAATAGAAGACGGAAAGGAGTTCCACCAGAGACTTGTTGTCCTCCTGGATCCATCGCTAAACGTCCAACATGGACCAAGAAGGAAAAGGGTCCTTTTGTTCTTCTCGGCGTTCCCAAATCACTAATCGAAGAGGTCTACCTGGCCGCCCTCATATCTTGCTGGTTATGTTGCTTTACACTACCAACTGACAAGCTTAACCTCATCCGCCCCGGTGTGTTCAAGGCTGCCAGTCAGATTGCGCCCGGGTAATGTGTGAATTTGGCCATTCCAACCTTGGCTAGTGTCTACCAAGGTCTGCACAAGATCTCCTCTGCTAAGAATTTGAGTAAGCTGGAGGTTATTTTCCCTGTGCAGTATGTTTATGGCTGGTTGGGCACTTATTTTGAGACTCATTTTGAGCATTCTAAGTTCAATGACAACCATTCTCCCAAAATGGTTAAACTTTCAGGAGAAAGAATGGACAAAACATTTAATCGGCAGAGGTCACGTGAATTACTAAGGCGTCCTGAGGTGTCACGTGTATAATGTACTACTGAGTTGAGAGACACCTGCCAGGAGCTGACTGATACTCCTGCATTGTCCCCTGGCTGGAAGGCTTACATGGTCTGCATGCGTAGCGGTTTTCTGACGTTACGCCAGGGGAGGACTATCGTAATAGAGTGGTACTTCCCTTGTAAATTCGGGCATCAGTTTGGTTTTTATCAGGATGTGCTTAGTGATCCCAGCAAACTGTTCGCGGTGGTACTTTAGAAGATGCGACATGCTACTACTACAATCTGACAAAGCATGGGCTGAGATCCACTGTGACTGTTCCTTGCACACCGGATCCGAAGTCCATGTTGGTTACTGTCTCGTATGCTAACTGGTGGAATCTTACCGTCGTGATCTCTTTTTCTCGGAGACTAAGAAACCCCTTCATGCTGATGCGACACCACCTAGGCTCATAGGGAAAAGGTAAATGACGATGCCTCGGTTCTGGTTGTCACTGATGGGAAATCAAGAGCACATAATAGATGAACTAATATATTTTTCTTGCCTTTACAGGAGTTCACTCCAACGAGCAAGGATCTGCTTGAAGACATGTTCGGTGACGATGGCAGTGAGAACACCTTGACGACACCACTCACAAAGGGGCGTGACATATTGCTCCCACCAGTACAAAATGTCGATAGGGCTCATTCCCCTACTCCATCTGCTTCCGTCTATTTTGCTAGCAAAATCTCCAATGGCTTGGCTAGTGAGGTGCGACGACGGTTTCTTCAACAGTTAAAGAAGTATATTCCACGGACGGAAGATGACATTAAGAACCTGAGATCGGAGGCCGAGAAGTTCTATGGAACCTTGTCGTCTCTTGACACAGATCCCTCGGAGCTAAAGGAGCTTGTCGAAACATACTCGCAAGGTGCTGAGCGGTGCCTCAAGTTAGAAGCTCAAGTGGAGAGGCGAATCCCCACAGCGGAGACCTTAGCCAAACGGGAAGCTTTATCTTCTAAACTCCGAGCAACCCAAGCCTCTGTTGTCGAGATTGACAAGCACTTTGACAAAGAAACTTCGGCTATATTTCGTGTCCATAAGCGCATGAAGACACTTGAAGCTGAACTTGAGGGAGTGAAAGCGGAAGGGCAAAAGTTGCATGGCAAGCTGGCTGAGACTGATGCTTCACTTAAGAGGGCTAAGGACAAGGTGTCTGTTCTTTAGCGGGAACTTGGTGCTTTGGAGACACCGCAAGCTACTAAAAGAGAAGGCTGAAGTTGTGACAGCGAGGAGACGTGTCCAAGAGCTCTTGAAGAGATTAGACGCTTGAGATTTGTTTAGCGTTTTTTACTTCGAATTTTGTCGAATCTTTTTGCTTTCTTTGGCTTTTTCCAGCAAACTGTTACCTTATTCTTTTTTATTTTATCGTATGTTATCGTTAGTGTTAGTTATATTGCAATAAAATAGCTCCAATTTCTAGTTTATGCAATAACATGTATGACAACACTGTAAACGAAACAAACTTCATTTAACTTTCTTTACTACCGTATCGTGCATATGCCTAAGTTGCCTACGTACCTAAAGGGAATGCAAAATCCCAAAAGGATCAAGCCATATGTAGTTCATGTGAGGAAAATAAGGAACTTTTATTTATTTATTTAGCCGATCACAGTTTATACTCTTGCGGGCCCGGAGTATTACAACAATGAAATGAAAGGAACTTAAAAATAAAACAGAAATTGACTCTCTTTTTTTTTTGTGAACAGTTTAGGCTCTTGTTCGGGAGCTTACAATTGTTCAACTTCAAGGATAGTACCGCTTCAGGAACTTCCCGTTGATTGGTCCAATCTGCACTCCTTTTGCGCCGACTATCTTGTAGGCACCGTTTGTGTAGACTTTGCGCACCACATGAGGGCCATCCCACTTGGAAGTGAACTTGCTGCCAGACTTGCGCGAGACAATGATAGGCCTTCTCACAGCTAGTACTTGATCTCAAACACTGAACGAGCGTGGCCAAACCTTTTTGTTCAAAGCTCGCGACAGTTGAGCATGATAACACTCCAGCTTCTGTTGTGCTTGAAGTCTCTTCTCATCAAGGGCCTCTAGCTCATCTAAGCGAAGCTTTTGATTTTCCTCCTCAGCCAAACCCTCTTGTATAGAAACACGAAGTGATGGGACTTGAATCTCCAAGGGGGCACAGCTTCTACCCCATGTACAAGAGCAAAGGGTGTTGATTGTGTCGGCGTCTTGTAAGTTGTTCGGTATCCCATAGAGCTTCCTCTAACTTCTGATGCCAATCCCGCTTGGACTTTGATACAATCTTCTTAAGCAAGTTGCACATTGTCTTGTTGAAGGCCTCTGCCAAGCCATTCACAGGAGCATTATACATGGATGACTTGTTGGAGCGTGGCGCGGTGGGAGAGATTGAATACTTAGCTTGAGTTGTTGTTGTAGAAGAGATGAGAGAAATCCATAAGCAATAGAATAAGGGGAGAAAGATGAACATCTCAATCACTCATGCTTGAACTTCTCAACAATAGCCTTGAACTTGAATAATAACAAGAATAATAACCAAAATCAACCAATATCAATAACCTTGAACACCAAAGGGATTGGATATGACCTTGGATAAAGGAGATTCCACCACCAAAGCCTAACACCCCACCATGACCATCATAAAGGAAGAATCCACCAAATGATCAATAAAGGAATGACTAGAAACACCACCATTAATCAATGGATAAAGTAATCTAGATTTTGAGAGAAAACTTAGGGAAACCCTAACCAATGCATAAGCATGTTCATAATCATCAAAAGCTGCCTAGAAAATGAGCTAAGGGGGTATTTATACTAATGGGGGGGGGGTTTAAAATAAAACACAGCCGTTTAACACAATAATACGCGCAAAACAGTTTTGTCACGGGCGTTACGGCTGTCGTCACGGGCGTGACGACCTGGGTGAACAGGGTCACGGGCGTGACCATTGGTTGTCGTGGGCGTGACGAAGCTTCCGGAACAAAAAATGAAACTGCCGTGAGTCGTCACGGGCGTTACCACTGAGGGTAGCGGGCTTGACGATCTAGGCAGTTTTTCTACCGTCTTCAAATGTACATAACTTCTTTATCTGGACTCCGTTTTAGGCCCGTAAGATATCGTTGGAAAGCTCTTAGTGTGTACTTTAAGCTCCCAAAATTTGAGACCCATCAGAGTGATATTGAAGGAGTTATGACCCAAAGCGTAAAGGCGCGTCCATTCCGACAACCCACGCTGACTCGTTTGCGCTTATTCTTGCCGAAGGACTCCGAACCCTTTTAAAGGCCCGAATTAGGTCCCGATGAGGACCCGTAGCTCACTTCCCATGGTCCGGGGTCCCATTTGAAGTGGATGCCACACCCGATGCCGATCAACTCATGACTCCAGGGCCCCGGGTCTACCTTGAATTGGATCCCACCCCCGACCTTGAAATCGTTTTGCTTGTTTTTCATGGCAAGAGTGCGGGAGGACTTGGTGCCCATGAAAAGTGACTCTGGGCCTCATCCCAATACGTTCCATACTCCCCTTCTTGAAAAAGAGTTGCCCTCAACTCTTGGGAGTTATTAAAATCGAGGCCCTCTCCACAACTTGGCACCCTGGGACTCCAAACCTCCCGATCGCCATGAACAATCACACGAGGAACCCAACAAGCTTCAAAACCCACTATACATCCATCATCCAAATAAAATAAAAAGGTTGGAGGCTTGTTGTGTGGGGATAGGGGAATAAGGGAAGGAACGAGAGTATTTTGAGGTGGTTGGGAACACACTTCCTCACTTGGCTCGCTGCAAGGTAAAGACAAAGCAAGAGATCGCTCATCCTCACCAAGAGCACACTCAACCCGTGTTTCGCTTGAAAGGAGAAGGTTCCTCAACTCACTTCCCACCCCGGGTTTGATTTAATGTAGGGTTAAGGGATTCAAGAGATCAAATTCAAAAGAACGTTCTTCATTTGACAAACACTCCCACAAGCATTGCATACTGAATTTCCAATAACACTCATTCAACGAAAAATCCTCAAATAACCAATGTCGACCAAACAACATGTATGACTCGTTCAAAAAGTTCATATCACAACGACCAACTTGCGAGCAAAAGACGACACAAACGAAGAGCTCATAAATGTTGGTTGAACTAGAATCAAGGCATCATCAAACCCAATTTTACCACTAGACTCCAAATGAACACCAAGATTCTTAGTAAGCCACTCAAAACATTGGGAATTTTCAATCGGGGACTTCACATGCTCATTATGCAACTTATCTCGCCAACAAATTTCATCAAACAACCAATGTCTCCCAAAGATCATGCACGACTCACCCAAAGACTCTACACCACATCGTCCATCTTTCAAGCATGATTCAATAAATTTCAAAGGAGAGTCTTCGGTTACCTTGTTCTTCCCATGGAGAAGAATTTGGGTGCTCGTGGGAGGAAGGAAATAGGAGTCACCACCATTGTTGTTTAATCCCTTGGCTTGTGGCAATGATAACCCCAAAGGAGCTTCTTCTTGGGCCTCTTCAACACGGATAAGAGGAAGGGCAAGATCGATGTTCTCAACCACCTCTTAGCTTGGTACTTCAACAATAGCTTCGGAAGCCTCACAAGGTTCAATGGAAGCTCCCTCGCCGGGCAAGGAATCGACCTTTGCTTGCTTAGCCTCTTCTACCATGTCACTTGTATGCTCTTCTTCGCCAAAAGATTCCTCAATCCAAGCTTCAACCATAGCCATTGTTGGACATTGCAAAGAATCGTGTCCCACACGCCGACATTTGACACACTTCTGGGACGTGACGGTCGTTAGCGAGGAATAGTAGAATGACTCCTCAATAGTGTCCCGTCGACGATGGCGTCGAAGCGAGTTTCTATCATCGTCACTCGACTGGTAGGACGGAGGAGGACGGATAGGACTTCGTGCGGGTTTACGACGTTCATCTCGGGCTTGTCTTTGATACTCTTAGGGTAGGTTGTTCACTTTGACCTTAAGGTTCTCAAGAGTTTGCTCAATGGTGGAGAACCGGTTCTCATAGGCGGAGAGTCGGTCCTCGTAGGCGGTGATTTGATTCTCGACAGTTTGAACTCGAGGACTTTGGCGTCGGCTTGATTCCTTTCGATTGGAATTATTTTCACCATCCATATCGAAGGAAGGGTGAGGGACGGTATGTGTTTGGGAATATTTTGTGGAGTTTGGGGGTTTTTTGTGGTTGGCTTGTGTTTGGCTAAGGGTTCTTTGTGTTTTTCTCACTTAGACATTTTATCGAACACCTTGCGGGCACAAATTTCCAACTCTTCCTCAAAGCTCCAATATGCATCAAAAACACCAAATACAAACACAATACAAAGTATTCCAATACTCTTGGATTGAAAAGGGAATGGGGATCACCAATATTTGCATAATCCACAAAAATCAACACTAGAGAACACACTAGCAAGAACAATGAAAAAACTCAAGCTAAATGAAAAACCTTGAGCTCTGATACCAAATGGAGCATGGCGTGGTGGGAGAGATTGAAGACTTAGCTTGAGTTGTTGTTGTAGAAGAGATGAGAGAAATCCATAAGCAATAGAATAAGGGGAGAAAGATGAAAATCTCAATCACCCATGCTTGAACTTCTCAACAATAGCCTTGAACTTGAATAATAACAAGAATAATAACCAAAATCAACCAATATCAATGAACTTGAACACCAAAGGGATTGGATATGACCTTAGATAAAGGAGATTCCACCACCAAAGCCTAACACCCCACCATGACCATCATAAAGGAAGAATCCACCAAATGATCAATAAAGGAATGACTAGAAACACCACCATTAATCAATGGATAAAGTAATCTAGATTTTGAGAGATAACTTAGGGAAATCCTAACCAATGCATAAGCATGTTCATAATCATCAAAAGCTGCCTAGAAAATAAGCTAAGGGGGTATTTATACTAATGGGGGGGGGGGGTTTAAAATAAAACATAGTCGTTTAACACAATAATACGCGCAAAACAGTTTTGTCACGGGCGTTACGGCTGTCGTCACGGGCGTGACGACCTGGGTGAGCAGGGTCACGGGCGTGACCATTGGTTGTCGCGGGCGTGACGGAGCTTTCGAAACAAAAAATGAAACTGCCGTGAGTCGTCACGGGCGTTACCACTGAGGGTAGCGGGCGTGACAATCTGGGCAATTTTTCTGCCGTCTTCAAATGTGCATAACTTCTTCATCTGGACTTCGTTTTAGGCCTGTAAGTTATCGTTGGAAAGCTCTTAGTGTGTACTTTAAGCTCCCGAAATTTGAGATCCATCAGAGTTATATTGAAGGAGTTATGACTCAAAGCGTAAAGGCGCGTCCATTCCGACAACCCACACTGACTCGTTTGCGCTTATTCTTGCCGAAGGACTCCGAACCCTTTTAAAGGCCCAAAGTAGGTCCCGATGAGGACCCGTAGCTCCACTCCCATGGTCCGGGGTCCCATTTGAAGTGGATGCCACACCCGATGCCGATCAACTCATGACTCCAGGGCCCCGGGTCTACCTTGAAATGGATCCCACCCCCGACCTTGAAATCGTTTTGCTTGTTTTTCATGGAAAGAGTGCGGGAGGACTTGGTGCCCATGAAAAGTGACTCTCGGGCCTCATCCCAATAAGTTCCACTTGTATTGAGTAAACTTGAACTTCTCACAAAAACTTGTCGTCAAACTATTAACGAATGGCTTGCCATTATCTGTGATGATGTACCGAGGCACGCCATACCGGTAGATGATGTGTGTCCTTATGAAGTCAACTACATTTTCTTTCTTGACTTCTCCGAGAGGAATCGCCTTTGCCCATTTGGAGAATTAATCCGTGACGGCCAAGATGTAAGAGTGACTAGCCGACGACTTAGGCGTAATTGGTCCAACAACATCAAGACCCTACGCCTCGAATGGCCACGACGCTACCGTAGGATGAAGTGGTTCCGGAGGCTGGTGTATGAAGTTGGCATGAAACTGGCAAGCGTCACACCTCCTAGCATAGTCTATACAATCTTGTACCATTGTGGGCCAATAATATCCCATCCTCTTGACCCGGTCCTGAAGCTTAGGACCCGATTGATGTGCGCCACATATTCCTGAGTGAGCTTCCTCCATCACCTGTTTTGCCTCGTCTAGGCCCAAACATCTTAACCAAAGTCCAGAAAATGAGCATCGATAGAGGGTCCCATTGTAGTAGAAGAACCGAGAGGCTCTCCGTTGGACTTCTTTCTTATGCCTAAAATCACTAGGTAGCCTTCCATGCTTTAAGTAGTCCATGATGGGTTGCCGCCAATCCTCTACCTCAGTTTCAAGAGCACAAATTACGTTGACCTCTTCTTCCAACTCCTGGTCTGGCGGTGCTACGACCCATCGGCTGCATACCGGGATCGTTATGTTGTCTTTTGGCCCCAGTGCTAAGGTGGCCGCCAGATTAGCGAGGGCATCAACCATCTTGTTGTAACTCCTTGGAACATGTTCTACCTTGACTATGTCCAATTTTTCCAATAATTGCAACGCCAGCTTGTGATACGACACCAAGTCTTCCTTCTTAACTTCATACTCTTCAAGAAGTTGCTTAATGACCAACTGTGGGCTCCTTTATTCCCATTTTAGTAGCCATTTGAAGTCCCAGGACTAATGCTTGGTATTCCGCCATATTGTTTGAACACAACTGAGTGAGAACAAACGAATATGTTAGAACGTGTCTTTCAGCAGACACAAAGACAACCCCTGCTCCAACGCCATCATACCTTGCGGCTCCGTCAAAATACATATCCCACGATGGAAAGATATCTACAAAGAACACGTCTTCCCCTGGCAAGTCATCACTTATCTCATAGTTGTCCGGAATCGGGTGCTCGGCTAAGAAGTCAGCTAGTGCTTGTCCCTTGACTGCTTTTTGTGGGACATAGACAATGTCGTACTGGTTCAAGATCATGACCCACTTTGCTAGACGACCACTCAACACTGGTCTTGACAAGATGATCTGCCTTAGAAATGACATGTATAGTGTGAGACTGCATGTAGTGCCTTAGTTTTTCAACAGCGAAAACCAAGGCTAAACATATCTTTTCTATGGGAGAGTAATTCAACTCAGCCCCGAACAAAGTTCGCCTTAGGTAATACAATGCTCTTTCCTTTCCATCTTCAGTGTGTTGAGCGAACAATGCCCCCAGTGATCTCTCCTGTGCCGTAACATAAAGTATAAGGGGCTTGCTAGGGATTGGTGCTCCTAGCACCGGAGGGTTTGACAAGTATTTCTTGATGGCCTCAAAAGCTTTTCGGCACGAGTCATCCCACTCGAAAGGAGCACCCTTCTTCACAAGATGACTGAAAGGATGGCAACGGCCGGCAAGATTTGATATGAACCTCCGAATATAGGCTAATCGACCCTGAAGGCTACGAAGCTCCTTGAGATTCTTTGGTTCTGGCATTTCCTGTATAGCTTTAATCTTTGCTTGGTCAACCTCGATTCCTCTATGGCGAAAAACGAAGCCTAGAAACTTCCTAGATGTAACACCAAATGCGCACTTTAGGGGATTCATCTTAAGTTGACACCTCCTCAACCATTCAAAAATTTGACGAAGGTCCTGAAGGTGATCCGCTCTTTTCCTTGACTTAACCACCAAGTCATCGACATAAAATTCCATCGTCTTATGAAGCATGTCGCCAAATATTTTCTACATCGCTCTTTGGTACGTCGCTCCGGCATTTTTCAAGTCGAATGACATTACTTTGTAACAAAATATGCCCTTTGGTGTTCGAAATGCAGTCGCATCTTGGTCTTCCGGTGCCATATGGATTTGATTATACCCAGCGGTGCAATCCATGAATGACAAGGCTTCATGACCTGTGGTGGAGTCAATCATAAGCTCCGTGACCTGTCCCAGTAAGGGAAAGTCATCTTTTGGACAGGCTTCGTTAAGATCGCGAAAGTCCACACAGACGCGAAGTTGTCCGTTCTTCTTCCTTATTGGGATAATGTTTGCAATCCACGTCGGGTACTTCACCTCCCGAATGAATCCTGCTTCGATGAGCTTGTCGACCTCCTTTTCAATTTCTGGATCCAGTTCCGAGCGGAACCTCCGTTGAGGCTGCTTCTTCGGTGAGACGCCCTTCCTTATAGCCGAGCGGTGAACAGCAACCTTTGGGTCTAATCTGGGCATCACCTTGTAATTCCAAGCAAATACATCCCTATACTCTGAAAGGAGTCTGAAATACTCCCCCTCTTCTTCCGACGTGAGCAGAGAGCTTACATAGATAGGGCGAGGCTCCTCTACTGTTCCAAGATTTAACTCTTTCAAATCATCGACCGTTGCTTGCCCCACATCTTTAAGAGTCTTAGGAGTTTCAGCAAGCTCTATTTCATCCTTACGATCTTGGTGTTCTGTGATGGTAATATGATTGGTTGACACAACTTCTTCTTGGCTGGACTCTTCTTCAGATTTGGTATTTACCCGGTGACCTGTAAGAACCACAGTACGCCTCTTGACTCTAAGGGAACCATATGTCTTTATATCCAAGGTAGAGAGACGCTTCATGCGAGAAGGCACGGAGCTTTGAACATCATTGGTGACTCCTATGCGTCCGAACACGGAAGTGTCTCCTTGACAAAGTTGTGGCTCCAACAATTCCTCACTGGCTTTTATCCTAGCAAACACTGAAGGCTTTGACTGAGAATGACCCTTGATTCTGCTGAAAACAGATCTCCTTTTGCTAGGTGCGTCTCCTATACGAATGAAGATGAAGGGACGTTCACTAGAAGTAGCCGGCTATAACCTATCGAACACAGAGGACCTTGGCTTAGGCTGAGTGTTTTCCTCCTCACTAACATCAGCCTCTTCAGCTGTTATGTATTGAACCTCAGACCTCTTCTCCTTTCTTCGTGCTGAGGTTCCAACTGGTTGTGTTGGCTCATAACCGAGACCAACCGTAGAGACCCTTACCGAACCCCCTTGCTCCTGGATCTTCTTCTGTGTGTCATTAAGGCCACAAGGCTTGGCCTCAATTACCTCCCCTAAGGGCGCCGGATTGTGAAAGTCATACCCAATTTTTTCCATAAGCTTGTACGTCTTCTGATCGAACCCTTCCTTAGTCCTTGGAGTCGTTAGATCATCATCATCTTTAGATGACACCACAAACCCGGAAAGAGGTGGCTTCTTTGCCTTGTTTTGTTGTGGGTGGAGGATAGGAATGACCGCGTTTGCTTTGAGTGCGCTTAGACCCTCCTCACTGACTTTCTTGTTAGACGCGTTCTTCGAGCTTCCAATTGTGCATTCGGCAAAAGGTGATTCCCCCTCCTTTCGGCGAGACTTAGGTATGTAGCTTAGAAGTGGTAGCACCGCGCCAGATGATGGAGCAACTTGCTTATTGGCTGGTTCGGAGAGTGCCACTGACCTTTCCTCTTTATGCGGTACCTCCCGTATATCGTCCGTCACTACCTCAACATCTTTCTTCAAGACCCTTTTGCTTGTGGAGGCAATTGACGAGGGCATCGCCTCCTTAAACGTCACAGTCTCTTCAAAGAATCTTGCATCTGCAAAGTGGGATTCAACCCTATTAAAAGGCTTAACATCACCATCTATCTTTCTTTCCTCGCCTCTATAATACTTCAAACATTGATGTAGAGTGGATGCTATGATGCCATGCTCATGTAGCCACGGTCTCCCCAACAAAACTTATAGGATGTCTTGGAGTCGATGACATAGAAAATTGAAGTTGTAGAGAAGTCACCCACGGTTAGGTCAACCCGAATCATCCCAAGTGCTCGTTGACCTTCGAGGTTGAACCCTTGTATCATTGTACGACTCTTTGAGAGCTCTTTACTTGTGATCCCCAATTCTGACATCGTCGACTTCGATATGACATTCACCGCAGATCCTCCATCAAGCAAAATGCGTTTGACCTTCTGTCCACGGATGTAACCGGATACAAACAAATGACGATTATGGAGCTTTGGAGCCTAGAAGTAAGTCATCGTTAGTGAAGGTGATGGATGTGTTGCAGGAGACACACTGTGTGAAAGTGACGGACGATTCTCCCGCATCTTGAACCTTGTCGGCGTAAACCTCGGGGTGTTGCAATGCAGTGGCAACGTGACGACACATTTCTTTGGGAAGATGTAAAATTTGCTCCCATGCCATTCATGGTGGTAAGGCCTCCAAAACCCTTAGAGATTTATCAGTAGCCTGCTGAAGACGATCTTGGTTTTTCTCTTCGTCGTCCTCATCTTTGGGCTCGGAACAGGAGACCATGTTCAGCACAACTTCGTCAACCATTCCTAGGAAGTCCCATGGAAAATATTCTCCTAAGGTAAGAGGACGACGTGAATCTTGCTCGAACAACCCAGAGGGTTTGACCAACTTCTTCCTAGCGCTGTCGACCCTCTTCCCTTGCCTAGCCGGTTGGAATTTCTTTCCCCTACTTGTTGCTTTCTTTTGCGAGATGATGGTACTTGAACTTTGTTGTTCTTCTTAGCTTTCCTCCGTGTGATGAGAGTCCATCTTCCCTCCTCCTCTAGACCTTCTGGTGCTTCAGTATGTTTCCTTTGAGAGGTCCGAGCTAAAATGGGGATAAAAACTAGTTCTTGGCTCCCGAAATGGATCATCACAAGATCTTCTCTATCATATTGAGCCAGGCGTGCCGAAATACAGTTAGTCTCGACGTTGTTGTCCAAGTCCAATATTATCCTCCCTTCTTCAGCTAACTTCATGATGCGCTCTTTCAAGGTAATACATTTCTTGAGAGGGTGACTAACTACCCTGTGATAACGGCAGTACCTCGGGTCGTTTGTCCTTCCCGCTTCTTCCGGCCTCTTTGGTTGCGTGAGCTCGATAACACCCTTTTCCAGCAAGTCATGAAGCATTCCAGACAAGTCTGAATCAGGGAACGGGCATTTCTTCTCTTGTAGCTCCTTTAACGTAGGACGTTTCTTAGCATCATTTCTCGAGAATGCGATTTTTCTGCTTTCTTCTTTGGGCTTGGCAGATATTCGAAATGGCTCCTCAGTTGCAGTTGAAACAGACATGGACTCCCTCTTTGAAGTCTTCACCGGCTTCACATTCTTTTCGTACTCGTTAGTACCTTTTCTGACTTCAGACGAAGATGAAGACTTTCCCCGTTGACTATCTATGGTTATCTCCATGTCCTGCGCCTTGGTTGCCAACTCTTGGAAAGTCCTTCTCTTGACCATTTTGAGGACGTAGAGCAGGTCCCAAAGCATACCTTGAGTGCACATGTCGACGGCTGAAGCTTCAGTGAGGCGATCCTTGCACTCAAGACTAAGAGCCCTCCAACGATGGATATAGTCAAGTATTGGCTCGCCCACCCACTGTTTAGTGTTTGTCAACTCAGTTATGATAACGACACGTTGAGTGCTGTAGAATCGGTTGAGAAACTCTCGCTCCATTTCTTCCCAACTGTTGATAGACTCAGGTTCCAAATCCGTGTACCAGTCGAATGCTATCCCTTTCAATGATCGAACAAAATACTTCACCGGTCGGTCTCCTTCCGTTCCTGCATTGCTGCAAGTCTCGATGAAATGCGCAGCGTGTTGCTTGGGGTTACCCTTTCGATCAAACTGATTGAACTTCGGGGGTTGATAGCCGAATGGCATACGAAGCGCATCGATCCTCTTCGTGTAGGGCTTTGTGTACAAGTCACTCTTGTTCGATGCCTCTCCGAGTTGAGCCCTTACTGCATTAGCAATCATACTCTGGATCTCTTCCACAGTCATTGATCCTGAAGACGAGATCTTCTTTTTTTCACCGTCGCCATCACCATCACCCTTAGAAGACTCTTTGTCAGATTTTTCCTTGTCAGTTTCTTGCATCATTCAACTTTTCACTGAAGTAGGCAACTGGCTTGCCTTCTTGTGCCAATACTGCTCCTAAGCCAACACCTGAGGCATCACATTCTACTTTAAAAACTTTGCTGAAGCTGGGTAGTGCTAGAACTGGGGCTGAAGTGAGCCTCTCCTTGACTTCTTCAAAGGCTTTCTGGGCTGCTGTTGTCCAAATAAAGGACTTCCCTTTCACCACTTCAGTCATTGGGGCCAAAATGGTACTGAAGTTTTTGACAAATCTCCTGTAAAATGAAGCCAGGCTATGGAAGCTCCTGACTTGATGAATAGAAGTGGGCACAGGACACTCCCTAATAGCTTGAATCTTCTCCTCGTCAACTTGAATACCTGCTGCTGTGACAATGTACCCCAAGAAGTTCAATTGGGATGTAAAGAAGTGACACTTCTTGAGATTTCCAAAAAACTGCTCCTTGCTCAGAATTTCTAAAACCTCCTGCAAATGCTTGACATGTCCTTGCTCAGACCTGCTATAGACAAGAATATCATCAAAGTACACAACAACACTTTTGCCTATGAGTGGTTTCAGGACCTCATTCATGAGTCTCATGAATGTGGATGGGGCATTAGTCAGGCCAAAAGGCATTAGCAACCATTCAAACAAACCTCCCTTGGTCTTGAATGTTGTATTCCACTTATCTCACTCATAAATCCTTATTTGGTAATATCCACTCCTCAAATCTATCTTAGAAAAGACTACTGACCCATGTAACTCATCCAACATATCTTCAAGCCTAGGTATAAGGTACCTATACTTGATTTGTATCTTGTTAATAGCCCTGCAATCTATGCACATTCTCTAACTTCCCTCTTTCTTAGGCACTAACAAGGCTGGCACTGCACATGGACTCGGACTTTCCCTAATCATTCCCTTTTCCAACAACTCATCCACCTGCCTCTGTATCTCATTGGTATCTGTTGGTGTCATCCTATAAGCTGGCTTATTAGGTAACACTGATCCAGGCACTAGGTCAATTTTGTGCTGGATATCCCTTTTAGGGGGCATACCAGGTGGCATTTCATCAGGAAAAACATGTTGAAACTGCTGACATAAGGGTAAGAATAAGGGGTGGTCATTTTGTGGGGCTGGGGTTTCTTCATGGTCTAAAAGGATCAAGTCTTTCGATGTGCTAAATTCATGCTAATCAGATAAAAGCAACACATCAAGACTAGGTTCAAGACATAGGTTCTTGGTTTTCTTGGTTAATTGTGAGGGTTTCATGGGGGTGAGAATGATCTTTCTGTGATTCATGGTAAGGGTATATGTATTAGCTCTACCACAATGACTCACTGATCTATCATACAACCAAGGTCGACCCAAAAGCAAATGACATGCATCCATTGGTAAAACATCACACCAGACCTCATCTTTGTATGATTGACCAATTGAAAAGCTAACAAGGCACATAGTAGAGATTTTGATACCTTTCCCTGAGCTGAGCCATTGAATGGTATATGGTGCTGGGTGGGGCTTGGTTGCCAGGCTTAGCTTCTTCACCATGGTGCTAGAGGTTGCATTTGTACAGCTCTCACTGTCAACAATCACAGAGCACACTTTCCCTCCAATGGTACACCTTGTATGAAAGATATTTTCCCTCTTCTCTTCTACTTCTTCTACTGTTAAGCTACTCAGAACTCTCATGATCACCAACATTTCTCCTTCATCTGGACCCTCCCCTACGGCAGCATCATAGACTGGATCATGTTCAGGCTCCTTATAATCTTGTTCTTCTTCCTGCATATGTTCAGAGTCAATAAATAAGGCTGCTTGGTACTCAGCAAGAGTAACCATCCTTTTGTTTGGACATTCTAAGGCAATATGCCCAAGTCCTTGACACCTTAAACATCTTCTTTCTGGGTAGGTTTTGCTGATGGGGAATGGGGTTCTTTGTGGGGGATTTTGTGGCTAATTTTGAGGTGGTCTTGGGGCTGGATACCTGGCTTGAGGTGGGGGTGGGGGTGGATAGGTTCTTTGTGGTGGATTGTAAGGCTTGTTGTAAGGATTTGGCTTGGCTGGTGCATAGGGTTTGGCTGGGTATCTGCTGCTGTACTCCTTCACTCTAGCCTTCTTCTATTATTCCACTTTATTAGCTAAAGAGTTTAACTCATCAAGTGAATCATAAACCTGCAACTCAGCAACATTCTTGATTCCTTCATTCAAACCTGCAAGGTATCTCACATAAGTCTGCACTTCATTTTCCTGTATATTACACTTCCAAAGCAAATGATCAAACTCTTTGGTATAGTCTTCCACATATTTGTTGCCCTGCACCAAATGTTATAGCTTAAAGTAGTTTTCCTTCATGTAGTTGTGTGGAAGGAACTTCTCTTTCAACTTCTGCCTCATTTTATTCTAGGTACTCACCCTATCTTCTCCAATCTCCATTCTCCTTCTGTGCAGATTAGTCCACCAAGTAGAAGCATATTTTTTTTAGTTTTAAGGCTACTAACTTCACCTTATTCTCTTCAGAAACCTCCTTCAAGTGAAAAACCCTCTCTACTGTCTGCAACTAATCTAAGAAAACATCAGGATCTAACTCCCCTACATACTTAGGTATATCAATCTTGAAATCTAACTTCTCTATCCTCCTGTCTTCCCTTCTTTCCTCCTTTTCATTCTCACTCTGCTCCTCCGGTTCACTGATCCTAGGTGACCTCCTAACTCTTCTCCTCCTTCTGGGTGTAGGTCTAGGACCTCGACCTCCTCTTCCTATCCTACTAAAAGGGTTCTCACCTTCTCCTTCCTCCATGTCTTCATCAGTCTCCCTATTAAGTTCATTTCTATGCAACCTCATATAATACTGTAATTGCTCACTAAAGAATTTCATTTTCTGCTCTATTTCTTCTTTTTCTTTCAAAGTTTGCTCTAAGACTTCCTGTGGTGTTCTACTAGTTCCGACCATCTCAAACAATCACAACTAACACACTCCAAGATAGAACAGAATGCTCTGATACCAAGATGATGTATGCTAGCTCACTATGATCAGAGTATTGAACTAGAATGCACCATACAGTCACACACACACAACTGAATGCTTGTAAAACAATAACTGTTTGAAAGCAACTAGCTGGAATAGAAGACAACCCAATACATAATATAAAGGATAGGCTTGCTTATAGTTTATACAGACACACCACAACTGCATTCAAGGGCAAAGGAGTCTCACCTTCATGCTTCTACAGACACACCAAAGCACAGATGATCAAGCACAACTGACACTTGCTGGATTCTTGCCAATATCCAGTAACAGGAGCTGATTTAACCAAGGGTTGAGAGTTATAGGACACTCACAAACATTCAGAGGTTCTAAGACACTCGCGAATACTATTGAATAAACACTGATGATCTTTCATTGCTCTGAAACTCAGAATATAAAGACTACAAGTAGTTTGATTAGCAGCTGCTTAACATAAGCTAATCTGTCTAATCTCCCTGACTTAATCTAACCTACAAAGCTTTAGAAATATTACAACTGATTACATCCTAATGATCTCGAGTACAACTTGTAAGAAAATAAAAGGAAAATACAAACTTAGCTCTGATTGGACCAAATGCCAAAAGGGTGGCAAAATGAACCAATCACAAGCTTGCCTTCCTAAGGGGGTAAATATTTTAGTTACTGAGGTAGTTCCCGCGCAAACATTAACCTGGAAGTAATCTCAACAGGTTAAGATCGAGCTGGAAGGACCAAAATAACCCCTATGGACAGATAACAAAAGACTTAACCTTAGGACTGAGGTTCTGGAAAAACTGATAACAAACAATCCTGCTAGGATTGTCTGTTCTGGTACTTGAAACTTGCTAATTCCATGCTCGAACATGTTGGTACTTAGCTTGGACTTGAAAATGGCATGACATAGAACAAAAAACTCCTAGGAAACCTTGGTTGAATCTTCCTCAATCAAGAGATATGACATTGAGAAAGACTGATGCTTGGACTGTTGCTGTTGGGAACTGACTTTGGTCTGAATGACCAATGCTGATGGGCTGAATGGCTGAAGTTGCCAAGACTTGTTTCACAAGTGTGTAACAAGTTTGGATGGATGCTGTGGGTGGCTTAGTGGCTGCTAAAGGTGCTGTGAACCTCCTGCTGGGTAGTTGAACTTCTGAATGACATGCTGCTTCTGTTGGGATTTGGAAGCCTGCTGTTTCTGCTGGAGATGCTTCCTTAGCTACTGAGTTTGGTGAATCAATATAGTCTCGTTCATGTGCTATTGCTGAGAGTGCTGGTGAAGCTCCACTAGATGCCTCCTTTGCTGATGATGTTGCTGCTGCTTGCTGTTCTTCATGATGGTCTCCATCACCAAGATTCGATTTGAAGAAGCCCAGTCATTCAATTGAGTTTTGTTAAGGCTATCAGTTTGTAGTTTTTTAGCCTTGGTTTATTTACAATAATACCAACAACGAGTGCTTATCTATCGGTACAAAATTATTTTTACCAACGGATACTACAAGTGTTGGTATTGTAAAAAATAATACCAACATTTAAATTTTCATCTATCGGTATTAATATTATTTTACCAACAGATAATATAAGTGTTGGTAAATTATTAATAATACCAACACATACCTAATCTGTTGGTAAATAAACACTTTTACCAACAGATAAAATATATGTCACTAATAATCTGTTGGTAAAAGCAACTTTTTTTGTAGTGATGCTCTCTAAACTCATGATGTTCAGTGGTCATAAAAGTGATGAGATTTGGATCACTCCCCTTGGGTTGGGGCGGTTTGGATGCTTTTAATGGAGCTAGGGTTATCTTCTTGTTCTGGATCACAAGAGTATATGTATTAACTCTTCCATCATGGATCACACTCCTGTCAAATAACCACGGTCTTCCAAGCAAAATATGACAGGCATCCATAGGAATTAGATCACACCATAGTGAATCTTGATAAGACTTGCCAATAGAAAAGCTTACCAAACAGCGTCAATTCACTTGTAAGCATTTACCCTGATTAAGCCATTTGATGGTGTACGGCTTGGGGTGTGGGCTTGTTTGGAGCTGGAGCTTGTTCATCATAGTAAGAAAAGCTGCGTTGGTACAACTTCCACCATCAATAATCAAAGAACAAACTTTCCCCTTGATAGTGCAACAAGAATGGAAGATGGCTTTTCGTTGTTGTTGATCATCAGGAACGAGAGAGCTACTGAGAACTCTTCTCACAACCAGCAACTCTCCTTCATCTGGTTCCTCCACGACATGCTCTATAAAGTCTCCATGATCAGCGTGTGCCTCCTCCTCCACATCTTCTGGTTCAAGTTCAAAGAGAGCGTTTTGATACTCCATGAGGGTGACTACTCTCTTGTTGGGGCATTCAGAGGCTATATGACCGAGCCCTTGACACTTGAAACACCTCCTCCTATCCTTGGGTGTGGCTTGGATAGGTTTTAGGACGGTTTGGGACTGACTTTGTCGTGCTTTTGTGGGCGGCGTTTTGGGAAGGCTAGGGTTCTTTTGTGGAGTGTAGAGTTGAGGTGAGTATGGGGTTTTAGGGTTTCTACTCGCCATCTCCTTTACCCTTCTCTTTCGTTGCTGCTCAACCTTGTTAGCCAAAGCACTTAATTCATCAAGAGTAGTGTAGGGTTGAAGCTCCACGACATACCTTACACTTTCATTGAATCCAGCAAGGTACCTCACAAGAGTTTGAGGTTCATCTTCCTTCAGTTCACACCTCCATAGTAGGTGCTCGAATTCTTTGGTGTACTCTTCGACACACTTGCTCCTTGGGTGAGTTGTTGAAGCTTAAAGTAGTTATCTTTGAAGTAGCTTGCAGGAAGAAACTTAGAGTTGAGTTTCTTCTTCATCTTCTCCCAAGCTTTGATCTTTTCTTTCCCAATATGATGTCTCTTCTTCTGTAAGTTAGTCCACCATACACTAGCATGTTTTCGCAGCTTAAGAGCAATATATTTGACCTTCTTATCATCAAGAACATCTTTTAGATCAAATACTCTCTCCACAGTTTGAATCCAATCAAGATAAACTTCAGGATCAAGATTACCTTCGAATTTAGGAATATTAACTCGGAAATCGAGCCTTTCCTCCCTTAGTTCACGTCAAGGTGGACGAAACCTCCTATGTGAGCTCAACGATTCACCTTCACTCGCCTCTTCTCCTGAATCTTTGAGTTCAGTTTGTTGTAGATCGATGCATGTACCATTTGAGCTGTGATGAAAGATACTCCACTTGCTTTTCTAGCTCTTCATGAGTGGGCTTAGGGTCACCACTTCCAATTCCACTTCCATTTCCACTTCCACTTCCACTTGCCATGATACGGTCTGGGACGTGTTTGGGAAAGGTTGGGGATGTGTTTGGGGCGCTGGGATTGTGTTTGGCTGTTTGTATGGTTTAGGGTTGCACTAAGAAGAAACCTAAGCTCTGATACCAATTTCGATGTACAATCAGATCAAAGGCTAGGGTTTTTATCAATTACGCATCAAGGGGTGACGTGAAACCAATCTAGGGTTTAAGGTTTCTTACGTGAAGGCTAAGGATGGAGGGGATTCACGTGAATGTGAGGGAACTTTGAGAGAGTATGACGTGAAGGTTGAGAGAATTGAGAGATTTGAAAATAGCCTTAGGAAATCAACAGGATATTTCTGAGAACTGGATAGTTCAAGAGAATCAAACTTGATACAGAAACACCACAAGTTGAAACCCTAGGGCTACTTGTTCTTCCTCTTAGTTATAGAAACACCTTCTAAGAGTAGGAAACAAGCTCTTCCTCACCACTTGAATTGCCACATTCAAGATACAATAGATGAGATCAAACGAGATGTTATGAAACACTCAAGGATAAGCAAAAGCTTGTTTGTTTCCATAATCAAAGTTGGTTGTGTCAAACGTTACAAGCCTATGCTCTATTTATACTAGACTAAGTCCTTCTCCTACTATGACTATCTAACTTAACGCCTAAGCAACCAAATCCTCCTAGGAATTGGTTTCCTAATCCTAAGGGAACTAGTTACAATAGTATGAATCCTTCTAGGACTTGGTTTTCCTAATCCAAGATGGATTAGTTATAAAATTAGCCATCCAAGACTTGGATTTCCTAAGCTTGGCGTCCTAGCTACTATCTAGACGTCTACTCACTCTTCTAGATCCTTCTAGATGATTCTAGACTCTTCTAACTTCATGTCCAAGCTATTGGATATTACTTGGCATCACATACAACTAAAAGAATAAAATTACATCAACAAACTTGCTACTAATAAGGAAAACACTAAAAATATGAACTTCAACTTGAAAATGCCAAAAATGTGAAATTCATCTTCGACTTGTACTTGGGCCTCCTTGGACGGGGACTTGGGCCCTTAGGACGTTTGGACGTCCTCTTGGAACAATGAGCACACCATATAGGTTGGCCTTTGGGCATCCACAACAGATCCTTCCTCTATGGCCCTTTCTACCTCCTTGTAGATGAATTGGATCTCCTTTGTTGGGCTTGAGGTGGACGGGTTTCCATCATCAATACTCAAATCGAACCTTAAAACTTATACATTGAGCTTTTCATAAAGCTTAGACATCCCTTTTTAGTGGCACCCATTTACTTAATTCCGACCTAAATCATACTTATAACCTCCTTTTTGGTTGCTATTTCACCCTAGGTACCTTCCACCTTTCCTTATATTGAACCCAGAACCTAATAGAGTCTCCAAGGTTATCTAACCCAATTTGTTTTGCTTTGATACCAAAACTGTAACACCCCCGGGATGTTAACCATCAGATTAAGCTAATTCTTTACTTAACCTAATAGTTAGTGCAGTGGAATTACTTTCCCGAGGGCATTACCGCCGTTCATTAAGTATGAACAAGGCTTAACCGATCCCAGCACACACAACCAAGCATAATCTCCACCAGTTTACAACCATCAAAGACACTTAACCATATACATAAATAGTCATTAATTACACCCACTTAGGAAAAAATACACCGACCTTTATAGTATCACAAACCACCAAAAAAAATCTAACTTTCTGCCACAAAAGAAGTCTTCAAAATCACCTGAACCACTCTTAAGAGGCCTTTGAGTTTCGTCCGTCCAAGAGCTTACCCTTGCCCTTTCCTAAGCTTCAAGATGCTCATATTTAACTCGATTTAGCATAACTGGACCCCACTAGAATACCAATATAATTACTTCCTCACCTTGATCACTCTTGAATAACCAATAACTGAACACGTTAATGAGTAAATAATGGAAGGAAGATAACATAAAACATTTGTCCACCAAGTGTAATTAAACAACGAAACGTCTCAAGAGGGCCTTACTTAAAAGATTCGGAGCCCATCCTTAAAATCCTCTTTTTCTTGTATTTTAAAAGTAAACATGTGGAAGTAAAGAAATTTCGATACTTGGTTGGTTGATTTTGTACATAAAACATTGATAATAATAATCATAATACTCCTATAAATAATAATATACATATTCCCTTCATTACGATTATCGGCTAAGCCTCCGTATGCGCATACCGGACAGATCGGGAGATCCGAATGGTGGATAATTATCCTATACTGACCAGATTTCCATGGTGTGCATCTAAGGTGTTAGAACCCCTCAAGGACGTTGACAAGGACCTTGGCGACTGGATCAGTTTTGAATGAAAGCCAAAATTCGATTAGCGAGAAAAGATATGATGCGCAACGAAAGAAATCTCAAAGAAGGCAGATGGACATTCACCTAGGGGTTCATAAGGACGTTCACACAAGGCATCATAATGACGTTCTCCCTGTTTAGTCCGTATTTTGCATGTTTTTTCTCGTTTATTCTATGACTTTTTGCTTGTTTTTAATAAATAAATTAGGCTTTTTATTATGTTTTTACTCATTTTGCATTTTTATTACATTTTATATCTTTTTATTAATTTAGTTATTTTTTGTTGCAAATTTGAATCAAAATTAAAAAATTTGATAATACAATAAAAACCTAACCCAAAAGCCAACCCAAAACCCCCAATCCCATTGACCCATTCTACTAGGCCCAACAACTCTACAGCCCAAAACACACCCTAACCCGCCTACCCAGCTTACCCACGCCCAAACCCTAATACCATTACCCAGAAACCCGTCCCATCTCCTTTTCCACTCACCCGAGAACAATACAATCCAAAGCCTAATTCCCTATTTCATTTCCCCCTCCTTTCTTTTCCCTTTCTCTTTCCCATCCCTTCATCTTTGATTCTCTCTCTAGGGATGGCAATGGGGCGGGGAATCCCCGAACCCGTCGGGGCCTCGCCTCGCCCTAGGGAAAAATCCCTGCCCCCATTGGGGATGGGGATGGGGACGGGGACGATTTTCCAAAATCCGCTCCCCATTTTCTCCGCCGGGGTGAATTCTACGTCTCCATCCCCGAAAATGTTAAAATTACCAAATAACCTTTATTCAACTTTAATATATATATTAATGGGAAGGACAAAGTAGTAAATTTTCAATTTATTCTAACTTGTTGATGTATTATTGTTTGATTTTGATGTATTATTACTTGAGCAAGTTAAATACGTTGTATTTTGAACATGTTTAAAAACGGGTTCGATTAAAAACCGGATGTGATTAAATTTAGTTAAATTTAGGATAGTTTAAAAAAATCCCCGTTGGATCCCCGTTGGGGATGGGGAATCCGCGGGGATGGGGATGGGGATGGGGATGGGGAAAGAATCATTCCCCGAAGCGGGGATGGGGACGGGGATGGGGATGAGTTTTGGGAGCGGGGATGGGGACGGGGGTATGCTCCCCCATCCCGGATCCGCCCCGTTGCCATCCCTACTCTCTGCTGCAAACAAACAGCCCTCAAGCTCCCACCATAACCAACCAACTCGACCTCCATCTCTTTCTCTCATCTTCTTCTCTCATTCTCTCATTCTCTCTTCTCATCTCTCATCTCTTCTCTCTTCTCTCTTCTCATCTCTTCCCTCATTCACTCATTTCTATTTCTCTTTTCTTGACAGATTCGGTTAGAGATGGAGCAAGCACCATCGACGACACCACCATCGTCATCATCTTCGATTTAACTAACCAAATGCATCTGGACCATTCGAGATAGAGAAGAATCAAGGGTGAAGATTGAAGGGAGGGTCTCGAATTCGACTATAAAAGGGGAGAGGAGCGGATTCAAGACTTCATGGTTGGTTTCGGCCTCCATCCTTAGGGTTAATCTTAGATTAGGGTTCTATTTGCTGTTAGATTTAGGTTTGATTCTGTTTTGCAATTAATCTTGGGGTTCCAATTCCCTATTTCGATACCTTAGGATTTAATGTTGGATGTTTCGATTCTTTTTGATTTTAATCAATGATTGTGGATGGTTTGATTTCATAGTAGGATTTCTCTTTCTTCTTGGTTTGATTTAGATGTAATGTTCGAATCTGGGAATGTTAATGGATTTTGTATTTGGTTTTTGTCTCGGGAAATTTGACATTTGAAGTTTATTCAAGTGTTTGGAATGAATGCTGGAAATTGGTATGTTGAAGGTTTGATTTGTTTTCCCTTGTTTTGATTGCTTTTCTTTCCTCTAGTGTCTGTCTCGTCTGTCTTTTTCCGTTCCTTCTACCCTTATCTCGGGTCAGAGCAGTAGGGATTAATCCCTCTGTTTCCTTTCTTTTGTTTTGATATGCCTTGGTCAACAATCTATTAGGCAGTGGGTTTTGTTTGGGTCAGTTTTAGGGTTTTATTAGGGTTTAGTCAAGGTCAGTTTGGTGGGGTTTCATTAGGGTCTTGGTTAGCTTTCTTAGGGTCTAGGATGGTTTTGTTATGTTTAGGGTTTGTGTCATGTTATTAGGGTTTAGGGTTTTTGTTGGTACTAGTTTTTTCTTTAATATGGTTAGTGGCTAGGGTCCTTTAGGGTTAAGGGGGTGATTAAGGATCCATTGGATGATTAGTTATAGGGGTTAATGAATTAGGGGGTAATTAGTGAGAAAAATCTAATTCCCACCTTAGTCCTTCCTTTAAGTGGGGTGCGTTAGGGATCGGAAGCTCTCTAATGTACCAATCACTTGTCAATGGAAGGCTAAGGAAGGGATAGTTAATCACTATCTCACGAAAGTGAGATAGAGGCTAACTAGGGAATTCTGTTCAATTAACCCCCGGGATCCATGGTGGATTTCGGGGAAGTTAATCTGGATTACCTTCGAACGAGGGAGTCTCGTGGCCTTATTTCTAACAAGATTCTCATATGATGTATCCTATCTTCTCACCTTTTAACCACAAAACTCATATAACCATGAATCCTTTCATTGCCTAAAACCCCCGCAATCCTTTTCATCCTTTGTGTGCTTTTGATTGTGTTGCCTTATTTGCTTGAAAACCAACCTCTCTTGATGATTGTGAACATTAAACCTAGTAGGTGAGATTTTGGAATAGACTTTTAGGTTTAGAAGCCCCA
Organism: Portulaca oleracea; assembly: GCA_029582165.1. NCBI lineage: Eukaryota > Viridiplantae > Streptophyta > Magnoliopsida > Caryophyllales > Portulacaceae > Portulaca > Portulaca oleracea. Next base: position 39,661,192 of record CM055882.1, read on the forward strand.
ACTCCCTGAGAATGAACGACAAAACTGGGTTGATACAAACCACGTTACACACCCCAGGTGAGAAGCTTTGTCGTGAAAGACAAATAAGAGCAGAAAACAGGGAAGTTTTCTGGAAATTTTCTGGAAAGATTTATATCTATTTTTCTATCCTTTTCTATCCAGACTAAGTAATTGTAACTATTTTTATTGTAGGAAACAATTAATCAAGAAATTGGAAAGAAGATATGGCTAGAGATTTTTTGGAAATCTCAAGGAGATCTCATGCAGATTAGGAAGCAAGGCAAATCACAATGAAGGAAAGAATCATGAAGGAATCAATCTCGATCAAACGGTTCTCTACCATTGATACATTGCGCCTACAAATAGAAGACCTCAAGGATGAAGAACTTCAGCGATTCCACGGAAGCAATCAGGTGTGTGAAAATAGAGAGTGCTCTGTTTTTCTGTTCTTTCTTCGAGTAGAAAGAAGTGCTTTTGTGAGGATTTTGTTTCTGTGAAATCAATTCCTTAACGAACTAAGGTTTTGATTAGTTTTGTTGTAATCGATTCCTAGAAGGACTTAGGATCGATTGTTGTTTGCACCAAAACTGTGTTGGTGAGTATTTTCCAGAAATCTGTTCGATATTCTGTTCGTCTGTAACCCTAAGGACGTTCACCTTAGGGACGCTCACATTAAGTTTACATTCTGTTCCAAAAGAAATAAAGGAGGTTATTCAGTTATCTTTTGTTATCCTTTTTTTGAGTTTACTGTGGTTTATCTAAACTTGAATCTTAATCTGAAAAGATTAAGACCCTAACGTCCTTTACCAGTGAGAAATTGTGCAGAAATTTCTATAACCTTATTCACCCCCCCAGGGTTCTTTCATTTGGTATCAGAGCAAGTCCACACAAGAAGAGACTAACTTCTCTGTGGAAAAGATCATGGCTGGGATCGAAGATGGTGATATAGGGCAAGGACGTTGCTTAAACAGTCCCCCATTATTCAGAGGATCAAACTTTGCACACTGGAAGAAGCGTATGAAGACATTCATCATGGATCATGACTATGACCTTTGGGATAGAATTGAGAATATATACTTTGTCCCCATGATCACAAAAAAAGAAATCACGAAACCCAAAGATAGATCCAAATATACTGCCAGAGAAGCAGAAAAGACGGATAAAAATGTTAAAGCTTTACATATCCTTTACGGGCGTGACATCTAGGTAAATTTTCTGCCAACTTCAAACTCGCATAACTTCTTCATCCGGACTCTGTTTTGAGCCCATAATATATCGATGAAAAGCTCTCGGTGTGTACTTTAAGCTCCCAAAAGTTGAAGTCCATCAAAGTTGTATTAAAGGAGTTATGATTAAAACAATGAAGGCACGCGCATTTCGAACCTTTGAACGCCTTCACTACCTTGTGTTTATTCTTGTCGATGGATTCGGAGCACCTTAGAAGGCACTGGAATGGTCCTATTAAGACCCTAGATGACATCCTATGGCCCGGGGTCTTTGTAGAATGAAACACCACTCTCTTTGGTGACCATAACGACCCTCAAATGACCCGTATCCACCATGAAATGGATGTTGAAACCACGTTAGATTCGAGGAAAGAAGAGGGTGACTTGTAGCAAGCCAAGAACCATAGGTGAAACAAAAGGTGAACTGATCCCACACGGTTCATACTCCCCTTCTTCGAAAAGAGTTGTCCTCAACTCTTGGGGGTTCAAAATTAACCACATACCCATGCAGACCCAAAAGTATGTACCTCAACAGTCAAAGTAGAGTGACGCTCATCGACCCGTTCTTCTCAAAATTGTAGCAATTTCGGCGGAAAGGAGGGGCCAAGTCGACATCACGAAGGACCCGAACACGTCTAGCACCCATCAACTTGTTGAAAGCAACAACGAATTCGTCACATGAGAGCTTGAGGTCAAGGCTAATGGAAACAATCTTTTCCTCATTCAACCTCGATATGGAAGTAATGGAACTCGGGTGAGTAGTCAATGACGTGTCGTCAAGCAACTCAACTCCATGGTGAGGCTCGGGAGTGATTATGCACGACTTAACACTTGGAAACTCTATGCGGAGCCCAGTAGGAGTTGTAGGTAAGAGTGAGGGACAAGGGAGGGAGGTTGGAAATTTTTGTGGAGCTAAGGTTCGCTCAACCTCACTAGGGTTGCCTTTTCGCAAAAGTAAAGTCCGATGTGGCTTTCCTTTGCTCAAGGCACTCTCATCCGGTGTTTCACTCTTTTGGAGGTCTCTCTTCTCACTTCCCACCCCGGCTTGTGGTATATCAGTTTCAAAAGGGGGTAAAGGAAAGAGTTTGATTTTCCTTTCTTCCATTGAGAAGGTGTAGGTGTTCTTCCGGCCGTCGTGGATAGAACGTCGATCAAATTGCCAAGGTCTACCAAGTAGTAAATGACAAGCATCCATGGGGACATCACAAAGAACACTATCCTCATAAGATCAAGCATAGAAAGAAACCAAGACTTGTTTTGTTACCTCGAAGTCGCCGCCATCTTTTAGCCCTTGCAAGCAATACGGTTGAGGATGAGCCGAGACCGGCAATTGGAGTTTCTCAACCATGTAGGTAGAGGCCAAGTTGGTGCAACTCCCACCGTCGATGATGACCTTAACTGCCTTGTCGTCGATGGTGAACCGAGTTTAGAAGATATTCTCCCGTTGAGAGTTATCCCGGGAATCCTTGTTCAAGATAAAAGATCGCCTAGGAGTTGAACTCTCCCCTTCTTGCGCGCAAACCTCAACACTAGTCTTTGAAGCCTCCGGTGTGGCTACCTCACTTGCTTTTGAGCTTTCAACCATCTTCGTGGGGCATTGGGCTTGGTAGTGACCATAAACCCGACACGTGAAGCATTTTCTGCCCTTGAGCTTCCGAAGATATTCCGCACTTTCCTTAGGAGCTTGGGAAGATGGTTTTGGTAGCTCGGAAATTCGACTTCCCTTGGATGAAGCCTTACTCTAAGTGTGAGCACTTCCCTTCCTAGAAGGCCATGAAGTGACCTTCTCCTCCATTCTTCTTCCTCGAGAACCACCATATCGATAATCATCAAAATACCTAAAATAGCTACTATGGTGAGTTCTAGGAGACCGAGTTGAAATACCACGATTCCTTTTCAATGACTCTAGTTGCGTAGGGGTCGTAGCGTGGAGTATGTCACTCATTCGACGTTGCACTTCTAGAACCTTCTCTTCGATACGTTGAAGAGTCTCCTCGAAAGTTGGTTTGGATTTAGGTTTAGGGAGAAGAGGGGAATCATGTTTGTCCGAAGGATAGTACTTGGAGGCCATTTGTGGAGCTTGGTTTCCTTGTAGGGTGTATAATTTGAGCGGTTGGAGGTTTTTGGGTTCTTTGTAGCCATGAAATTTTGAGGGGGTTTTGCGAAGTTAATTTTGTGGGGGAAATGGGGTGAAACCAGCAAGGGGAATGCACCAAGAAGAACACACCCGGATGGGCACACAACCACTACCAACAATATCCACCAATAAAAAAACCACTAACACAACCACCAACTCAAGAAAATCCAATCAATCACTTAATCGAACACCTTCCGTGCACTTTTTCCAACTTCATCTCATTTGGACATTTCATCGAACACCTTCTGTGCACTATTTTCCAACTTCACCTCAAAAACTCCCATATGCATCAAAATCAACAAACACAACACAATACAAGTTTCTCCAACACACTTGGTGGCGTAAGGGATGGGGAACATCAATATTTGCATACGACACACCAAGAACACCAAAAATAACCATCAAACAACAACAAGAACAATTCCGGGTACAAACAAGAAATCTCCAACAAACTATGAGTTCTATGCCTAGCTCTGATACGAAATAGAGAGGATCGGGACCTATGGTCTATACAAAATCATGTGGATGATGGAAATTCACCCATAGAACTCATAAACACAACAAACCAATTTTTTTGGGTTTTTGGATTAATGGAGATAACATGGAATTAAAAGATATGGACAATTCTAAAGAGAGAAATCTCACCAAATTGAACTCAGATGTTCAATCTCTAGCACAAGGACCTTCCACAAGCAAAGAGTTTTGAAACACCCAAGAAATCTCACAAGGAGTGGAGAAAGAACACCCGCTGACAAATAAGAGAATTCACCAAGCAATTTCCACCCAAAGGATCAACTTTCATTGATTGGGGTTTGAAAACCGACAATTACAAACTCTTCAAGTGAGAGAAACTTTTGTGTTTAACCTAAAACCTTCATAAAACTATCTCTAATGAAGGGGGGAACAAGTATATAAAGGAAAGAGGGAAAATGAGAAAAGAAAACAATGAAAAAGGACTGAAGAAAAACGCGTGTTGCCCAGAACGGTCACGGGCGTGACCTGGAGGGTCACGGGCGTGACAATCGCGGTCACGGGCGTGAACCTCGTGGTCACGGGCGTGACCTGATTTCTGGAGCCAAAACAAATTTGCCGTGGGAGGTCACGGGCGTGACCATCTGGGTAAATTTTCTGCCAACTTCAAACTCGCATAACTTCTTCATCCGGACTCTATTTTGAGCCCATAATATATCGATGAAAAGCTCTCGGTGTGTACTTTAATCTCCCAAAAGTTGAAGTCCATCGAAGTTGTATTAAAGGAGTTATGATTAAAACAATGAAGGCACGCGCATTTCGAACCTTCGAACGACTTCACTACCTTGTGTTTATTCTTGTCGATGGTTTCGGAGCCCCTTAGAAGGCACGGGAATGGTCCTATTAAGACCCTAGATGACATCCTATGGCCCGGGGTCTTTGTAGAAGGAAACACCGCTCTCTTTGGTGACCATAACGACCTTCAAATGACCCGTATCCACCATGAAATGGATATTGAAACCACGTTAGATTCGAGGAAAGAAGAGGGTGACTTGTAGCAAGCCAGGAACCATAGGTGAAACAAAAGGTGAACTGGTCCCACACGGTTCATACTCCCCTTCTTCGAAAAGAGTTGTCCTCAACTCTTGGGGGTTCAAAATTAACCGCATACCCGTGCAAACCCAAAAGTATGTACCTCAACAGTCAAAGTAGAGTGACGCTCATCGACCCGTTCTTCTCAAAATTGTAGCAATTTCGGCGAAAGGAGGGGCCAAGTCGACATCACGAAGGACCCGAACACGTCTAGCACCCATCAACCTATTGAAAGCAACAAGGAATTCGTCACATGAGAGCTTGGGGTCAAGGCTAATGGAAACAATCTTTTCCTCGTTCAACCTCGATATGGAAGTAATGGAACTCGGGTGAGTAGTCAAGGACGTGTCGTCAAGCAACTCAACTCCATGGCAAGGCTCGGGAGTGATTGAGCACGACATAACACTTGGAAACTCTATGCGGAGCCCAGTAGGAGTTGTAGGCAAGGGTGAGGGACAAGGGAGGGAGGTTGGAAATTTTTGTGGAGCTAAGGTTCGCTCAACCTCACTAGGGTTGCCTTTTCGCAAAAGTAAAGTCCGACGTGGCTTTCCTTTGCTCAAAGCACTCTCATCCGGTGTTTCACTCTTTTGGAGGTCTCTCTTCTCACTTCCCACCCCGGCTTGTGGTATATCGGTTTCAAAACGGGGTAAAGGAAAGAGTTTGATTTTCCTTTCTCCCATTGAGAAGGTGTAGGTGTTCTTCCGGCCGTCGTGGATAGAACGTCGATCAAATTGCCAAGGTCTACAAAGTAGTAAATGACAAGTATCCATGGGGACTTCACAAAGAACACTATCCTCATAAGACCAAGCATAGAAAGAAACCAAGACTTGTTGGGTTACCTCGAAGTCGCCGCCATCTTTTAGCCCTTGCAAGCTTTACGGTTGAGGATGAGCCGAGACCGGCAATTGGAGTTTCTCAACCATGTACGTAGAGGCCAAGTTGGTGCAACTCCCACCGTCGATGATGACCTTAGCTGCCTTCTCGCCGATGGTGAACCGAGTTTAGAAGATATTCTCCCGTTGAAAGTTATCTCGGGAATCCTTGTTCAAGATAAAAGATCGCCTAGAAGTTGAACTCTCCCCTTCTTGCGCGCAAACCTCAACCCTAGTCTTTGAAGCCTCCGGTGTTGCTACCTCACTTGCTTTTGAGCTTTCAACCATCTTCGTGGGGCATTGGGCTTGGTAGTGACCATAAACCCGACACGTGAAGCATTTTCTGCCTTTGAGCTTCCGAAGATATTCCGCACTTTCCTTAGGAGCTTGGGAAGATGGTTTTGGTAGCTCTGAATTTCGACTTCCCTTGGATGAAGCCTTACTCCAAGTGTGAGCAATTCCTTTCCTAGAAGGCCATGAAGTGACCTTCTCCTCCATTCTTCTTTCTCGAGAACTACCATATCGATAATCATCAAAATACCTCAAATAGCCACTATGGTGAGTTCTAGGAGACCGAGTTGAAATACCATGATCCCTTTTCAATGACTTTAGTTGCGTAGGGGTCGTAGCGTGGAGTATGTCACTCATTCGACGTTGCACTTCTAGAACCTTCTCTTCGATACGTTGAAGAGTCTCCTCGAAGGTTGGTTTGGGTTTGGGTTTTGGGAGAAGAGGGGAATCATGTTTGTCCGAAGCATTGTACTTGGAGGCAATTTGTGGAGCTTGGTTTCCTTGTAGGGTGTATAATTTGAGCGGTTGGAGGTTTTTGGGTTCTTTGTAGCTAGGAAATTTTGAGGGGTTTTGCGAAGCTAATTTTGTGGGGGAAATGGGGTGAAACCAGCAAGGGGAATGCACCAAGAAGAACACACCCGGATGGGCACACAACCTCCACCAACAATATCCACCAATAAAACAACCACTAACACAACCACCAACTCAAGAAAATCCAATCAATCACTTAGTCGAACACCTTCCGTGCACTTTTTCCAACTTCATCTCATTTGGACATTTCATCGAACACCTTCCGTGCACTATTTTCCAACTTCACCTCAAAAACTCCCATATGCATCAAAATCAACAAACACGACACAATACATGTTTCTCCAACACACTTGGTGGCGTAAGGGATGGGGAACATCAATATTTGCATACGACACACCAAGAACAACAAAAATCACCACCAAACAACAACAAGAACAATTTCGGGTATAAACAAGAAATCTCCAACAAACTATGAGTTCTATGCCTAGCTCTGATACCAAATGGAGAGCATCTGGACCTATGGTCTATACAAAAATCATGTGGATGATGGAAATCCACCCATAGAACTCATAAACACAACAAACCAATTTTTTTGGGTTTTTGGATTAATGGAGATAACATGGAATAAAAAGATATGGACAATTCTAAAGAGAGAAATCTCACCAAATTGAACTCAGATGTTCAATCTCTAGCACAAGGACCTTCCACAAGCAAAGAGTTTTGAAACACCCAAGAAATCTCACAAAGAGTGGAGAAAGAACACTCGCTCACAAATAAGAGAATTCACCCAGCAATTTCCACCCAAAGGATTAGCTTTCATTGATTAGGGTTTGAAAACCCACAATTTCAAACTCTCCAAGTGAGAGAAACTTTTGTGTCTAACCTAAAACCTTCATAAAACTATCTCTAATGAAGGGGGGAACAAGTATATAAAGGAAAGAGGGAAAATGAGAAAAGAAAACAATGAAAAACTTCGGAAGAAAAACGCGTGTTGCCCAGAACGGTCACGGGCGTGACTTGGAGGGTCACGGGCGTGACAATCGCGGTCACGGGCGTGAACCTCTTGGTCACGGGCGTGACGTGATTTCTGGAGCCAAAACAAATTTGCCGTGGGAGGTCACGGGCGTGACCATCTGGGTAAATTTTCTGCCAACTTCAAACTCACATAACTTCTTCATCCGGACTATGTTTTGAGCCCATAATATATCGATGAAAAGCCCTCGGTGTGTACGTTAAGCTCCCAAAAGTTGAAGTCCATCGAATTGTATTAAAGGAGTTATGATTAAAACAATGAAGGCACGCGCATTTCGAACCTTTGAACGCCTTCACTACCTTGTGTTTATTCTTTTCGATGGTGTCGGAGCCCCTTAGAAGGCACGAGAATGGTCCTATTAAGACCCTAGATGACATCCTATGGCCCGGGGTCTTTGTAGAATGAAACACCGCTCTCTTTGGTGACCATAACGACCCTCAAATGACCCGTATCCACCATGAAATGGATATTGAAACCATGTTAGATTCGAGGAAAGAAGAGGGTGACTTGTAGCAAGCCAGGAACCATAGGTGAAACAAAAGGTGAACTGATCCCACACGGTTCATACTCCCCTTCTTCGAAAAGAGTTGTCCTCAACTCTTGGGGGTTCAAAATTAACCGCATACCCGTGCAGAACCAAAAGTATGTAACTCAACAGTCAAAGTAGAGTGACGCTCATCGACCCGTTCTTCTCAAAATCGTAGCAATTTCGGCGGAAAGGAGGGGCCAAGTCGACATCACGAAGGACCCGAACACGTCTAGCACCCATCAAGTTGTTGAAAGCAACAAGGAATTCGTCACATGAGAGCTTGAGGTGAAGGCTAATGGAAACAATCTTTTCCTCGTTCAACCTCGATATGGAAGTAATGGAACTCGGGTGAGTAGTCAAGGACGTGTCGTCAAGCAACTCAACTCCATGGCGAGGCTCGGGAGTGATTGAGCACGACTTAACACTTGGAAACTCTATGCGGAGCCCAGTAGGAGTTGTAGGTAAGGGTGAGGGACAAGGGAGGGAGGTTGGAAATTTTTGTGGAGCTAAGGTTCGCTCAACCTCACTAGGGTTGCCTTTTCGCAAAAGTAAAGTCCGACGTGGCTTTTCTTTGTTCAAAGCACTCTCATCCGGTGTTTCACTCTTTTGGAGGTCTCTTTTCTCACTTCCCACCCCGGCTTGTGGTATATCGGTTTCAAAAGGGGGTAAAGGAAAGAGTTTGATTTTCCTTTCTCCCATTGAGAAGGTGTAGGTGTTCTTCCGGCCGTCGTGGATAGAACGTCGATCAAATTGCCAAGGTCTACCAAGTAGTAAATGACAAGCATCCATGGGGACATCACAAAGAACACTATCCTCATAAGACCAAGCATAGAAAGAAACCAAGACTTGTTGGGTTACCTCGAAGTCGCCGCCATCTTTTAGTCCTTGCAAGCTATACGGTTGAGGATGAGCCGAGACCGGCAATTGGAGTTTCTCAACCATGTAGGTAGAGGCCAAGTTGGTGCAACTCCTACCGTTGAGAGTGATCCCGGGAATCCTTGTTCAAGATAAAAGATCGCCTAGGTGTTGAACTCTCCCCTTCTTGCGCGCAAACCTCAACACTAGTCATTGAAGCCTCCGGTGTGGCTACCTCACTTGCTTTTGAGCTTTCAACCATCTTCGTGGGGCATTGGGCTTGGTAGTGACCATAAACCCGACACGTGAAGCGTTTTCTACCTTTGAGCTTCCGAAGATATTCCGCACTTTCCTTAGGAGCTTGGGAAGATGGTTTTGGTAGCACGGAAGTTCGACTTCCCTTGGATGAAGCCTTACTCCAAGTGTGAGCACTTCCCTTCCTAGAAGGCCATGAAGTAACCTTCTCCTCCATTCTTCTTCCTCGAGAACCACCATATCGATAATCATCAAAATACCTCAAATAGCCACTATGGTGAGTTCTAGGAGACCGAGTTGAGATACCACGATCCCTTTTCAATGACTCTAGTTGCGTAGGGGTCGTAGCGTGGAGTATGTCACTCATTCGACGTTGCACTTCTAGAACCTTCTCTTCGATACGTTGAAGAGTCTCCTTGAAGGTTGGTTTGGGTTTGGTTTTTGGGAGAAGAGGGGAATCATGTTTGTCCGAAGGATAGTACTTGGAGGCCATTTGTGGAGCTTGGTTTCCTTGTAGGGTGTATAATTTGAGCGGTTGAGGTTTTTGGGTTCTTTGTAGCTATGAAATTTTGAGGGGGTTTTGCGAAGCTAATTTTGTGGGGGGAAATGGGGTGAAACCAGCAAGGGGAATGCACCAAGAAGAACACACCCGGATGGGCACACAACCTCCACCAACAATATCCACCAATAAAACAACCACTAACACAACCACCAACTCACGAAAATCCAATCAATCACTTAATCGAACACCTTCCGTGCACTTTTTCCAACTTCATCTCATTTGGACATTTCATCGAACACCTTCCGTGCACTATTTTCCAACTTCACCTCAAAAACTCCCATATGCATGAAAATCAACAAACACAACACAATATAAGTTTCTCCAACACACTTGGTGGCGTAAGGGATGGGGAACATCAATATTTGCATACGACACACCAAGAACACCAAAAATCACCATCAAACAACAACAAGAACAATTCCGGGTACAAACAAGAAATCTCCAACAAACTATGAGTTCTATGCCTAGCTCTGATACCAAATAGAGAGGATCGGGACCTATGGTCTATACAAAATCATGTGGATGATGGAAATTCACCCATAGAACTCATAAACACAACAAACCAATTTTTTTGGGTTTTTGGATTAATGGAGATAACATGGAATTAAAAGATATGGACAATTCTAAAGAGAGAAATCTCACCAAATTGAACTCAGATGTTCAATCTCTAGCACAAGGACCTTCCACAAGCAAAGAGTTTTGAAACACCCAAGAAATCTCACAAAGAGTGGAGAAAGAACACCCGCTCAAAAATAAGAGAATTCACCAAGAAATTTCCACCCAAAGGATTAGCTTTCATTGATTAGAGTTTGAAAACCAACAATTACAAACTCTCCAAGTGAGAGAAACTTTTGTGTCTAACCTAAAACCTTCATAAAACTATCTCTAATGAAGGGGGGAACAAGTATATAAAGGAAAGAGGGAAAATGAGAAAAGAAAACAATGAAAAAGGACTGAAGAAAAACGCGTGTTGCCCAGAACGGTCACGGGCGTGACCTGGAGGGTCACGGGCGTGACCTGGAGGGTCACGGGCGTGACAATCGCGGTCACGGGCGTGAACCTCTTTGTCACGGGCGTGACGTGATTTCTGGAGCAAAAACAAATTTGCCGTGGGAGGTCACGGGCGTGACCATCTGGGTAAATTTTCTGCCAACTTCAAAATCGCATAACTTCTTCATCCGGACTCTGTTTTGAGCCCATAATATATCGATGAAAAGCTCTCGGTGTGTACTTTAAGCTCCCAAAATTTGAAGTCCATCGAAGTTGTATTAAAGGAGTTATGATCAAAACAATGAAGGCACGCGCATTTTGAACCTTTGAACGCCTTCACTACCTTGTGTTTATTCTTGTCGATGGTTTCGGAGCCCCTTAGAAGGCACGGGAATGGTCCTATGAAGACCCTAGATGACATCCTATGGCCCGGGGTCTTTGTAGAATGAAACACCGCTGTCTTTGGTGACCATAACGACCCTCAAATGACTCGTATCCACCATGAAATGGATATTGAAACCACCTTAGATTCGAGGAAAGAAGAGGGTGACTTGTAGCAAGCTAGGAACCATTGGTGAAACAAAAGGTGAACTGATCCCACACGGTTCATACTCCCTTTCATCGAAAAGAGTTAACCTCAACTCTTGGGGGTTCAAAATTAACCGCATACCCGTGCAGACCCAAAAGTATGTACCTCAACAGTCAAAGTAGAGTGACGCTCATCGTCCCGTTCTTCTCAAAATTGTAGCAATTTCGGCGGAAAGGAGGGGCCAAGTCGACATCACGAAGGACCCGAACTCGTCTAGCACCCATCAACTTGTTGAAAGCAACAAGGAATTCGTCACATGAGAGCTTGAGGTCAAGGCTAATGGGAACAATCTTTTTGCTCGTTCAACCTCGATATGGAATTAATGGAACTCGGGTGAGTAGTCAAGGACGTGTCATCAAGCAACTCAACTCCATGGCGAGGCTCGGGAGTGATTGAGCACGACTTAACACTTGGAAACTCTATGCGGAGCCCAGTAGGAGTTGTAGGTAAGGGTGAGGGACAAGGGAGGGAGGTTGGAAATTTTTGTGGAGCTAAGGTTCGCTCAACCTCACTAGGGTTGCCTTTTCGCAAAAGTAAAGTCCGACGTGGCTTTTCTTTGCTCAAAGCACTCTCATCCGGTGTTTCACTCTTTTGGAGGTCTCTCTTCTCACTTCCCACCCCGGCTTGTGGTATATCGGTTTCAAAAGGGGGTAAAGGAAAGAGTTTGATTTTCCTTTCTCCCATTGAGAAGGTGTAGGTGTTCTTCCGGCCGTCGTGGATAGAACGTCGATCAAATTGCCAAGGTCTACCAAGTAGTAAATGACAAGCATCCATGGGGACATCTCAAAGAACACTATCCTCATAAGACCAAGCATAGAAAAAATCAAGACTTGTTGGGTTACCTCGAAGTCGCCGCCATCTTTTAGCCCTTCCAAGCTATACGGTTGAGGATGAGCCGAGAGGCCGTGATTGGAGTTTCTCAACCATGTAGGTAGAGGCCAAGTTGGTGCAACTCCCACCGTCGATGATGACCTTAGCTGCCTTCTCGCCGATGGTGAACCGATTTTAGAAGATATTCTCCCGTTGAGAGTTATCCCGGTAATCCTTGTTCAAGATAAAAGATCGCCTAGGAGTTGAACTCTCCCCTTCTTGCGCGCAAACCTCAACACTAGTCATTGAAGCCTCCGGTGTGGCTACCTCACTTGCTTTTGAGCTTTCAACCATCTTCGTGGGGCATTGGGCTTGGTAGTGACCATAAACCCGACACGTGAAGCATTTTCTACCGTTGAGCTTCCGAAGATATTCCGCACTTTCCTTAGGAGCTTGGGAAGATGGTTTTGGTAGCTCGGAAGTTCGACTTCCCTTGGATGAAGCCTTACTCCAAGTGTGAGCACTTCCCTTCCTAGAAGGCCATGAAGTAACCTTCTCCTCCATTCTTCTTCCTCGAGAACCACCATATCGATAATCATCAAAATACCTCAACTAGCCACTATGGTGAGTTCTTGGAGACCGAGTTGAGATACCACGATCCCTTTTCAATAACTCTAGTTGCGTAGGGGTCGTAGCGTGGAGTATGTCACTCATTCGACGTTGCACTTCTAGAACCTTCTCTTCGATACGTTGAAGAGTCTCCTCGAAGGTTGGTTTGGGTTTGGGTTTTGGGAGAAGAGGGGAATCATGTTTGTCCGAAGGATAGTACTTGGAGGCCATTTGTGGAGCTTGGTTTCCTTGTAGGGTGTATAATTTGAGCGGTTGGAGGTTTTTGGGTTCTTTGTAGCTAGGAAATTTTGAGGGGGTTTTGCGAAGCTAATTTTGTGGCGGAAATGGGGTGAAACCAGCAAGGGGAATGCACTAAGAAGAACACACCCGGATGGGCACACAACCACCACCAACAATATCCACCAAGAAAACAACCACTAACACAACCACCAACTCAAGAAAATCCAATCAATCACTTAATCGAACACCTTCCGTGCACTTTTTCCAACTTCATCTCATTTGGACATTTCATCGAACACCTTCCGTGCACTATTTTCCAACTTCACCTCAAAAACTCCCATATGCATCAAAATCAACAAACACAACACAATACGAGAAACTTTTGTGTCTAACCTAAAACCTTCATAAAACTATCTCTAATGAAGGGGGGAACAAGTATATAAAGGAAAGAGGGAAAATGAGAAAAGAAAACAATGAAAAAGGACTGAAGAAAAACGCGTGTTGCCCGAGCAGTCCGCGGCGTGACCTGGAGGGTCACGGGCGTGACAATCGCGGTCACGGGCGTGAACCTCGTGGTCACGGGCGTGACGTGATTTCTGGAGCCAAAACAAATTTGCCGTGGGAGGTCACGGGCGTGACCATCTGGGTAAATTTTCTGCCAACTTCAAACTCACATAACTTCTTCATCCGGACTCTATTTTGAGCCCATAATATATCGATGAAAAGCTCTCGGTGTGTACTTTAATCTCCCAAAAGTTGAAGTCCATCGAAGTTGTATTAAAGGAGTTATGATTAAAACAATGAAGGCACGCGCATTTCGAACCTTCGAACGACTTCACTACCTTGTGTTTATTCTTGTCGATGGTTTCGGAGCCCCTTAGAAGGCACGGGAATGGTCCTATTAAGACCTAGATGACATCCTATGGCCCGGGGTCTTTGTAGAAGGAAACACCGCTCTCTTTGGTGACCATAACGACCTTCAAATGACCCGTATCCACCATGAAATGGATATTGAAACCACGTTAGATTCGAGGAAAGAAGAGGGTGACTTGTAGCAAGCCAGGAACCATAGGTGAAACAAAAGGTGAACTGGTCCCACACGGTTCATACTCCCCTTCTTCGAAAAGAGTTGTCCTCAACTCTTGGGGGTTCAAAATTAACCGCATACCCGTGCAAACCCAAAAGTATGTACCTCAACAGTCAAAGTAGAGTGACGCTCATCGACCCGTTCTTCTCAAAATTGTAGCAATTTCGGCGAAAGGAGGGGCCAAGTCGACATCACGAAGGACCCGAACACGTCTAGCACCCATCAACTTGTTGAAAGCAACAAGGAATTCGTCACATGAGAGCTTGGGGTCAAGGCTAATGGAAACAATCTTTTCCTCGTTCAACCTCGATATGGAAGTAATGGAACTCGGGTGAGTAGTCAAGGACGTGTCGTCAAGCAACTCAACTCCATGGCAAGGCTCGGGAGTGATTGAGCACGACTTAACACTTGGAAACTCTATGCGGAGCCCAGTAGGAGTTGTAGGTAAGGGTGAGGGACAAGGGAGGGAGGTTGGAAATTTTTGTGGAGCTAAGGTTCGCTCAACCTCACTAGGGTTGCCTTTTCGCAAAAGTAAAGTCCGACGTGGCTTTCGTTTGCTCAAAGCACTCTCATCCGGTGTTTCACTCTTTTGGAGGTCTCTCTTCTCACTTTCCACCCCGGCTTGTGGTATATCGGTCTCAAAACGGGGTAAAGGAAAGAGATTGATTTTCCTATCTTTCATTGAGAAGGTGTAGGTGTTCTTCCGGCCGTCGTGGATAGAACGTCGATCAAATTGCCAAGGTCTACAAAGTAGTAAATGACAAGTATCCATGGGGACTTCACAAAGAACACTATCCTCATAAGACCAAGCATAGAAAGAAACCAAGACTTGTTGGGTTACCTCGAAGTCGCCACCATGTTTTAGCCCTTGCAAGCTTTACGGTTGAGGATGAGCCGAGACCGGCAATTGGAGTTTCTCAACCATGTACGTAGAGGCCAAGTTGGTGCAACTCCCACCGTCGATGATGACCTTAGCTGCCTTCTCGCCGATGGTGAACCGAGTTTAGAAGATATTCTTCAGTTGAGAGTTATCCCGGGAATCCTTGTTCAAGATAAAAGATCGCCTAGGAGTTGAACTCTCCCCTTCTTGCGCGCAAACCTCAACACTAGTCTTTGAAGCCTCCGGTGTTGCTACCTCACTTGCTTTTGAGCTTTCAACCATCTTCGTGGGGCATTGGGCTTGGTAGTGACCATAAACCCGACACGTGAAGCATTTTCTGCCTTTGAGCTTCCGAAGATATTCCGCACTTTCCTTAGGAGCTTGGGAAGATGGTTTTGGTAGCTCTGAATTTCGACTTCCCTTGGATGAAGCCTTACTCCAAGTGTGAGCAATTCCTTTCCTAGAAGGCCATGAAGTGACCTTCTCCTCCATTCTTCTTTCTCGAGAACCACAATATCGATAATCATCAAAATACCTCAAATAGCCACTATGGTGAGTTCTAGGAGACCGAGTTGAAATACCATGATCCCTTTTCAATGACTTTAGTTGCGTAGGGGTCGTAGCGTGGAGTATGTCACTCATTCGACGTTGCACTTCTAGAACCTTCTTTTCGATACGTTGAAGAGTCTCCTCGAAGGTTGGTTTGGGTTTGGGTTTTGGGAGAAGAGGGGAATCATGTTTGTCCGAAGCATTGTACTTGGAGGCAATTTGTGGAGCTTGGTTTCCTTGTAGGGTGTATAATTTGAGCGGTTGGAGGTTTTTGGGTTCTTTGTAGCTAGGAAATTTTGAGGGGTTTTGCGAAGCTAATTTTGTGGGGGAAATGGGGTGAAACCAGCAAGGGGAATGCACCAAGAAGAACACACCCGGATGGGCACACAACCTCCACCAACAATATCCACCAATAAAACAACCACTAACACAACCACCAACTCAAGAAAATCCAATCAATCACTTAGTCGAACACCTTCCGTTCACTTTTTCCAACTTCATCTCATTTGGACATTTCATCGAACACCTTCCGTGCACTATTTTCCAACTTCACCTCAAAAACTCCCATATGCATCAAAATCAACAAACACGACACAATACATGTTTCTCCAACACACTTGGTGGCGTAAGGGATGGGGAACATCAATATTTGCATACGACACACCAAGAACAACAAAAATCACCACCAAACAACAACAAGAACAATTTCGGGTATAAACAAGAAATCTCCAACAAACTATGAGTTCTATGCCTAGCTCTGATACCAAATGGAGAGCATCTGGACCTATGGTCTATACAAAAATCATGTGGATGATGGAAATCCACCCATAGAACACATAAACACAACAAACCAATTTTTTTGGGTTTTTGGATTAATGGAGATAACATGGAATTAAAAGATATGGACAATTCTAAAGAGAGAAATCTCACCAAATTGAACTCAGATGTTCAATCTCTAGCACAAGGACCTTCCACAAGCAAAGAGTTTTGAAACACCCAAGAAATCTCACAAAGAGTGGAGAAAGAACACTCGCTCACAAATAAGAGAATTCACCCAGCAATTTCCACCCAAAGGATTAGCTTTCATTGATTAGGGTTTGAAAACCCACAATTTCAAACTCTCCAAGTGAGAGAAACTTTTGTGTCTAACCTAAAACCTTCATAAAACTATCTCTAATGAAGGGGGGAACAAGTATATAAAGGAAAGAGGGAAAATGAGAAAAGAAAACAATGAAAAACTTCGGAAGAAAAACGCGTGTTGCCCAGAACGGTCACGGGCGTGACTTGGAGGGTCACGGGCGTGACAATCGCGGTCACGGGCGTGAACCTCTTGGTCACGGGCGTGACGTGATTTCTGGAACCAAAACAAATTTGCCGTGGGAGGTTACGGGCGTGACCATCTGGGTAAATTTTCTGCCAACTTCAAACTCACATAACTTCTTCATCCGGACTCTGTTTTGAGCCCATAATATATCGATGAAAAGCCCTCGGTGTGTACGTTAAGCTGCCAAAAGTTGAAGTCCATCGAATTGTATTAAAGGAGTTATGATTAAAACAATGAAGGCATGCGCATTTCGAACCTTTGAACGCCTTCACTACCTTGTGTTTATTCTTGTCGATGGTGTCGGAGCCCCTTAGAAGGCACGAGAATGGTCCTATTAAGACCCTAGATGACATCCTATGGCCCGGGGTCTTTGTAGAATGAAACACCGCTCTCTTTGGTGACCATAACGACCCTCAAATGACCCGTATCCACCATGAAATGGATATTGAAACCAGGTTAGATTCGAGGAAAGAAGAGGGTGGCTTATAGCAAGCCAGGAACCATAGGTGAAACAAAAGGTGAACTGATCCCACACGGTTCATACTCCCCTTCTTCGAAAAGAGTTGTCCTCAACTCTTGGGGGTTCAAAATTAACCGCATACCCGTACAGAACCAAAAGTATGTAACTCAACAGTCAAAGTAGAGTGACGCTCATCGACCCGTTCTTCTCAAAATCGTAGCAATTTCGGCGGAAAGGAGGGGCCAAGTCGACATCACGAAGGACCCGAACACGTCTAGCACCCATCAAGTTGTTGAAAGCAACAAGGAATTCGTCACATGAGAGCTTGAGGTGAAGGCTAATGGAAACAATCTTTTCCTCGTTCAACCTCGATATGGAAGTAATGGAACTCGGGTGAGTAGTCAAGGACGTGCCGTCAAGCAACTCAACTCCATGGCGAGGCTCGGGAGTGATTGAGCACGACTTAACACTTGGAAACTCTATGCGGAGCCCAGTAGGAGTTGTAGGTAAGGGTGAGGGACAAGGGAGGGAGGTTGGAAATTTTTGTGGAGCTAAGGTTCGCTAACCTCACTAGGGTTGCCTTTTCGCAAAAGTAAAGTCCGACGTGGCTTTTCTTTGCTCAAAGCACTCTCATCCGGTGTTTCACTCTTTTGGAGGTCTCTTTTCTCACTTCCTACCCCGGCTTGTGGTATATCGGTTTCAAAAGGGGGTAAAGGAAAGAGTTTGATTTTCCTTTCTCCCATTGAGAAGGTGTAGGTGTTCTTCCGGCCGTCGTGGATAGAACGTCGATCAAATTGCCAAGCTCTACCAAGTAGTAAATGACAAGCATCCATGGGGACATCACAAAGAACACTATCCTCATAAGACCAAGCATAGAAAGAAACCAAGACTTGTCGGGTTACCTCGAAGTCGCCGCCATCTTTTAGTCCTTGCAAGCTATACGGTTGAGGATGAGCCGAGACCGGCAATTGGAGTTTCTCAACCATGTAGGTAGAGGCCAAGTTGGTGCAACTCCTACCGTTGAGAGTGATCCCGGGAATCCTTGTTCAAGATAAAAGATCGCCTAGGTGTTGAACTCTCCCCTTCTTGCGCGCAAACCTCAACACTAGTCATTGAAGCCTCCGGTGTGGCTACCTCACTTGCTTTTGAGCTTTCAACCATCTTCGTGGGGCATTGGGCTTGGTAGTGACCATAAACCCGACACGTGAAGCATTTTCTACCCTTGAGCTTCCGAAGATATTCCGCACTTTCCTTAGGAGCTTGGGAAAATGGTTTTGGTAGCACGGAAGTTCGACTTCCCTTTGATGAAGCCTTACTCCAAGTGTGAGCACTTCCCTTCCTAGAAGGCCATGAAGTAACCTTCTCCTCCATTCTTCTTCCTCGAGAACCACCATATCGATAATCATCAAAATACCTCAAATAGCCACTATGGTGAGTTCTAGGAGACCGAGTTGAGATACCACGATCCCTTTTCAATGACTCTAGTTGCGTAGGGGACGTAGCGTGGAGTATGTCACTCATTCGACGTTGCACTTCTAGAACCTTCTCTTCGATACGTTGAAGAGTCTCCTTGAAGGTTGGTTTGGGTTTGGGTTTTGGGAGAAGAGGGGAATCATGTTTGTCCGAAGGATAGTACTTGGAGGCCATTTGTGGAGCTTGGTTTCCTTGTAGGGTGTATAATTTGAGCGGTTGAGGTTTTTGGGTTCTTTGTAGCTATGAAATTTTGAGGGGGTTTTGCGAAGCTAATTTTGTGGGGGAAATGGGGTGAAACCAGCAAGGGGAATGCACCAAGAAGAACACACCCGGATGGGCACACAACCATCACCAACAATATCCACGAATAAAACAACCACTAACACAACCACCAACTCAAGAAAATCCAATCAATCACTTAATCGAACACCTTCCGTGCACTTTTTCCAACTTCATCTCATTTGGACATTTCATCGAACACCTTCCGTGCACTATTTTCCAACTTCACCTCAAAAACTCCCATATGCATCAAAATCAACAAACACAACACAATACAAGTTTCTCCAACACACTTGGTGGCGTAAGGGATGGGGAACATCAATATTTGCATACGACACACCAAGAACACCAAAAATCACCATCAAACAACAACAAGAACAATTCCGGGTACAAACAAGAAATCTCCAACAAACTATGAGTTCTATGCCTAGCTCTGATACCAAATAGAGAGGATCGGGACCTATGGTCTATACAAAATCATGTGGATGATGGAAATTCACCCATAGAACTCATAAACACAACAAACCAATTTTTTTGGGTTTTTGGATTAATGGAGATAACATGGAATTAAAAGATATGGACAATTCTAAAGAGAGAAATCTCACCAAATTGAACTCAGATGTTCAATCTCTAGCACAAGGACCTTCCACAAGCAAAGAGTTTTGAAACACCCAAGAAATCTCACAAAGAGTGGAGAAAGAACACCCGCTCAAAAATAAGAGAATTCACCAGGAAATTTCCACCCAAAGGATTAGCTTTCATTGATTAGGGTTTGAAAACCCACAATTACAAACTCTCCAAGTGAGAGAAACTTTTGTGTCTAACCTAAAACCTTCAAAAAACTATCTCTAATGAAGGGGGGAACAAGTATATAAAGGAAAGAGGGAAAATGAGAAAAGAAAACAATGAAAAAGGGCGGAAGAAAAACGCGTGTTGCCCGAGCAGTCCGCAGGCGTGACCTGGAGGGTCACGGGCGTGACAATCGCGGTCACGGGCGTGAACCTCTTTGTCACGGGCGTGACGTGATTTCTGGAGCCAAAACAAATTTGATGTGGGAGGTCACGGGCGTGACCATCTGGGTAAATTTTCTGCCAACTTCAAAATCGCATAACTTCTTCATCCGGACTCTGTTTTGAGCCCATAATATATCGATGAAAAGCTCTCGGTGTGTACTTTAAGCTCCCAAAATTTGAAGTCCATCGAAGTTGTATTAAAGGAGTTATGATCAAAACAATGAAGGCACACGCATTTTGAACCTTTGAACGCCTTCACTACCTTGTGTTTATTCTTGTCGATGGTTTCGGAGCCCCTTAGAAGGCACGTGAATGGTCCTATTAAGACCCTAGATGACATCCTATGGCCCGGGGTCTTTGTAGAATGAAACACCGCTGTCTTTGGTGACCATAACGACCCTCAAATGACTCGTATCCACCATGAAATGGATATTGAAACCACCTTAGATTCGAGGAAAGAAGAGGGTGACTTGTAGCAAGCCAGGAACCATAGGTGAAACAAAAGGTGAACTGATCCCACACGGTTCATACTCCCTTTCATCGAAAAGAGTTAACCTCAACTCTTGGGGGTTCAAAATTAACCGCATACCCGTGCAGACCCAAAAGTATGTACCTCAACAGTCAAAGTAGAGTGACGCTCATCGTCCCGTTCTTCTCAAAATTGTAGCAATTTCGGCGGAAAGGAGGGGCCAAGTCGACATCACGAAGGACCCGAACACGTCTAGCACCCATCAACTTGTTGAAAGCAACAAGGAATTCGTCACATGAGAGCTTGAGGTCAAGGCTAATGGGAACAATCTTTTTGCTCGTTCAACCTCGATATGGAATTAATGGAACTCGGGTGAGTAGTCAAGGACGTGTCATCAAGCAACTCAACTCCATGGCGAGGCTCGGGAGTGATTGAGCACGACTTAACACTTGGAAACTCTATGCGGAGCCCAGTAGGAGTTGTAGGTAGGGTGAGGACAAGGGAGGAGGTTGGAAATTTTTGTGGAGCTAAGGTTCGCTCAACCTCACTAGGGTTGCCTTTTCGCAAAAGTAAAGTCCGACGTGGCTTTTCTTTGCTCAAAGCACTCTCATCCGGTGTTTCACTCTTTTGGAGGTCTCTCTTCTCACTTCCCACCCCGGCTTGTGGTATATCGGTTTCAAAAGGGGGTAAAGGAAAGAGTTTGATTTTCCTTTCTCCCATTGAGAAGGTGTAGGTGTTCTTCCGGCCGTCGTGGATAGAACGTCGATCAAATTGCCAAGGTCTACCAAGTAGTAAATGACAAGCATCCATGGGGACATCTCAAAGAACACTATCCTCATAAGACCAAGCATAGAAAAAATCAAGACTTGTTGGGTTACCTCGAAGTCGCCGCCATCTTTTAGCCCTTCCAAGCTATACGGTTGAGGATGAGCCGAGACCGGCAATTGGAGTTTCTCAACCATGTAGGTAGAGGCTAAGTTGGTGCAACTCCCACCGTCGATGATGACCTTAGCTGCCTTCTCGCCGATGGTGAACCGATTTTAGAAGATATTCTCCCGTTGAGAGTTATCCCGGTAATCCTTGTTCAAGATAAAAGATCGCCTAGGAGTTGAACTCTCCCCTTCTTGCGCGCAAACCTCAACACTAGTCACTGAAGCCTCCGGTGTGGCTACCTCACTTGCTTTTGAGCTTTCAACCATCTTCGTGGGGCATTGGGCTTGGTAGTGACCATAAACCCGACACGTGAAGCATTTTCTACCGTTGAACTTCCGAAGATATTCCGCACTTTCCTTAGGAGCTTGGGAAGATGGTTTTGGTAGCTCGGAAGTTCGACTTCCCTTGGATGAAGCCTTACTCCAAGTGTGAGCACTTCCCTTCCTAGAAGGCCATGAAGTAACCTTCTCCTCCATTCTTCTTCCTCGAGAACCACCATATCGATAATCATCAAAATACCTCAACTAGCCACTATGGTGAGTTCTAGGAGACCGAGTTGAGATACCACGATCCCTTTTCAATAACTCTAGTTGCGTAGGGGTCGTAGCGTGGAGTATGTCACTCATTCGACGTTGCACTTCTAGAACCTTCTCTTCGATACGTTGAAGAGTCTCCTCGAAGGTTGGTTTGGGTTTGGGTTTTGGGAGAAGTGGGGAATCATGTTTGTCCGAAGGATAGTACTTGGAGGCCATTTGTGGAGCTTGGTTTCCTTGTAGGGTGTATAATTTGAGCGGTTGGAGGTTTTTGGGTTCTTTGTAGCTAGGAAATTTTGAGGGGGTTTTGCGAAGCTAATTTTGTGGGGGAAATGGGGTGAAACCAGCAAGGGGAATGCACTAAGAAGAACACACCCGGATGGGCACACAACCACCACCAACAATATCCACCAAGAAAACAACCACTAACACAACCACCAACTCAAGAAAATCCAATCAATCACTTAATCGAACACCTTCCGTGCACTTTTTCCAACTTCATCTCATTTGGACATTTCATCGAACACCTTCCGTGCACTATTTTCCAACTTCACCTCAAAAACTCCCATATGCATCAAAATCAACAAACACAACACAATACGAGTTTCTCCAACGCACTTGTTGGCGTAAGGGATGGGGAACATCATTATTTGCATACGACACACCAAGAACACCAAAAATCACCACCAAACAACAACAAGAACAATTCCGGGTACAAACAAGAAATCTCCAACAAACTATGAGTTCTATGCCTAGCTCTGATACCAAATGGAGAGGATCGGGACCTATGGTCTATACAAAATCATGTGGATGATGGAAATCCACCCATAGAACTCATAAACACAACAAACCAATTTTTTTGGGTTTTTGGATTAATGGAGATAACATGGAATTAAAAGATATGGACAATTCTAAAGAGAGAAATCTCACCAAATTGAACTCAGATGTTCAATCTCTAGCACAAGGACCTTCCACAAGCAAAGTGTTTTGAAACACCCAAGAAATCTCACAAAGAGTGGAGAAAGAACACCCGCTCAAAAATAAGAGAATTCACCAAGCAATTTCCACCCAAAGGATTAGCTTTCATTGATTAGGGTTTGAAAACCCACAATTACAAACTCTCCAAGTGAGAGAAACTTTTGTGTCTAACCTAAAACCTTCATAAATCTATCTCTAATGAAGGGGGGAACAAGTATATAAAGGAAAGAGGGAAAATGAGAAAAGAAAACAATGAAAAAGGGCGGAAGAAAAACGCGCGTTGCCCAGAAGCAGTCACAGGCGTGACACGGAGGTCACAGGCGTGATAATCTGATCACGGGCGTGAACCTCTTTGTCACGGGCATGACGTGATTTCTGAAGCCAAAACAAATTTGCCGTGGGAGGTCACGGGCGTGACCATCTGGGTAAATTTTCTGCCAACTTCAAAATCGCATAACTTCTTCATCCGGACTTTGTTTTGAGCCCATAATATATCGATGAAAAGCTCTCGGTGTGTACTTTAAGCTCCCAAAATTTGAAGTCCATCGAAGTTGTATTAAAGGAGTTATGATCAAAACAATGAAGGCACGCGCATTTTGAACCTTTGAACGCCTTCACTACCTTGTGTTTATTCTTGTCGATGGTTTCGGAGCCCCTTAGAAGGCATGGGAATGGTCCTATTAAGACCCTAGATGACATCCTATGGCCCGGGGTCTTTGTAGAATGAAACACCGCTGTCTTTGGTGACCATAACGACCCTCAAATGACCCGTATCCACCATGAAATGGATATTGAAACCACGTTAGATTCGAGGAAAGAAGAGGGTAACTTGTAGCAAGCCAGGAATCATAGGTGAAACAAAAGGTGAACTGATCCCACACGGTTCATACTCCCCTTCTTCGAAAAGAGTTGACCTCAACTCTTGGGGGTTCAAAATTAACCGCATACCCGTGCAGACCCAAAAGTATGTACCTCTAAAGTCAAAGTAGAGTGACGCTCATCGTCCCGTTCTTCTCAAAATTGTAGCAATTTCGGCGGAAAGGAGGGTCAAGTCGAGATCACGAACGACCCGAACACGTCTAGCACCCATCAACTTGTTGAAAGCAACAAGGAATTCGCCACATGAGAGCTTGAGGTCAAGGCTAATGGAAACAATCTTTTCCTCGTTCAACCTCGATATGGAAGTAATGGAACTCGGGTGAGTAGTCAAGGACGTGTCGTCAAGCAACTCAACTCCATGGCGAGGCTCGGGAGTGATTGAGCACGACTTAACACTTGGAAACTCTATGCGGAGCCCAGTAGGAGTTGTAGGTAAGGGTGAGGGACAAGGGAGGGAGGTTGAAAATTTTTGTGGAGCTAAGGTTCGCTCAACTTCACTAGGGTTGCCTTTTCGCAAAAGTAAAGTCCGACGTGGCTTTTCTTTGCTCAAAGCACTCTCATCCGGTGTTTCACTCTTTTGGAGGTCTCTCTTCTCACTTCCCACCCCGGCTTGTGGTATATCGGTTTCAAAAGGGGGTAAAGGAAAGAGTTTGATTTTCCTTTCTCCCATTGAGAAGGTGTAGGTGTTCTTCCGGCCGTCGTGGATAGAACGTCGATCAAATTGCCAAGGTCTACAAAGTAGTAAATGACAAGCATCCATGGGGACATCTCAAAGAACACTATCCTCATAAGACCAAGCATAGAAAAAATCAAGACTTGTTGTGTTACCTTGAAGTCGCCGCCATCTTTTAGCCCTTCCAAGCTATACGGTTGAGGATGAGCCGAGACCGGCAATTGGAGTTTCTCAACCATGTAGGTAGAGGCCAAGTTGGTGCAACTCCCACCGTCGATGATGACCTTAGCTGCCTTCTCGCCGATGGTGAACCGATTTTAGAAGATATTCTCCCGTTGAGAGTTATCCCGGTAATCCTTGTTCAAGATAAAAGATCGCCTAGGAGTTGAACTCTCCCCTTCTTGCGCGCAAACCTCAACACTAGTCATTGAAGCCTCCGGTGTGGCTACCTCACTTGCTTTTGAGCTTTCAACCATCTTCGTGGGGCATTGGGCTTGGTAGTGACCATAAACCCGACACGTGAAGCATTTTCTACCGTTGAGCTTCCGAAGATATTCCGCACTTTCCTTAGGAGCTTGGGAAGATGGTTTTGGTAGCTCGGAAGTTCGACTTCCCTTGGATGAAGCCTTACTCCAAGTGTGAGCACTTCCCTTCCTAGAAGGCCATGAAGTAACCTTCTCCTCCATTCTTCTTCCTCGAGAACCACCATATCGATAATCATCAAAATACCTCAACTAGCCACTATGGTGAGTTCTAGGAGACCGAGTTGAGATACCACGATCCCTTTTCAATAAATCTAGTTGCGTAGGGGTCGTAGCGTGGAGTATGTCACTCATTCGACGTTGCACTTCTAGAACCTTCTCTTCGATACGTTGAAGAGTCTCCTCGAAGGTTGGTTTGGGTTTGGGTTTTGGGAGAAGAGGGGAATCATGTTTGTCCGAAGGATAGAACTTGGAGGCCATTTGTGGAGCTTGGTTTCCTTGTAGAGTGTATAATTTGAGCGGTTGGAGGTTTTTGGGTTCTTTGTAGCTAGGAAATTTTGAGGGGGTTTTGCGAAGCTAATTTTGTGGGGGAAATGGGGTGAAACCAGCAAGGGGAATGCACTAAGAAGAACACACCCGGATGGGCACACAACCACCACCAACAATATCCACCAAGAAAACAACCACTAACACAACCACCAACTCAAGAAAATCCAATCAATCACTTAATCGAACACCTTCCGTGCACTTTTTCCAACTTCATCTCATTTGGAAATTTCATCGAACACCTTCCGTGCACTATTTTCAAACTTCACCTCAAAAACTCCCATATGCATCAAAATCAACAAACACAACACAATACAAGTTTCTCCAACGCACTTGTTGGCGTAAGGGATCGGGAACATCATTATTTGCATACGACACACCAAGAACACCAAAAATCACCACCAAACAACAACAAGAACAATTCCGGGTACAAACAAGAAATCTCCAACAAACTATGAGTTCTATGCCTAGCTCTGATACCAAATGGAGAGGATCGGGACCTATGGTCTATACAAAATCATGTGGATGATGGAAATCCACCCATAGAACTCATAAACACAACAAACCAATTTTTTTGGGTTTTTGGATTAATGGAGATAACATGGAATTAAAAGATATGGACAATTCTAAAGAGAGAAATCTTACCAAATTGAACTCAGATGTTCAATCTCTAGCACAAGGACCTTCCACAAGCAAAGTGTTTTGAAACACCCAAGAAATCTCACAAAGAGTGGAGAAAGAACACCCGCTCAAAAATAAGAGAATTCACCAAGCAATTTCCACCCAAAGGATTAGCTTTCATTGATTAGGCTTTGAAAACCCACAATTACAAACTCTCCAAGTGAGAGAAACTTTTGTGTCTAACCTAAAACCTTCATAAAACTATCTCTAATGAAGGGGGGAACAAGTATATAAAGGAAAGAGGGAAAATGAGAAAAGAAAACAATGAAAAAGGGCGGAAGAAAAACGCGCGTTGCCCAGAACGGTCACGGGCGTGACAATCGCGGTCACGGGCGTGAACCTCTTTGTCACGGGCGTGACGTGATTTCTGGAGCCAAAACAAATTTGCCGTGGGAGGTCACGGGCGTGACCATCTGGGTAAATTTTCTGCCAACTTCAAAATCGCATAACTTCTTCATCCGGACTCTGTTTTGAGCCCTTAATATATCGATGAAAAGCTCTCGGTGTGTACTTTAAGCTCCCAAAATTTGAAGTCCATCGAAGTTGTATTAAAGGAGTTATGATTATAACAATGAAGGCACGCGCATTTTGAACCTTTGAACGCCTTCACTACCTTGTGTTTATTCTTGTCGATGGTTTCGGAGCCCCTTAGAAGGCACGGGAATGGTCCTATTAAGACCCTAGATGATATCCTATGGCCCGGGGTCTTTGTAGAATGAAACACCGCTGTCTTTGGTGACCATAACGACCCTCAAATGACCCGTATCCACCATGAAATGGATATTGAAACCACGTTAGATTCGAGGAAAGAAGAGGGTAACTTGTAGCAAGCCAGGAACCATAGGTGAAACAAAAGGTGAACTGATCCCACACGATTCATACTCCCCTTCTTCGAAAAGAGTTGACCTCAACTCTTGGGGGTTCAAAATTAACCGCATACCCGTGCAGACCCAAAAGTATGTACCTCAAAAGTCAAAGTAGAGTGACGCTCATCGTCCCGTTCTTCTCAAAATTGTAGCAATTTCGGCGGAAAGGAGGGGCCAAGTCGAGATCACGAACGACCCGAACACGTCTAGCACCCATCAACTTGTTGAAAGCAACAAGGAATTCGCCACATGAGAGCTTGAGGTCAAGGCTAATGGAAACAATCTTTTCCTCGTTCAACCTCGATATGGAAGTAATGGAACTCGGGTGAGTAGTCAAGGACGTGTCGTCAAGCAACTCAACTCCATGGCGAGGCTCGGGAGTGATTGAGCACGACTTAACACTTGGAAACTCTATGCGGAGCCCAGTAGGAGTTGTAGGTAAGGGTGAGGGACAAGGGAGGGAGGTTGGAAATTTTTGTGGAGCTAAGGTTCGCTCAACCTCACTAGGGTTGCCTTTTCGCAAAAGTAAAGTCCGACGTGGCTTTTCTTTGCTCAAAGCACTCTCATCCGGTTTTTCACTCTTTTGGAGGTCTCTCTTCTCACTTCCCACCCCGGCTTGTGGTATATCGGTTTCAAAAGGGGGTATAGGAAAGAGTTTGATTTTCCTTTCTCCCATTGAGAAGGTGTAGGTGTTCTTCTGGCCGTCGTGGATAGAACGTCGATCAAATTGCCAAGGTCTACCAAGTAGTAAATGACAAGCATCCATAGGGACATCACAAAGAACACTATCCTCATAAGACCAAGCATAGAAAGAAACCAAGACTTGTTGGGTTACCTCGAAGTCGCCGCCATCTTTTAGTCCTTGCAAGCTATACGGTTGAGGATGAGCCGAGACCTGCAATTGGAGTTTCTCAACCATGTAGGTAGAGGCCAAGTTGGTGCAACTCTCACCGTCGATGATGACCTTAGCTGCCTTCTCGCCGATGGTGAACCGAGTTTAGAAGATATTCTCCCGTTGAGAGTTATCCCGGGAATCGTTGTTCAAGATAAAAGATCACCTAGGAGTTGAACTCTCCCCTTCTTGCGCCCAAACCTCAACACTAGTCATTGAAGCCTCCGGTGTGGCTACCTCACTTGCTTTTGAGCTTTCAACCATCTTCGTGGGGCATTGGGCTTGGTAGTGACCATAAACCCGACACGTGAAGCATTTTATACCCTTGAGCTTCCGAAGATATTCCGCACTTTCCTTAGGAGCTTGGGAAGATGGTTTTGGTAGCTCGGAAGTTCGACTTCCCTTCGATGAAGCCTTACTCCAAGTGTGAGCACTTCCCTTCCTAGAAGGCCATGAAGTAACCTTCTCCTCCATTCTTCTTCCTCGAGAACCACCATATCGATAATCATCAAAATACCTCAAATAGCCACTATGGTGAGTTCTAGGAGACCGAGTTGAGATACCACGATCCCTTTTTAATGACTCTAGTTGCGTAGGGGTCGTAGCGTGGAGTATGTCACTCATTCGACGTTGCACTTCTAGAACCTTCTCTTCGATACGTTGAAGAGTCTCCTCGAAGGTTGGTTTGGGTTTGGGTTTTGGGAGAAGAGGGGAATCATGTTTGTCCGAAGGATAGTACTTGGAGGCCATTTGTGGAGCTTGGTTTCCTTGTAGGGTGTATAATTTGAGCGGTTGGAGGTTTTTGGGTTCTTTGTATCTAGGAAATTTTTAGGGGGTTTTGCGAAGCTAATTTTGTGGGGGAAATGTGGTGAAAACAGCAAGGGGAATGCACTAAGAAGAACACACCCGGATGGGCACACAACCACCACCAACAACATCCACCAAGAAAACAACCACTAACACAACCACCAACTCAAGAAAATCCAATCAATCACTTAATCGAACACCTTCCGTGCACTTTTTCCAACTTCATCTCATTTGGACATTTCATCGAACACCTTCCGTGCACTATTTTCCAACTTCACCTCAATAACTCCCATATGCATCAAAATCAACAAACACAACACAATACAAGTTTCTCCAACACACTTGGTGGCGTAAGGGATGGGGAACATCAATATTTGCATACGACACACCAAGAACACCAAAAGTCACCACCAAACAACAACAAGAACAATTCCGGGTACAAACAAGAAATCTCCAACAAACTATGAGTTCTATGCCTAGCTCTGATACCAAATGGAGAGGATCGGGACCTATGGTCTATACAAAATCATGTGGATGATGGAAATCCACCCATAGAACTCATAAACACAACAAACCAATTTTTTTGGGTTTTTGGATTAATGGAGATAACATGGAATTAAAAGATATGGACAATTCTAAAGAGGGAAATCTCACCAAATTGAACTCAGATGTTCAATCTCTAGCACAAGGACCTTCCACAAGCAAAGAGTTTTGAAACACCCAAGAAATCTCACAAAGAGTGGAGAAAGAACACCCGCTGAAAAATAAGAGAATTGACCAAGCAATTTCCACCCAAAGGATTAGCTTTCATTGATTAAGGTTTGAAAACCCACAATTACAAACTCTCCAAGTGAGAGAAACTTTTGTGTCTAACCTAAAACCTTCATAAAACTATCTCTAATGAAGGGGGGAACAAGTATATAAAGGAAAGAGGGAAAATGAGAAAAGAAAACAATGAAAAAGGGCGGAAGAGAAACGCGTGTTGCCTAGAACGGTCACGGGCCTGACCTGGAGGGTCACGGGCGTGACAATCGCGGTCACGGGCGTGAACCTCTTTGTCACGGGCGTGACGTGATATCTGGAGCCAAAACAAATTTGCCGTGGGAGGTCACGGGCGTGACCATCTGGGTAAATTTTCTTCCAACTTCAAACTCGCATAACTTCTTCATCCGGACTCTGTTTTGAGCCCATAATATATCGATGAAAAGCTCTCGGTGTGTACTTTAAGCTCCCAAAATTTGAAGTCCATCGAAGTTGTATTAAAGGAGTTATGATTATAACAGCGAAGGCACGCGCATTTCGAACCTTTGAACGCCTTCACTACCTTGTGTTTATTCTTGTCGATGGTTTCGGAGCCCCTTAGAAGGCACGGGAATGGTCCTATTAAGACCTTAGATGACATCCTATGGCCCGGGGTCTTTGTAGAATGAAACACCGCTCTCTTTGGTGACCATAACGACCCTCAAATGACCCGTATCCACCATGAAATGGATATTGAAACCACGTTAGATTCGAGGAAAGAAGAGGGTGACTTGTAGCAAGCCAGGAACCATAGGTGAAACAAAAGGTTAACTGATCCCAAACGGTTCATACTCCCCTTCTTCGAAAAGAGTTGTCCTCAACTCTTGGGGGTTCAAAATTAACCGCATACCCGTGCAGACCCAAAAGTATGTACCTCAACAGTCAAAGTAGAGTGACGCTCATCGTCCCGTTCTTCTCAAAATTGTAGCAATTTCGACGGAAAGGAGGGGCCAAGTCGACATCACGAAGGACCCGAACACGTCTAGCACCCATCAACTTGTTGAAAGCAACAAGGAATTCGCCACATGAGAGCTTGAGGTCAAGGCTAATGGAAACAATCTTTTCCTCGTTCAACCTCGATATGGAAGTAATGGAACTCGGGTGAGTAGTCAAGGACGTGTCGTTAAGCAACTCAACTCCATGGCGAGGCTCGGGAGTGATTGTGCACGACATAACACTTGGAAACTCTATGCAGAGCCGAGTAGGAGTTGTAGGTAAGGGTGAGGGACAAGGGAGGGAGGTTGAAATTTTTGTGGAGCTAAGGTTCGCTCAACCTCACTAGGGTTGCCTTTTCGCAAAAGTAAAGTCCGACATGGCTTTTCTTTGCTCAAAGCACTCTCATCCGGTGTTTCACTCTTTTGGAGGTCTCTCTTCTCACTTCCCACCCCGGCTTGTGGTATATCGGTTTCAAAAGGGGGTAAAGGAAAGAGTTTGATTTTCCTTTCTCCCATTGAGAAGGTGTAGGTGTTCTTCCGCCCGTCGTGGATAGAACGTCGATCAAATTGCCAAGGTCTACCAAGTAGTAAATGACAAGCATCCATGGGGACATCACAAAGAACAATATCCTCATAAGACCAAGCATAGAAAGAAACCAAGACTTGTTGGGTTACCTCGAAGTCACCGCCATCTTTTAGCCCTTGCAAGCTATACGGTTGAGGATGAGCCGAGACCGGCAATTGGAGTTTCTCAACCATGTAGGTAGAGGCCAAGTTGGTGCAACTCTCACCGTCGATGATGACCTTAGCTGCCTTCTCGCCGATGGTGAACCGAGTTTAGAAGATATTCTCCCGTTGAGAGTTATCCCGGGAATCCTTGTTCAAAATAAAAGATCGCCTAGGAGTTGAACTCTCCCCTTCTTGCGTGCAAACCTCAACACTAGTCATTGAAGCCTCCGGTGTGGCTACCTCACTTGCTTTTGAGCTTTCAACCATCTTCGTGTGGCATTGGGCTTGGTAGTGACCATAAACCCGACACATGAAGCATTTTCTACCCTTGAGCTTCCGAAGATATTCCGCACTTTCCTTAGGAGCTTGGGAAGATGGTTTTGGTAGCTCGGAAGTTCGACTTCCCTTGGATGAAGCCTTACTCCAAGTGTGAGCACTTCCCTTCCTAGAAGGCCATGAAGTAACCTTCTCCTCCATTCTTCTTCCTCGAGAACAACCATATCGATAATCATCAAAATACCTCAAATAGCCACTATGGTGAGTTCTAGGAGACCGAGTTGAGATACCACGATCCCTTTTCAATGACTCTAGTTGCGTAGGGGTCGTAGCGTGGAGTATGTCACTCATTCGATGTTGCACTTCTAGAACCTTCTCTTCGATACGTTGAAGAGTCTCCTCGAAGGTTGGTTTGGGTTTGGGTTTTGGGAGAAGAGGGGAATCATGTTTGTCCGAAGGATAGTACTTGGAGGCCATTTGTGGAGCTTAGTTTCCTTGTAGGGTGTATAATTTGAGCGGTTGGAGGTTTTTGGGTTCTTTGTAGCTAGGAAATTTTGAGGGGGTTTTGCGAAGCTAATTTTGTGGGGGAAATGGGGTGAAACCAGCTAGGGGAATGCACCAAGAAGAACACACCCGGATGGGCACACAACCACCACCAACAATATCCACCAATAAAACAATCACTAACACAACCACCTACTCAAGAAAATCCAATCAATCACTTAATCGAACACCTTCTGTGCACTTTTTCCAACTTCATCTCATTTGGACATTTCATCGAACACCTTCCGTGCACTATTTTCCAACTTCACCTCAAAAACTCCCATATGCATCAAAATCAACAAACACGACACAATACAAGTTTCTCCAACACACTTGGTGGCGTAAGGGATGGGGAACATTAATATTTGCATACGACACACCAAGAACACCAAAAATCACCACCAAACAACAACAAGAACAATTCCGGGTACAAACAAGAAATCTCCAACAATCTATGAGTTCTATTCCTAGCTCTGATACCAAATGGAGAGGATCGGGACCTATGGTCTATACAAAATCATGTGGATGATGGAAATCCACCCATAGAACTCATAAACACAACAAACCAATTTTTTTGGGTTTTTGGATTAATGGATATAACATGGAATTAAAAGATTTTGAAAATTCTAAAGAGAGAAATCTCACCAAATTGAACTCAGATGTTCAATCTCTAGCACAAGGACCTTCCACAAGCAAAGAGTTTTGAAACACCCAAGAAATCTCACAAAGAGTGGAGAAAGAACACTCGCTCACAAATAAGAGAATTCACCCAGCAATTTCCACCCAAAGGATTAGCTTTCATTGATTAGGGTTTGAAAACCCACAATTACAAACTCTCCAAGTGAGAGAAATTTTTGTGTGTAACCTAAAACCTTCAAAAAACTATCTCTAATGAAGGGGGGAACAAGTGTATAAAGGAAAGAGGGAAAATGAGAAAAGAAAACAATGAAAAAGGGCAAAAGAAAAACGCGTGTTACCCTGAAAGGTCAAGGGCGTGACCTGGAGGGTCACGGGCGTGAACCTCTTGGTCACGGGCGTGACATGATATCTGGAGCCAAAACAAATTTGTCGTGGGAGGTCACGGGTGTGACCATCTGGGCAAATTTTCTGCCAACTCCAAACTCGCATAACTTCTTCATCTGGACTCTGTTTTGGGCTCATAGTATATCGATGGAAAGCTCTCGGTGTGTACTTTATGCTCCCAAAAGTTGAAGTCCATCGGAGTTGTATTGAAGGAGTTATGTTTAAAAAAATGAAGGCACGCGCATTTCGAACTTGAACGCCTTCACTACCTTCTGTTTATTCTTGTCAACGGTTTCGGAGACCCTTTGAAGGCTCGGAAATGGTCCTATTAAGACCCTAGATGACATCCTATGGCCCGGGGTCTTTGTAGAATGAAACACTGCTCTCTTTGGTGAACATAACGACCGTCAAATGACCTGTATCCACCATGAAATGGATATTGAAACCACGTTAGATTCGAGGAAAGAAGAGTGTGACTTGTAGCAAACCAAGAACCATAGGTGAAACAAAAGTGAACCGATCCCACACGGTTCACTTCCATTGGAGACCCTTGAATCTCCCCTATGCTTCGAATAACGACTCATCGGGCTCTTGCTTGAAGCTCACGATGGCTTGCCTCAACCGACACGTCTCATCATTGGGGAAAAACCTTTGAAGAAAGTCGCGGCTAAGGGCATCCCATGTAGAATAGGTTCCAGGCGGACACGTGTTGAGCCATAATACTGCTCTCCCCTTCAAAGTGACAGGCAAAAACTTTAGCTTCATGTATTCGGCGGAGACTCCATTCATTTGTACGAAACCGATGCGTTGCTCGAACTTGTTGATGTGGTCAATATGATTTTCATGCTCTCCTCCATGGTACGGAGTGTTCTCGAATATTTCCAACAAATATGGCATGAACTCGAACGATGTGTTCGGTGGTAATGCAGGTAGTATGATGGGATCGCCTCCCGTACCCGACGATGGCAAGGAATATGATGCTAAGGTACGGGGTGGATCTTGCTGTCCGTCAGACATTGGAATTTTGATTGTCTCTTGTTCCCTTTGTTGTCTTCTTCATCTTGAGCCGGCATTAGCTTGGCGAATAATGCTCCCCGGGTTCGGATTTGGTGGAGTTATAGGAGTTTGGCCTCGTCGAGATCGAGTCCGCATGCACAAAAGGAACAAACAGAAAAATCAAATTTCCAATAACCAAGGATAACAAAATCTCTAGCATGTTAAATGATCTTAAACAACCTAAAGATAAAGAGCTACGCTAGGTGCGCTTGCTCCCCGGCAACGGTGCCATTTTGTGTAACGTGGTTTGTAGACCTCGGTTTTTATCGTTCTTTCTCAGGGAGCGAGGGGCCTTAGCTATGACTACTTGATTCTAGGTAGGGTTTACGATCATGAAATGATGAGAGGTTTAGGGTAAAAACAGCACAAACACACTAAGGTTCGGTCAAAAACGGGAAACAATGGGGGTCAGGAGACTTCGGGATGCAAACGACAATTAGGACAAAGGTATCACAACTAGGAGGCAATAAGATAGCAGAATGAAATAATAATCCTGTTAAGATAAACCCACCGGATAATCCGGATTAACTTCCCTAAAGTCCATCGACAGACCCGGAGGGTTAAAGCAACGGGACTTTCTAGTTAGCTTCTATTCGCTTTCGCGAATAGAATACTAACTATCCCAATTCCAACCTTCAACTCAAGTGTTGGATGTATTCGGGATCTTTTGTACCCCAATACAATCCTACTTGAGGGAAGGATAGGAGTGGGAAGTTGATTCCACTACAAATTACTCCTAAAATTGCTAATCTAATCCTAATATACCATTCACATCCTTAAAATCTCCCTAACCCATTAGGGTTCTAGCCTCTAAACATCCTATCTAATATGCTAATAACATTAACAACTTCATTCATGCTTGAAAGGATAATCAAATTAACAATAAACAACAATCAACAAACACCAATCAAAAACAAAGATTAACAAGTAAATAATGAACTAAAGAGAGAAAGGGTTAAGAAATGCTTATTGATTTCGATGCCAAAGGAAAAAAACACCAGAATAATTAAACTTTAATGCTACAATAATAAGAATAATCTTCAAACTTCAATAGGAATCCAATAGAATCCAGTGCAAGAGCAATAATCCAAGTAAAAACTCTCACTAATCACTCTAATTGAAAGCTTAAATGTGTTAAAAGTATGATAAAGTATGTGCTAAGATATGATAATAGATGATCTCCAGCTAAAAGACCTAAAACCAATATATAAAAGCCAAGTTTGTTACTCAAAACTCGTCACTTTGCTAAACAGAAAAATCGCGTCTGCAGGGGTGAAGGCAGTTCTCTCTTCTCTTCGGAGCACCGTGGGCACGGTGCCCCTGGATCGTGGGTACGGTCTGGCGATTTAGGGGAGACAAGTTTTCGCTCCTTCACACCGTCGTGGCCACGGTTTCCAAAGACCGCTGCCACGGTCTTGCTCGCCCACTTCTTCACTTAGACAAGTCATGAACCCACTGTGGCTACGGTCAACTTGACCCTGGACACGGTCTTGCTCGGCTCTCACTTCTTCTTCCCTTGGGCGTAGCTTGATCCCACCGTGGCTACGGTCAACATGACCATGGCCACGGTCCAGCTCGACTTCAAAGTTTCTTCTGGGCGTAGCGCCCGCTACGAAAATGGTGGCGGGGGCTACGCCTTGGAGTGTTCAATCAGCCAAGAGACGTTGGGAGGGGTAGCGCCCGCTACCACAGGCGTGGCGGGGGCTACACTTCGATGATCTTCAGCAAGTTTACTCCCTTTTGAGCTTCTTGACATGTCCGACCAT
This sequence comes from Portulaca oleracea, assembly GCA_029582165.1. Classification (NCBI taxonomy): domain Eukaryota; kingdom Viridiplantae; phylum Streptophyta; class Magnoliopsida; order Caryophyllales; family Portulacaceae; genus Portulaca; species Portulaca oleracea. Next base: position 39,697,217 of record CM055882.1, read on the forward strand.
TCCGTTTCGTTCGCCTTCGACTCGACCAAGACTCGGGGAATCTCGGGATTCCCAAAATAGGTGCAAAAATCACGTTTTGAGTAAAAACTCCGAAATCTACAAAATTACCAAAAACACATTAAAAGTTATTAAATTAAGCTACGAAACAAGTCAAAAGCCTAAGGAATTAGGCGGTATTTAGACACAAAATTGGGTCTAAACACCCCCCCACACTTAAAGTTTTGCTCGTCCCGAGCAAAACAAGACAAAAACTAACTAAACTAACACTAACTCCTCTGTCGTGGGAGAGAAACGGGTGCATTTAGCGTATGCACCAAGTCCTTTGAACCCCTCGGCAGCCCGGGTGGACGAGATGGACTCGTGAGGGTTTGTAGCGGTTGTGCCCACAAAAGCCAAAGAAAAAGGAGAGAGGGAAAGTGAAAACAAAACCGAAGAAAACATAAGGAAAGAAAAAAACAAAGGCTTTGATTCAAAAGATCTCGCAACCTAAACTAAGAAAACGTTATTAAGCCTCCAAAAGCAACCGTTAGGAGCATCTCACAGACTCTAAAGACTCGTGTCCGAACTCAAAAACAACGACACAACCAAGAGAAGCGTTGCCCTTCCTCACATTTGGTCGCCCTTGGCTTGGTGAGGGCCGTAGGTGATGCAAGGAGAGGCCCCACTCTTTTCGAAGCAAAAAAATTTTCTTTTTCTTTTTGGTTGGTTTTACCAACGAAATTGCTTTTTCTTTTTCTCCTTTTTTTTCGTTTTAAAGGTCGGTATTAGCCTTACTTTCGGGAATTGGACGGCCCATATATTGGGCATACCCTCCCAACACGGTCTTTTCCATTCACCTCTCCGTCGCAAAGCGATATAGGAGGAGGGTTAAGGGGTATCCGTGCCGTACCACTGATACCGGGCCCGTGTAGGTTGGCTAAGTGTAAGGTGGTTAATGTCATTCAGCGACACGCTCCACTTAATCAGGTTATTGTATCTAAAACTTCTTTTTCTTTCTTTTTTTGAACTTTTTGCTTTTTCTTTTGCTAAACAACAAAACAAAACAAGCTCGGACACAAAACCCTAGAATCTCCCGGTTCCAATCGAAAAGTGAAAGGAATCAGGGGTCTCACTAGACACTCAATGAAGGGAGTCTAATTAGGGTAAGTCTTGACTAGAACCTGAGATAGGGTCGAAAATGCTCAGACCGGTTACTTTTAAAGAAGATTAAGAACGACTTCTCAATTTCGACAACAATATCCAAGAAACAAAGCAAAACAAAGCGGAAACAAAACTGAAAGAAAAAGCTTTTAAGGCTTTCACTCCATTTTTTCTCCTTTTTCACACGAAAATTTTTCAAATTTTAGGCAAAAACTAAGAAAATAAAAACCAAAACAGCTAGGTGATCTACCCTTTGAAACAGAATATCCCCCCCCCCACACACACACACTTAAAACGCCATAATGTCCTCATTGTGGGAAGGTGTCTCATGAAAAGGGTAGAGAACCTACAAAAACAAACAAACAAAACAACTAGCAAGTAAAAATGGTGGCGACCCGAGCCCACACGGCTCCAACAGCAATATATCCGAACACAAACACTCAAAGGGGTTCGCCACCCAAAATAAAATCAAGCATGCGATGGATCATCATGAGAATTGACAGATCTAAAACATATAGCAGTTTGTATACCGCAAGTGTACGGGTCTGTGTAGTAATAAAATATCGTTCTCTCTCAGGGATTTATTTTCAATCACGCACTAAACTAGTTCGCTACAAGGAATGCTAGGTCGATCCAAAGAGTGTTGTAAAGTTTTCTAAATTAAACTAAGAAAGCAAGAATTTTTAGGGGTTTTATCAAATAATTGAAGGCGTTCAGGGGAGTCCACTCTAGTCAACTAATCAAATTATCAACAATTCCGGTGCAGGTAACAAGATAATTCAGGGTCTATAATCTTTCTAAGCCCTATCACTTCGATCTTTCGATCCTAGGTGAGTTACAGTGATTAGCCTAAACATTATTTCTAACTATTTAGCCTAATCAGAGATAAGAACTTACTATAAATTGAACCTAGGCAAGAATCATTATGTCTAACTATTTTCTAACCTATTCAATCAACGCAATCCGATTCAAGACTCAAACTGTTGTTCTATTGTCAAGAATCTAAACCAGGTACAGACTCAAACTGTCGTTCTATTGTCAAATTACCATGACATACAAAACACGCAGATTAAACGATTGAAAAGATAACCTAACACCAAAACTGTATTCAAATTCAATCAATTGACATCGAGTTTATCCACTAAACTAAGGAAATTAGTTGCTCATAATTCTAAAGGTAAGCATCGCAAAATCTAAATCAGAAAGAAAGCAGTAAAGAAGAATAGAAATAAACCGTGTTCGAATTGGCGGAATCGATATCTTCGTGTCACCCGAATCGATCACTTTCACGTTCTTCGATCACGAACAATAATCTAATCTAATAACAATCTTTTGGAAACAACTGTAAATAAATTGATCTAAATCTACTCTAAAAGCTACCTAAAAATCTTTCTGAAAACTAGAATAAACGGAAGAAATCTCTCACGATCGATGCACGAAATGCCGTCAAGCCCTTTTATAGCGGCTGGATTAGGGCACAAAAAGCGGCCTGCGTTTTGGAAACGCTGGCTGCGTTTTGCCCAAAAAGCGGACTTCTCCGTGAGAGGGCGCTGGATGTGCCTCCAAAAACGCGGGCTGCGTTTTGTCTTTTCTCCGTTGCCAAACTTTCTGGACAAGGCGCGGCTTGCGTTTCTAAAAACGCTGCTTGCGCCTTGCCTCTCCGCTTCAATTGGATTCGGGCCGAGTCGTTTGGGTCGTTCTTCCTTTCCTCTTCTTTCCTTCTTCATTCCCTTTTTATTTTTTTGATGATTTTTGCTATTTCTTCTCCAATTCTTCATGCTTTTTGATATAATTCTACCAATTCTTGTAAAACACACCAAACTCGCAAACAAGTGTATAAATCACAGAAATTGACATAAAAATACGGAATTTCGGATATAAAAAGCATGAAACTGACATGATTTGAGCCCTAAAAACTCTATATAAAATTGCCTAATCAAATCCCCCCATGCTTAGCTCTTGCTTGTCCTCAAGCAAGTCAGAACTAAAAATAGGAGGGATAGGGCTCAAACAGGAGAAACCAAGTGTAAGAAGAGAAAGAGGCGGAAAGGTCTTTCGCAAGGATTACAAAGACAAAATCTTAACACCCCCTCAGGCTAACCAACCTAACACATCAATTCAATCAAGCAATCTCAAAGATCAGTCTGGACAAGATCAAAACTCATTTGAAAAGAGAAAGGAAGAAAATTTTGAAACCAAAAGGATTGAACAAGTACTTCTGAAGCATGAACCAGCCAACAGTCTTAAGAATAATGCAAATGTGCGCAGTTAGTTATGGACGTAAGCCAGTCAAAAGAGCAAAACTCACTTTAGGATAAAAAGTTGAACGCTCAAACACTCAAATTTGAATGTATGTGGGTTTTTCTCATACTCAAACCAATAGAAACAACTACCATAAGCTTGGTAAGAACCTCGCTCTCCACTACGTGTATGCAATGCACAAGTGACAATCAAAAGGACTTTATTGGGTTGTAACGGGGCTTAGGCTAGGGGTAAGGAGCGGTCAAATTTTGGGATTGAGGAGTTAAGAGCCATGCTTGGATTGAATTTCAATGAATAAAACACTATAAACTCTCCTTCTTGCTTAGTGTAAGCAAGGAATTTCACCTCTCACCCTCTACGATATTAAACATCTCAGCTGAATACAACCAAGTCAAAGATTACAAATTTAAGTTGAATCTCCCTAAACACCCTTTTCCTCTTCTTTTTTTTATTTTTTACTTCTTTTTTTTTTCTTTTTGGTGGGTGATCGGGGAGAAGAAAACTTATGAAATTACAACTTCGACTTCGATATAATAAATGAACAACATAACCAAACACTAATTATTCAAAAGGTGGGACTTTAATTCTCCCTATTTGAACCAATAGGCATAATTTCTCCCAAACTTCACAATTTTGTCCAAACACAACTTAACCAATAGTTCCTTCCGAAAAAACGACAAACTCTCATTCAACCAAGCAAGGCAAAGGGATACTGGATATCAAAGGCCAAGGCTTGCATTATCAGGGATCAATCATGAAAGAAGGGTAAACAAAGGCTAGGCGGGGCAAAAAGAATGGTTTAATATAGTGTAGGGTAGGCTATTTGGCTATGTAGTTTAGCAAAATAAAACGAATGCCTTAATCACTTTGTCACATCGTGCAATGCAAGTATGTAGTCTCAAGCAAGATGCAAAGCAAGTTCTAGAGATGCAACTAATGGGTGAGTCACTCAGGGAATATGGAATTGATAAAAGTGATCAATTCAAAAATTTAGGCAATGTAGACTCACGGGATGGGGCTCAATCAACATAACTTAGCCCAAAGATTTGCGGCACGCACATTTATACTTTCTAAGATAGTCAAAGCAGTAAGATACAACTTTCATAACTCGTCTCAAAATCTGAAGATTTGAAGGAAAAGGTTTCAATAACTTTTGAGATCTAATCCAGACTTTTCTAAGCGAAGGAAGCTAAACTGAAAGTAAGAAAGGTTTACAAATCATCACTGAAGGTGTTTTCGGTTTTAATCCTAATCCTATCCTATAATTTTTTTTGTTTTTGGCTTTTCTAATTTTTTTTGGTCTTTTTCTAATTTTTTTGATTTTTTGTTTGAATTTTTTAATAGGTGGATGCGAAAGAAAGAAAAGGAAAAAGAAACAAACTAGAAAAAGAAAAAAGGAAAAAACTACATGCTTCTATCTAATGCAAACTAGGTGGATGCAAATTAAAGAAAAATTTAGAAAGGAAAACTTAAGAAAACTAGAAAACAAAAGAAAAAGACACTAGAAACTCAAATAACTATGAACAAGCAAATAAAAGAAACACACAAAAATAAGAGAAATCACACTAGAATTTGAAAAACTAGCATAAAGCAAGAAAAAGAAAGACGAAAATAAAAGAAAATGAAGGAAAAACAAAAAAAAATTAACGAAAAATAGATAAATAAGAAAAATATACAGGAAGAAATATTTTTCAACCCCCCCATGCTTAGATGTTGCATTGTCCTCAATGCAGAAGACAACGGTGAAGGGTAAGGGATTAGCCAAGGATCAAGGATCCTCGATCGGTGGGGAAGGTTCGGTATGGCTCGGTCCTGGTGGTAGTGAGGGTCAATCGAACATGGCCTGAATAAGGCCGGTGAGGTTAGTAATTGACTCATCCAGACGGTCAAATCGCAGGTCAGACTGCCCCCTATACTCAATAAAGCTATCCCTCAACTCGTTGACACGGTGTTCGGTCCGGTCAATGGTGGTTTGGAGGTCGTGAAAGCGCGCCTCATAGTCTGGTTGGGGTTGTTCGGGTTGAGGGTTAGGGTGGATTTCTGGTTCTGGTTCTGGTTCGGGTTCGGGGTCGAACTCGGGGAAAGGAGGCATCTACATCAAGTTCTCAACAACTTGGGGAGAGGCGTGGGGGTTAGGCACGGGAAACCTAGCGTTGTTGGGATAGACCCAGGGACAACGCGAGTCCTTGTCAAACTTACACAAGCCAAAGTAATTACACTGCCCCCCATCCAAGAATAAGTTACTCGGGACTAGGTTAGTGGGGTTTCTAGGTGGCCTAAAGCCGAATTGGCGTGCAAGGTGAGTAATGTAGCCCCCTACGGCAATGCCCTTGTTGGTTGAGGTGGCGACACTAGAAAGATAGTGGGCTAGCATAGGTGCTGAGTCGGCACGAGGGTCGGTATCCAACATAGCATGCAACATGTAGCAATCAGCCCGGGTAGCTTTGTTTGAGCTACCAGGCCTCCCAAAAATACCGCAAGAGAGTATGCGGTGGACATACCTCAATACGGGGTTTCTAATCAAGGACGCGAGGGTATTGCTAGGGTCCCAACTACCAAAACCAGAAATTCTGAAAAAGAAACCCCTCCCGTCCCTACATGTTCGCTAAGGAAAACCAAAGGCGCGGGCAAATTGGGACACGGTCATATTCCTCTCTACCCCCAAAAGCTGGAAACGAATACACCCATCCCTCCCTTGGAGGTTTACAACTAGGGTCGACAAGAATTCAAGGGTAAGCCCCCTATAGGTTGGCTCTCCTAACCTAGCCACGTTGGTCATGTGGCAACGGCTCAACATCCAATCAACATCATCCAACATACCACAACTACGCAAGAAAGGTTCATGCATATATCTGGTGGGGACGAGGGCTCTTTTGGAGAGGGAGTCGTACCTTTTCTTGACATCCCCTTCAAAGTTGAAGGGGTTTGGGTTGCTCAAGTCTTTTGAAGGCGCGACCTTCTTTTTTCCTTTCTCTGCTGCCGTAGCTTTTCGCTTCCGGCTGCCTCCGGCTTCGTTATCATCTCCCGGTGGTCCGGAGAAGCTAGGATTCTTAGTTCTCACCATCTAAAAACACTCACAAAATCAGTAAATTTACCAAGACAAATCCTAGGTATCAAATAAGCATGTTTATCACATATAAACTTAGTATGATCAATCCCCCCATGCTTATTTGTTACTAGGGATTGAAATCAACTTATATCTAACCTAAAACCTTACTAAAAACAGAGCACAACACCACAACATAATCACAACCAAAACCTAGACCTAAAATTCTCAATTTTATCATCACATTGCTCTCTAAACTCTTCCAACAACATGATTCTCTCAATTCTGGAACAAAAAGATTAGATATCATCCAACTCAACATAAGCCCTATCAAGAAATCAATCCAAGAATTCAAACCTAAATCAATAAATTTGAATCTAGGACATAATAATTTGTATAAATTGAACAAATTACTCAATAAATTCAAGTATTCTACAAAAACTATACCAAGAACGAAGTATATAATCAAGCAACAAGAGGAAGAGTTGAGAATTCTATACCTTGAGGTTGAAGAAGAATGGAGTTTGAAGACTCAAAGTGTTAGAGTGCAAGTGAGAACAGAAAAGAGAGCGAAAAGAGTGGTGTGAGGTGGCGGCCGGCGAGAGTGACGGCGGCGCTGGCGGTGGTTGGTGGCGCAGGTGGCGTTTTGGGGAGAGGGGGATCGTCGAGAGTTTGGGTAAAAGCAAGGAGCAGATTTTGTTTTGAAAGAAAGAGGAAGGAGGGCCTCGACTAAATTAAAAGAGGCGGGCAAATATTCTGGGCAAAGAGCAAAACGCAACCTGCGTTTTAAAACCCGGCCTGTGTTTTGTTAAAACAACGTACCTGAAGTTTATGGACGGGGCGCAGCCAGCGCCTGGAAAACGCTGGCTGCATTTCCTACCTGATGTTGGCAGCTTGCTCTTCGCCAATTTTTGCTTGTTTTTCTCCCTTTTCTTTGTTTCCTCATTTTTCCCTACAAATTGACCCATTAAAAATCCCTACAAACATCTACCAACATAGAATTCATTAGGTTAGAAATAAAAATTCAATATAAGCCATTAATTTCTCGAATTTCTTCCTTTTTCTACAAACTAAAAGAAAAATATTAGTAAACATTAAAAAAAAATAGACTATAGAGTAAAACTGAAAGCTAAAATAATTGAACTAAAATAAAATAAAAAAAGGTGGGGAGGAATAAATATGTAGATAATAGCATACCTCCCCGGGGTTGCTTTGTTTAACGTCGTTAGCTCGACGTTATGGACCCTACTCATCAGGGTCCTCGAGTAGTCTTTTTGTTGACTGGAGGTCGGGATCGCCAACCAAGTTTGGTTTCAATCGCTGTCCGTTGACTTTAAATGAACCAGTATTCTCATACCAAATCTCTACCGCTGCGTGAGGGAAATAACAAAGCACTTTATATGGTCCGGTCCATCTTGATTTTAATTTTCCGGGGAACAACCTTAGCCTTGAATTGAACATGAGCACCATGTCCCCCTCTCGAAATCTTCTTTGCATAATATGTTTGTCGTGCCAAGACTTTGTTCTTTCCTTGTATATTCGGGAGTTCTCGTGTGCTTCTAGTCGCAGTTCATCAAGTTCTTGAAGTTGCACAATCCTCTTTTCTTTAGCAATCTTAGGGTCGAAGTTGAGGGCTTTGATGGCCCAATAAGCCTTGTGCTCAATCTCAACTGGGAGATGGCAAGCTTTTCCGAATATAAGCCTGTAAGGTGTGGTGCCTAGAGGAGTTTTGAAAGCAATTCTGTAGGCCCACAGCGCATCATCTAGTTTTCGGGACCAATCGTTTCTTGATCTATTAACTGTTTTTTCGAGAATGCTCTTTATTTCTCTGTTCGAGAGCTCAACTTGATCACTAGTTTGGGGATGATAAGGTGTGGCCACCTTATGTTTGACTGCATATTTGGCTAAGAGGGTCTCCAGTGGTCGGTTGCAGAAGTGGGTTCCATTGTCGCTAAGGAGCGCTCTAGGAGTCCCAAATCTAGAGAAGATGTTCTTTTTGAGGAACTTGATGACAATTTTGGCATCATTAGTTGGTGAGGCTATGGCTTCTACCTACTTGGATACATAATCCACAGCAACTAGAATGTAGAGGTTTTTATGGGATGGTGGAAATGGTCCCATGAAGTCTATTCCCCATACATCGAATAATTCGACCTCTAGCATCCCAGTTTGAGGCATCACATTTCTCCTGGATATATTTCCTGTCCTTTGGCATCTGTCGCAGCATACAACGTAGCGTCTGACATCTCTTGTAAGAGTGGGCAAATAGAAACCTGCTTGAAGAACCTTGGCTACCGTTTTCTCGGGTCCAAAGTGTCCACCGAAGGGGGTAGCATGGAGATGGAATAACACATTTCGTACTTCTTCTTCGGGTATACAACGTCTGTAAATTTCATCACCGCAGCGTTTGTATATAGCGGCTCTTCCCAAACATATCTTTTAACATCAGAGAGGAATTTCTTTTTCTGTTGATATGTAAAATCAGGTGGGAGAGCTCCGCAAACTAGATAATTCACATAATCTGCGAACCATGGGGCTGAGTGTCGATTTATAGCTAAGAGTTGTTCGTGCGGGAACCACTCATTGATTGGTAGATCATTTTCAACTGAAGAATCAGACTGAAGTCTCGACAGATGATCGGCTACTACGTTTTGCAGGCCGGGTTTGTCTCGAATTTCAATATCAAACTCTTGAAGTAGTAGCACCCAACGAATAAGACGAGGTTTTGAATCAGCCTTCGTCATTAAATGCTTGATAGTTGCGTGATCTGTGTAGACTATGACCTGGGAGTTGATCAAATAGGGTCTGAATTTGTCTAAGGCATATACCACTAGTAGAAGCTCTTTTTCAGTTGTTGCATAATTCACTTGAGCTCCTTCAAGAGTTTTGCTAGCGTAGTAGATGGCATAAGGTTTTCCATCAATCCTTTGTCCTAGCACTGCTCCTATAGCGTGATCGCTTGCGTCGCACATAATTTCGAAAGGCAGACTCCAATCTGGCGTTTGCATTATGGGGGTAGAAACCAAAGCTTGCTTTAATTTTTGAAACGCAGCTAAGCACTCTTCATTAAACTCGAACGGAACGTCCTTGGCAAGAAGGTTTGTAAGAGACTTCGCTATCTTTGAAAAATTCTTGATGAATCGGCGATAATATCCTACATGTCCTAGGAAGCTTCTAATACCTTTCACGCTTACTGGCGGGGGAAGTTTCTTGATTACTTCAACCTTGGCTTTGTCCACTGAAATTCCCTTGCTAGAAATCACATGTCCTAAGACTACTCCTTCTTGCACCATAAAGTGACATTTCTCCCAATTTAGAACTAGGTTGACTTCATCACACCTCTGCAGTACCCATTTTAAATTCTACAGACAAAGGTCGAATGAGGTTCCATAAACTGAGAAGTCGTACATGAATACTTCAACAAAATCCTCAAGAAACTCAGCGAAGATTGCCATCATACATCTCAGAAATGTGGCAGGTGTGTTACATAATCCAAAAGGCATCCTTGTGTAGGCAAAGGTTCCGTAAGGACAGGTGAATGTCATTTTTTCCTGATCCTTAGGGTGAATAGGGATTTTGAAGAATCCCGAATATCCATCCAAATAGAAAAAATAGGAGTTTTTCGCCAAACTCTCCAACATTTGATCTACAAATGGAAGCAGAAAATGATCTTTCCTAGTAGCCTTGTTCAACTTCCTGTAGTCGATGCACATCCTCCATCCAGTAACGGTCCTGGTTGGAATTAACTCGTTTTTCTCATTCTTGACTACGGCCATACCTCCTTTCTTTGGAACTACATGAACAGGACTAACCCACTCGTTGTCTGAGATGGGGTATATTATCCAAGCCTTGAGAAGTTTCAATATCTCTTTATTTACTACTTCTTTCATGTTTAGGTTGAGTCTCCTTTGATGTTCGACGGAAGGTTTATGGTCTTCTTCAAGGAGAATTCTATGCATGCAGAAGGAAGGATGTATTCCTTTCAGATCGTTGATGACATACCCAATTGCCTTTCGGTGGGTTCGCAGGACTTCCAGCAGTGAAGTCGTTTCTTCCTTTGTCAAGGCGGAACTCACAATCACGGGATAAGTAGAATCTGGCCCGAGGAACTCATATCGTAGTGTATCTAGTAGCGGTTTTAGTTCCACTTCACGAGCCTTTGATTCTGCGCTGTCGGAATAGTTGGATAAGTGGTACTCCTCTTTAGGTTCGCTTGTCACCTCAGGGGCGGCATCTAATAGCCTTGCGTAAGCGGCTATGGCATCTTCTTCTTCCTGCACTGAGCAATCATTGAGCAAACATAGTTCAAGTGGACCACTTGACCGATCGTTAGGGGGCGCGTTAGTATTAATTCCCTCAATAGAATCTACTAAATTGCAATCATCAGAGAAGGAGGGAAATTTCGTAGCATGCTTTAGATTAAATTCAATCTTTTCCGTCCCCACATTAAAGGTCATTTTTCCATTTTTAACATCTACACAACATCCAGAGGTTTCTAGGAATGGTCTTCCAAGGATGATGGGTGTTCGAGAGTCCTCGTCCATTTCCAAAATAACAAAATCCACGGGGACGAAATCTCTCCTATTTTAGTGGGTATGTCCTCTAAAACTCCTACAGGGTATTTTATAGATCGGTCGGCTAACTGTAGAGCAATAGTGGTAGGTTTTAAATCTCCTATCCCCAACTTTTTATACATAGAGTAAGGCATTAAATTGACGCTGGATCCCAAGTCGCATAGGGCGTGGTCAATGTGCAAGGTACCAATTTCGCAGGGAATAATGAAACAACCAGGATCCTTAAGTTTGGTAGGCAGTTTATTTTGTATGGCAGCACTACAATAATCATTTAAGGCCATTATCTCATGTTCTTCTAATTTTCTTTTGTTACTAAGGATCTCCTTGAGGAATTTAGCATAAATAGGCATTTGTGTAATCACCTCATTGAACGGAATAGTAACCTGAAGTTGTTTTTTATCTCCATAAATTTCCCAAAGTGTTTGTCATGTTTTGTACTAACTAACCTATCGGGGTAGGGTGGTACAGGTACATGGACTCTTTGGTTGACTACCGGAGGTTCCTCTTTTCTCTTCTTCCTACCCCTATCGGTCTCATCTATAGGCGATTCTTTTTCTGGGTCAAGGTCTTTATTAGGAGTACTATCAGTTGGAAGTGGCTCAGTTGGGGTACCTTCAGGTGGTTTCCCCCTAGGTTCATCTAACTGTTTTCCACTCCTAAGGGTCAGGTCGCTACAATCTCCTGATAAGCTATCAGTAAGGGAGGTGGAGGAATCATTCGGGTAAGCTACTTAGGAAGCCAATTTTTCGTTAAGGTGCGTCAAGGTCTCTATCTTTTCTAGGAGGCTTTTAATAGTTCCTGCTTGTTCTTGTTGGTTTGATAGAAGGTCTTTCACCAAAATTTCTAAGTCGGGTTTTTGGTCAACGTGGTGAATCTGTTGGGTTTGGGTATTACAGGTTGTTTCCTTTGAACAAGCAGGAGCTACATGATTGGTCGAATGGCAGAGTTCACATGATTGGTCAACGTGGTCCATTTTTTTCACTAAAGAATTGAGTTTAGCAGTTAATAATGAAATAACATCTAAATCTTGCTTACCTCCCGCTCTAGGGCGGGGTTCTGATCACTGCCCTGAGTTGTTCGCTAGGTTCTCGATCAGAGTCCAGCTTTCCGGAATTGTTTTTCCCAAAATATTGCCTCCGGCTGCTGAGAGGATGCTTCCTCTTGTTGACTCGCTTGCTCCATTGTAGAATGATTGGATGAGAACCCATCGTTCGAATCCGTACTGAGGACATTGTCGAATAATGTCCTTGAATCTTTCCCAAGCATCGTACAGTGACTCATCCAGCTCTTGTGTGAATGTAGAAATCTGATTCCTTAGGCTGGTGAGCTTGCTTGGAGGAAAGTACTTTGCCAGAAAGGTGCTGGCGAGTTCGTCGAATGTTGTCATTGAGTTTGGTGGAAGTGTGTCGAGCCACTCCCACGCTTTGCCTTCCAACGAGAACGAAAAGAGACGTAGTTTGACGGCGTCCTCGGATACGTTGTTGGCCTTGTAAGTGTCACAATCTTGACGAAAGAGTCGCAGATGTCGGTTCAGATCTTCGTTGGTCAACCCATGGAATGGTGATTTTGACACTTGGTTGATCAAAGACTGTCATAACTCGAAGTCGTTTGCTTGGATGGTGGGAACGTTGATTGTTGATTGCGGGTTGGTGACATTGGGAGTAAGATACTGCCCGAATGTCTTTGGTCGCTGTTCTCCCATCTCTTCTTCTTTTTCCGAATCCGATTCTAGCTCCTCTTCGTCCGTTTCTTGATTTTCTTGAAATTCTTTCTCCCGTCTTGCTCTTTTCCTTCTCTCTCGAAGTGTTCGCTAGATCTCAGGATCGTACTCGAAAGAGAAATCTTTTTGCATAAACCTGAAAAAGACAAAAACAAGAATACCAAGCGTAATAAAGAAAAATAAAGAAAAATAATAGAAATTAAATAACCTAGTCACCCAGAGCGCGTTCGTCCAATGGCGATTGGGGAAACAAATCCCCAGCAACTAAGAAAACTGTTAGGAGCATCTCACAGACACCTATCTCAAATAAAAGTCAATCCTGAAGATTTTCAACTCCCTACACCTTATGCCCAGCAAAACCCCATGTGCAAATATGCACAAGTGGGTTCTAACCGAAACCAAAAGACTCTAAACACTCGTGTCCGAACTCAAAAACAACGACACAACCAAGAGAAGCGTTGCCCTATCTCGCATTTGGTCGCCCTTGACTTGGTGAGGGCCGTAGGTGATGCAAGGAGACGCCCCACTCTTTTAGAAGCAAAAACTTTTTCTTTTTCTTTTTGCTTGGTTTTACCAACGAAATTGCTTTTTCTTGTTCTCCTTTTTTTATTATTTTTAAAGGTCGGTATTAGCCTTACTTTCGGGAATTGGACGGCCCATATATGGGGTATACCCTCCCAACACGGTCTTTTCCATTCGCCTCTCCGTCGCAAAGTGATATAAGGCCCGTGTAGGTTGGCTAAGTGTAGGTTGGCTAAGTGTAAGGTGGTTAATGTCATTCAGCGACACGCTCCACTTAATCAGGTTATTGTATCTTATAACTTCTTTTTCTTTCTTTTTGAACTTTTTGCTTTTGCTTTTGCTAAACAAGAAAATAAAACAAGCTCGGACACAAACCCCTAGAATCTCCCGGTTCCAATCGGAACGTGAAAGGAATCAGGGGTCTCACTAGACACTCAATGAAGGGAGTCTAATTATGGTAAGTCTTGACTAGAAGTCGAGACAGGGTCGAAAATGCTCAGACCGGTTACTTTTAAAGAAGATTAAGAACGGTTTCTCAATTTCGACAACAATATCCAAGAAACAAAGCAAAACAAAGCGAAAACAAAACTGAATAAAAAACCTTTCAAGGCTTTCACTCCCTTTTTTATCATTTTTCACACGAAAATTTTTCAAATTTTAGGCAAAAACTTAGAAAATAAAAACCAAAACAGCAAGGTGATCTACCCTTTGAAACAGAATATCTCTCCCCCCTCCCCCCACACTTAAAACGCCATAATGTCCTCATTGTGGGAAGGTGTCTCATGAAAAGGGTAGAGAACCTACAAAAACAAACAAACAAAACAACTAGCAAGTAAAAATGGTGGCGACCCGAGCCCACACGGCTCCAACAACAATATATCCGAACACAAACAATCAAAGGGGTTAGCCACCCAAAAGAAAATCAAGCATGCGATGGATCATGATGAGAATTGACAGACCTAAAACATATAGGTGTCTGTGTACCGCAAGTGTACGGGTCTGTGTAGTGATAAAATATCGTTCTCTGTCAGGGATTTGTGTTCAATCACGCACTAAACTAGTTCGCTACAAAGAATGCTAGGACGATCCAAAGGGTGTGGTAAAGTTTTCTAAATTAAACTAAGAAAGCAGGAACTTTTAGGGGTTTTATCAAATAATTGAAGGCGTTCAGGGGAGTCCATTCTAAACAACTAATCAAATTATCAACACTTTCGGTGCAGGTAACAAGATAATTCGGGGTGTATAATCTTTCTAAGCCCTATCACTTTGATCTTTCGAACCTAAGTAAGTTACAGTGATTAGCCTAAACATTATTTCTAACTATTTAGTCTAATCAGAGATAAGAACTGACTATAAATTGACCCTAGGCAAGAATCATTATGTCTAACTATTTTCTAACCTATTCAATCTACGAAATCCATTTCAAGACTCAAACTGTCGTTCTATTGTCAAGAATCTAAAACCAGGTACAGATTCAAACTGTCGTTCTATTGTCAAATTACCATGACATACAAAACACGCAGATTAAATGAATGTAAAGATAACCTAACACCGAAACTGTACTCAAATTCAATCAATTGACATCGAGTTTATCCCCTAAACTAAGGAAATTAGCTACTCATAATTCTAAAGGTAAACATCGCAAAATCTAAATAACAAGAAAGCATTAAAGAAGAATAGAACTAAACCGTGTTCAAATTGGCGGAATCGATCTCTTCGTGTCACCCGAATCGATCTCTTTCGTGTTCTTCGATCACAAACAATAATATAATCTAATAACACTCTTTTGGAAACAATTGTAAATAAATTGATCTAAATCTACTCTAAAAGCTACCTAAAAATCTCTCTGAAAACTAGAGTAAACGGAAGAAATCTCTCGCTGCTGATCGATGCCTGAAACGTAGGCTGTCGAAGCCCTTTTATAGCGGCTGGATTAGGGCACAAAACGCGGCCTGCGTTTTTCCTAAATAGCGGACTTCTCTGTGAGAGGGCGCTGGCTGCGCCTCCAAAAACGCGGGCTGCGTTTTGTCTTTTCTCGGTTGTCAAACTTTCTGGACAAGGCGCGGCCTGCGTTTCTAAAAACGCTGCCTGCACCTTGCCTCTCCGCTTCAATTGGATTTGGGCCGAGTCGTTTGGGCCGTTCTTCCTTTCCTCTTCTTTCCTTCTTCATTCCCTTTTTATTTTTTTGATGATTTTTGCTATTTCTTCTCCAATTCTTCATGCTTTTTGATATAATTCTACCAATTCCTGTAGAACACACCAAACTCGCGAACAAGTGTATAAATCACAGAAATTGACATAAAAATACAGAATTTTGGATATAAAAAGCATGAAATTGACATGATTTGAGCCCTAAAAACTCTATATAAAATTGTCTTATCAAGAATTCACATAAGAAAGAGCAAGGTGGAAAGATATTACCTCGAGCACATCATAAGCGTTGAAACATTTGATCCCAGGTTGTTGTTCAAGTGAATCAAAACGATATTAGAGCAAAAGACGACTTTACAAGCGACAAAATTCACATGCGATATTGAAAACAAATGCAAAAGAAAAAAAAACTAACTAGACTTTGAAAGAAAACTACAAAGGGGAAAATAAAACTATAAACAATATGTACATTGCCAATTACTTACCTCATCCCCGAATTTCACTCATTGAGGCAGGAAATAAGGATAAAACTCAAAACGAACTGACCAAAACAAACGATTCAATCCATTAACTTCAAACAACCAAATCTTACAAACCCAGCCATTACCAAAATACATTCAAAGCATGATGAAACAAACCGTCCCTAGCCCACAAAGGCAATCATCATACAACCAAAAGACATCCCCGCTACAATCAAAAGACAAACAACACAAGCCTAACCCGAGCATCCTAATAAAACAACCCCAAAACATGCCAAAACATGACAAAAGAACCCGAGATGTCAACAAACCAAAACCGTCAAACCTTGCATCCAAACCCCGAAGAAGCAGCCCCCCACACTTATACTTCACAAAATAAAGTAAGTAAAAACAGTGATAAAGATCGGGTGAGGGTGGGAATGCTTACAAAAGGTCCTCAAGCGGACCCTCCCGGAAGAGGACGGGGTTGGAGTTGCGATTGGATGCTAGCTAGCATCTCTTGTTGGGTCTCAATCAGCCCTTGCAAGTTCTCGATCAGGGTCTGTTGGTTTTCAATAAGCTCCCGTTATTCTTGAAATTCATCGTGACGCTCCTGGAGTTGTTCACGGATACACTCTGTTCAACTTCTTCCTCTTGCTCTTCTTCACCCTCTTCTTCCTCTTCCTCAGCTTCTTCTTCACCCTTCTCCTCGGGTTCCCCGGGACCACCCACCACAAAACGACTCCCAAATGTTTGGCCACACGACCAATCGCTTCTTGGCATGATCGTGGCTCAAATGAACCACGACGCTATGGGAATCATTTCCGTGGCGGTAGAGTGTTCGCGTTTTGTTTTTCTCCAAGAATTCCATTTTCCGTAGGCGAACACCGTCGATAGGATCAGGGAAGTACCGTCGAGTCCAGTTGGCTAGATAAGACTCGAACCCTTGCTTCTTTAGAAAATGGTAGATGATGTGACCCATGCCAAGGGTCATGTTCCGGGTTTCAAGGCTTATTTCCCGAAGACAGTGGAGGATGTATGAGCCAGTGTTGACCCGGCGACCATTGATCGCGTTGTAGAGGATGAAGAGGTCGTCTTTTCGGATGCTTGAATGTCCGATGTCGCGGCCGAAGACGGAGTTGAAAATGATGCGGTGAAGGATGCGGACAGTCAGATTACAAAAGTCTTTGGCCTTAGAGTTGCTCGGGCAATGGACTAGTAGTTTTCGAGTCCGAACCTTAGGATATCGTCTCCTCCAACAGGTGAGGGCTTCATGGCTTCTTGCTCATCAAAGTTGACACATTCCCCATAGAAAATACCATCCTCAGGAAGGCCGAGAGCATTGTAAAGGTCCTGAATCGTGCACTCTACCTCCTTCTTGGCCATGATGTAAGAGAAAGTGGCATTGGATGTGCCGTCTCCTTGTACCGCTAAAGAGCTCAGAAACTCAAGCACCGGTTGCTCGATGATAGGTTCGTTGATTGTGGAAAAAACTTCTCAACCCATGACTTTAATGAAAAAGTCCATGCTGGGTTTACAATAAACATCCTGTGCCGTCTCCTCATAATACAAGTCCGGAGCACAAATTTTCCGCTTTTTCAACCTTTCGTACCTCCCCTTATGCATATCATCCCTGAAGCTGACTTTCACTTTCGGGTCACATTGGATTAAGGAGGCGGGTTGGCCCTTGTAGCGAGTCTTGTCGGGTACTGCTGAAGTGGACGGGGCAGGGGTCGGTTCTGGCTCGGACCGGGCACGCTTTGCTCGTCCCATTGAAACAACCGAAGAGTAATAGACCACAACAGATAGTAATAACCCAAAAATCCCCAAGAACAACAAAATCCCAACCAAGAATTGCACCAACTACACTCTAATCAACAAGCTAACACCCAAATTGGCACCCCTAAACTCAACCAAGAGCATCCAACCAAGACCCACGAAATTGTGCACAAAAACGACCCAAATTAGCAATAAAACGAGATTTGATGCAACAATGAACAAGGAATACCTAAGTTGAAGACTTGGAAGAGTGTTCTTGACTATTTCGAGCCCCAACAAGAACAAGAACCCAGAAATCTTGCTTGAAACACCCCGAACAATGGCGAGGAAGCGAATTTGCGGCGCAACTAGGGCAAAAACGAGTAAGAAATTGGAGAGTGGGGAAGGATTTTGTGAAGGAATTTGCAATTTAGGCAAAGGATCTAGGGTTTGAGGTTGGGAGAGAGTGTTTCGAGTGCGAGGGAAAGGATAAAATTGAAAAAGAAATGAGGGAGAAAGAGTTTAAGTCCCGACATAAATCGCAGTGCATCGAGACACCGTGGCCACGGTCTCCTGGACCGTGGCCACGGTCTAACTCGGGAAGAAAAAGAGGAAAAAATTATTGTCTTGAGACCGTGGCTACGGTGACACCCACCGTGGCTAAGGTCAAGTTCGGGTAAAATTTTGAGGAACAAAGGTTGCGTTGAGACCGTGGGTGCGGTGAAATGGACCATGGCTACGGTCTCACTCGGGAATGAGAACTGGGCAAATTTTGCATAACTGGACTGTGGTCACGGTGAAGACCATCGTGGGTACGGTCCTCTTCGGTCACTCCCCTTCACCTACAAGACTCAAAAACTTGGAAAAGTTGTTAAGTCCTAAAATTCTACTCTCTTATTATCAACTCTCTTTTCTTTCTCACTCAACACTTTCAAGGATACCTTTCAACACTCAAAAACCACTTTGAGTCATGTCCTTCATAGAACCTTTTTTCGCTCTCGATTTTTTCAACTTTTTTCATTTTTTTCACTCTTTTCTTTCTTTTTCTCACACTTTAACAAAAACAAAGAAAAATGAAAATGCTGAAACAAAAGAAATAAAATGAAGAAAAATGAAAGAAAATACTAAAAGAAGGGGAACTAGCTTGTACCTCTCCCGGGTGCTTGTTTTAGGTCCTAGCTTGACCTATTCCGATGCTTTTCAACCGTCAAAGTTGGCGAGGTGCACAACAACGGTCCCCGCGTACTCCTCGCCCATGAAGTATGGCTTAAGCTTTGATGAGTTCACCTTGAAACAATTTCCCTTTACATTCTTTAGTTCAACCACCCCGGCGGGAAGAATGCTCACTATTTCAAAGTGCCCGCACCACCTTGACCTCAGCTTCCCGGAGAATAGTTTGAGCCTTGAGTTGAAGATAAGGACCCTATCACCCACCGGAAACTCACGACGGTTCAACCTCTTATCATGCCATGCTTTTGTACGCTCTTTGTAGATCTTGTTATTTTCATAGGCATGACGTCGCAGCTCCTCAAGCTCTTCTAATTGAAATAAACGACTTGCTCCGGCCACCTTGAGATGCGAATTCAATTTCTCGATCGCCCACATCGTTTTATCCTCAAGTTCTACGGGAAAATGACATGCTTTCCCGTAGACAAGACGATACGGAGTAGTTCCAATCAGTGTTTTGAAGGCGGTGCGATATGCCCACAAGACTTCATCTAATTTCTCCGCCCAATCCTTCCGTGAAGAGCTGACCGTCTTCTCCAAAATCGCCTTGATAGCACGATTTGAGATCTCTACTTGCCCTTACGTTTGAGGATGATAGGGGAGTACCTTTATGTGATTGATACCATATTTTGCTTGGAGGGACTCAAACTTCTTCTCGATAAAGTGGGATCCATTGTCACTAATGATAACCCTTGGAATGCCAAACCTTGGAAATAAAATCTTCTTCAAGAATCTTGACACGGACTTGCCATCGCACTTCACGCATGGGATAGCTTCGACCCATTTCGAAATATAGTCTACCGCCACTAGGATGTATTGAAAACCTCGTGATGACGAAAAGGGACCCATGAAATCTAACCCCCATACATCGAAAACCTCTACCTCAAGGATGAAGTTCAATGGTGCTTCATTCTTCCGGGAAATATTTCCGGACCTTTGGCATTTGTCACATTGCTTGACATGAAGATGGGCATCACGAAAGAGAGTCGTCCACCAATAGCCGGCTTGTAAGACTCTCGCCGCCATCTTTTGAGAACCACCGTGACCACCAACCGGGAATTGATGACAATGTGTCAAAACAGATTTTACCTCGCTCTCGGGTAGACATCGTCTATACATCCCGTCGTTGCACAACTGGAATAGGAATGGATCGTCCCAAAAGAAATGTTTCATGTCGTGAAAGAACATCTTCTTTTGATGAGGGTTCAGATTTGGAGGAATCACCTCACTAGACAAATAGTTTATGATGTCGCCATATCCCGGGTGAGAGAGCTTGATAGCTATGAGTCGCTCATCCGGGAAAGAATCTACAATCGGTTGGGTATCTTCCAAGTCAACAAGAATCCTCGATAAGTGATCGGCTACTACATTCTTCGTGTCGGCCTTGTCGCGAATTTCCAAATGGAACTCTTGCATAAGCAAGACCCACCATATAAGCCTCGACTTCGTTTCTTTCTTTCCCATCAAATATTTAATCGCGGCATGATCCGTGTAAACCGCCACCTTTGAGAACATAAGGTATTGCCGAAATTTGTTAAGAGCAAAGATGATTGTCAAAAGCTTCTTCTCCGTGATCGTGTAATTCTTTTGTGCACTATCAAGCGCATGGCTTGCATAGTAGATGATTCTTGGCTTCTTCTCTATTGTTTGAGCCAAACACGCTCCCACAACGAAATCGCTTGCATCGGCCATGATTTCAAAGGGTAGTGTCCAATCCGGAGGTTGAACTACCGGAGCGGAAATCAAGGCTTGCTTTAACCTATAAAATGACTCAAGGCACTCATCAGTAAAAGAGAATGAGGCATCCTTGCACAAGAGATCAGTTAAAGGTCGAGCGATTTTGGAAAAATCCTTAATAAACCTGCGATAAAAGCCGGCATGGCCAAGGAAGCTACGCACCCCCTTAACAGAAACTAGGGGTTGGTAGGCGCTCTATAACCTCAACTTTAGCCTTGTCCAGTTCAATTCCCTTAGAAGAAATTAAATGACCCAACATAATACCTTCTTCCACCATGAAGTGGCATTTCTCCCAATTCAACACTAAGTCGACTTCCTCACAACGGGTTAGAACTTTCTCCAAATTCAGCAAACAATCATCAAAGGTATTACCTTAGACAGAAAAATCGTCCATAAAGACTTCCATGCATTTTTCAATGAAATCACAAAAGATAGCCATCATGCAACGTTGAAACGTTCCGGGTGCATTACATAACCCAAAAGGCATGCGACGATGAGCAAAAGTACCATACGGGCAAGTGAAAGTAATTTTCTCTTGATGTGAGGGCTGGATTAGAATTTGAAAGAAACCCGAGTACCCATCCAAAAAGCAAAAATACGAGTGACCCGCCAACTGCTCCAACATCTGGTCAATAAAGGGAAGGGGGAATGGTCCTTCTTTGATACTTTGTTTATTTGGCGGTAATCAATGCACATCTGCCAACCGGGGACGGTCCGGGTACTAACTAGTTCTTTCTTTTCATTTTCAATCACAGTCATTCCTCCCTTCTTGGGTAGACACTGAACCGGACTTACCCACTCGCTATTTGCGATGGGGAAGATGATCCAAGCAGCTAGCAACTTTACTACTTCCTTTTTAACCACCTCTTGCATATTGGGATTTAATCGACGCTGGGGTTGCCTAGTAGGCTTTGCATCCTCTAACAAGTCAATCGAATGCATGCATATAGAAGGGGACAAACCTTTCAAATCTTCTATCTTATAACCTAGTGCACTCCTATATTTTCTAAGCAAATCAAGCCACTTGGACAATTCAGAATCATTCAATTTCACATTCACAATGACAGGACAGGATTTCTCATCATCCAAGAAAGCATATTGGAGGGAAGGGGGCAAAGGTTTAAGTTCTAAAGGAATAGAGGATTGAATTTAAGAAGAAGACATACCCTTGTAGATCACATCTTGAATCTCTATGCACTCCAAATAAGGCTCGTCAATAATAATCTCCTTATGCATGGGTGATGAGTCAAGAAGGTTGGTGAAGAAAGTAATATCGGTGCCATCGATCTCAAATTGGAACGAGTCCAATAGGCAAGCTCCCAAGGGATCGTCGCAAGTAGACTCAAGTAGATGGGAGTCCTCAATATACTCATCCACAAGAAACTCCATCATATCAATAGCATAGCATGAGTCCCCATACGAAGGACCTTTTAATGACCCCTCAAGTTGAAAAAAGATGCTTTCATCACTGACATTCAACGACATGCTTCCATTCTTCAAATCAATTATCGCTCCCGCCGTGGCAAGGAACGACCTTCCCAAAATGATAGGGATGTTGTTGTCTTCCTCAATCACCAAGATCACAAAATCACACGGAATCAAAAATCGCCCCACTTGGACCGGGATGTCCTCCAATATTCCCAAAGGTCTTCGCATGGAACGGTCGCCCAATTGGAGGTTAATTGTTGTAGGAGCTAAATCGTGGAGATTCAACTTCTTGCAAATCGAATAAGGCATGACGCTTACACTCGCTCCTAGGTCACATAAAGCACGTCCAATCCGCATGTCACCAATGGTGCATGGAATAGAAAAACTTCCGGGGTCGGCTAACTTCTCCGGTGATTTGTTATCTATAATGGCACTACCATTCGCTGTCAAATGAATCGTAGATCTCTCTTGAATCATCCTTTTTCTTGTGAGAAGCTCCTTTAAAAGCTTCTTGAAAGATGGGACCTCGGAAATAGGATCAAGAAATGGAATGTTCACTTGAAGCTTTTTGAGCATCTCAATGAACTTTGAAAACTTCGCATCGGACATGGGCTTTGCTGATCGCTCGGGAAAAGGGACCCGTTGTAGCTTTGGCTTCTCAATGGTTTGGATCGGCTCTTCTTCCACCATCTTTCCTTTCCCTTTTCTTACCTTCTCCATCTCCTCTCTTTCTTTACTAGATTCTTCCAACTCCTCCTCATGTACTCCATCAACTCCCTCACTCAAGACTAACTCACTGTCCCGCTCCTCTATCAAATCTTCCTCCTCCGTGACATCTACCACATCACCCTCTTTATCACCCAAAACATCCTCTTCCACCATCCTAGGGCCATCAATCTCCCTACCACTCCTCAATGTAATAGCATTAAGTTGTCTTTTCGGATTTGGTTGGGGTTGGCTAGGCAAAGATTGGATGGGTTGAGATTGTTGTGCCATTTGAGCCAATATTAACTTGAGGTTCTTGATGCGTGCTTGATCTCTTTCTCGATCTAAGGCCATCTCTTCTTGAGATAGGGCTATCTTTTCTTGAGATAAGGCCATCTTTTGTAGGGTTTGCTCAATGGTTTCTTGTTGTGGTGGTTTAGGTGCTTGGGAAGGTTGACCTTGGTGAAGGTTTTGGTGGTATTGGCGGCGGTTTTGATTTGGGAAACCGGGGGGTGGATTTTGTGTTAGTGGAGCTTGTTGGTTGTAGGCATAATTCCCACGAGGACGAACAGGGTTTTGATTGGTATAGGAGAGGTTGTTGTTGGGATACATAGCTTGGACTTGCTCGGCTTGATACTCTTCACACCGCTTCAAAGAATGTGGCCCTCCACAAAAATCACATACAAGAACTCGGGCATCAGGAATAAGCATAGGTACCTCTTGAGCTGCCATTATTTGCCGCGTGGTCTCTTCCAAAGCCGATTTTTGTTGCATCTCAAGAACGACATTCATGAGAAATTTAATAGTAGGATTGCTTCCTAGAGAAGGACCATCTCTCGGACCACGGCCGCCTCCTTAATGAGGAGAGTTTTGAGATAACTCGTGAAGAAATACGTTTGCTTCCTCCGCCGTCTTCTTGAGGAACATGCCCCCCGAGGCATAGTCTATGGATTCTTGCAAAGAGCTACTCAGTCCGGAATAAAAATGATGCAATAATAGAAAATCCTCAAGATTGTGGTGTGGACACCTCCGTTGGAGACCCTTGAATCTCCCCCATGCTTCGAATAACGACTTATCGGACTCTTGCTTGAAGCTTATGATGGCTTGCCTCAACCGACACGTCTCAACATTGGGGAAAAACCTTTGAAGAAAGTCGCGGCTAAGGGCATCCCATGTAGAATAGGTTCCAGGCGGACACGTGTTGAGCCATAATAGTACTATCCCCTTCAAAGTGAGAGGGAAAAACTTTAGCTTCATGTATTCGGTGGAGACTCCATTCATTTGTACGAAACCGATGCGTTGCTCGAACTTGTCTATATAGTTAATAGGATTTTCATGCTCTCCTCCATGGTACAGAGTGTTCTCGAATATTTCCAACAAATATGGCTTGAACTCGAACGATGCGTTCGGTGGTAATGCAGGTAATATGATGGGATCGCCTCCCGTACCTGACGATGGTAAGGAATATGATGCTAAGGTACAGGGTGGATCTTGCTCTCTGTCAGACATTGGAATTTCGATCGTCTCTCGCTCCCTTTGTTGTCTTCTTCGTCTAGAGCCGACGTTTGCTTGGCGAATAATGCTCTCCGGGTTCGGATTCAGATTCGGTGGAGTTATAGGAGTTTGGCCTCGTCGAGATCGAGTCCGCATGCACAAAAGGAACAAACAAAAAAATCAAATTTCCAATAACCAAGGATAACAAAATCTCTAGCAAGTAAAATGATCTTAAACAACCTAAAGACAAAAAGCTAAGCTAGGTGCGCTTGCTCCCCGACAACGGCGCCATTTTGTGTAACATGGTTTGTAGACCTCGGTTTTTATCGTTCTTTCTCAGGGAGCGAGGGGCCTTAGCTTTGACTACTTGACTCTAGGTAGGGTTTTCGATCATGAAATGATGAGAGGTTTAGGGTAAAAACAGCAGAAACACACTAAGGTTCGGTAAAAAAGGGGAAACAATGGGTGTCGAGAGACTTAGGGATGCAAACAGCAATTAGGACAAAGGTTTCACAACTAGGAGGCAATAAGATAGCAGAATCAAATGATAATCCCGTTAAGATAAACCCACCGGATTTCCCTTTTCAAGGATAATCCGGATTAACTTCCCCAAAGTCCATCGACAGACCCGGAGGGTTGAAGAAACGGGATTTTCTAGTTAGCTTCTATTCGCTTTCGCGAATAGAATACTAAGTATACCAATTCCAACCTTCCAACTCAAGTGTTGGATGTATTCGGGATCTTTCGTACCCCAAACACATCCTACTTGAGGGAAGGATAGGAGTGGGAAGTTGATTGCACTACAAATTACTCCTAAAATTGCTAACCTAATCCTAATATACCATTCACATCCTTAAAATCTCCCTAACCCATTAGGGTCCTAGCCTCTAAACATCCTATCTAACATGCTAATAACATTAACAACTTCATTCATACTTAAAAGGATAATCAAATTAACAATAAACAACAGTCAACAAACCCCAATCAAAAACAGAGATTAACAAGTAAATAATGAACTAAAGAGAGAAAGGGTTAAGAGATGCTCATTGATTTTGATACCAAAGGAAAAATACTCCAGAATAATAAAACTCCAATGCTCCAATAATAAGAATAATCTTCAAACTTCAATAGGAATCCAATAGAATCCAGTGCAAGAACAATAATCCCAGTAAAAACTCTCACTAATCACTCTAATTGAAAGCTTAAATGTGTTAAAAGTATGATAAAGTATGTGCTAAGATATGATAATAGATGATGTCAAGATAAAAGACCTAAAACCAATATATAAAAGCCAAGTTTGTTACTCAAAACTCGTCACTTTGCTAAACAGAAAAATCGCGTCTGCAGGGGACCGTAGCCACGGTCCTGCGTAGTGAAGGCAAGTTCTCCCTTCTCTTCGCAGCACCGTGGGCACGGTGCCGCTGGACCGTGGGTACGGTCTGGCAATTTAGGGCAGATAAGTTTTCGCTCCTTCGCGCCGTCGTGGCTACGGTTTTCCAAGACCGTAGCCACGGTCTTGCTCGGCCACTTCTTCACTTAGTCAATTCATGAACCCACCGTGGCTACGGTCAACTTGACCGTGGCCACGGTCTTGCTCGGCTCCCACTTCTTCTTCCCTTGGGCGTAGCTTGATCCCACCGTGGCTACGGTCAACATGACCTGGGCCACAGTCCAGCTCGGCTTCAAAGTTTCTTCTGGGTGTAGCGCCCCCTACGAAAATGGTGGCGGGGGCTACGCCTTGGAGTGTTCAATCAGCCAAGGGACGTTGGGAGGGGTAGCGTTTGCTACCATAGGCGTGGCGGGGGCTACACTTCGATGATCTTCAGCAAGTTTACTCCCTTTCGAGCTTCTTGACATGTCCGGCCTTTGCGTTTCCTTCGCCTTCGACTCGACCAAGACTCGGGGAATCTCGGGAAATCTCGGGATTCCCAAAATAGGTGCAAAAATTGTCATTTTTACCACGTTTTGAGTAAAAACTCCGAAATCTACAAAATTACCAAAAACGCATTAAAAGTTATTAAATTAAGCTACGAAACAAGTCAAAAGCCTAACGATTTAGGCGGTATTTAGACACAAAATTGGGTCTAAATACAACCCAAATAAATATAAACATATACTTCCTAATAGATTCCCAAAATTATTCGTATAAAGGAAGGACCCCAAAAAATATCGGTCTCCGTAAAAGAATTTGTAATCGATCATGAATATCATGATAGTCATCGGAAAGAAAATTGCGAGGAAAATAAAAATTAGACAAGATTCAATGCCCAATGTTGCGCTGTTCAAGTCCTGCAAAACATACACTGGTTAGTAAAACAAAGGAGTGCGCACTTTATTTATTTCATGATTTATTCTTAACCTTGATTATTTAAGCTAATTAACATGTATTAAGGAGAAATTTTCTTTGGGTTATTGCATCTTTTGAATCTCCCCCTTTTTTTTTCCGAACTCCTTCATGGGTTACCTCTTGTTCTCCTTCATTCATAACATATGTTTTGGATTCTGTTCATGGAAGAAAGGGTTTTGAAACGGTTGAGGTTTGACTGCAATGATATAAATCAGCCCACACTAAGTCCCCCAAGCCCAATCGAGAAGGCCCAATGGAAACTCCAAGCTACAGATAGGGTCCTTCATGAAAAGACTCCATTCTACACAGACCTAACAAAGAAGATTCAGTTATTTTACATGGAGATAAGATGGGCTAAGAAGGAAGGATATAAGGTGGAGATCCAAAGGCCCATTCACATAGTGTATCTTATATGGCAAGAGGACGTCCAAACTGTTGGGAATGTCCCAACAATGTTCGATATACACGGAGATTAAACCAATGTAATATAGTAATTATATGTCTTGCTAGAGACCTCTATAATTAGTAATTAAATATGTTTAATTATAACTATATTATTTGGTCCTACTGGGTCACACAAGTCAGTGCCCTAGAACAATGTATGTAACCTAAATGATATTGTATCACGTTTAGAAAAGTTGGAAATTGCTTTTTGTGAGAAATCAGCCCAACACAGACCGAATTGGGTTCAACACGGGTCGTGTTGTCCCAACACGGTCCGTGTTGAGACACCACAGTCCGTGGTGTCTATGGGCCGAATAATTGGACTTTCTGGAGTCCAACACGGACCGTGTTGGGCCCAGAAACGCGCCGTTGTTTTTAGTCGGCCCTTTAGGGGTTTTGAACCCTTTCCCTAGGTTTTCTAAACACTATATAAAGGGGTCTCTGGGAGAGATTATTCAACAACCAACTGCCTAAGACTTTTAGAGAGATACCAGGGTGATTTCCTGAGTTCCTCTCTCTTTTAGTTTGCAGTTATAGTTTCAGGAAACATTATCTGTTTCCCGAAACAATCTCACATACATCTTAGATTGAGATTCGTCTCGATCAGGTCGATCGAGGAATCGGGTTCCTGGAGTGCTGCGTGGACTTTTCAGTAGAGAGTTTCAGCGTTGGAATCTGGAAGGTCAACCTCTTCTTCAGCAGGAATTAGCGATCAGGTATAATTACTAAAGCCTCTGCAGTTGTTTTTGATTAATTGTTTATAACTGTTATAATATTTCGCCAATTAATCTGTATCTGTTTAGGAAATAGATAACCTAAAACCTAACAGTGGTATCAGAGCCACCAATTGCATGCTAAAGTATTGTACTTGTATTCATTATTAATTTTGTCAATAATTAAATTATATTATGAATATGCTAGAATAGATTTATGCCTAAAATTTTGAATCTTTATGAAAGTTTTGATCTTTAATGTTCATGATAATAAATCTGAGATTTTATTGTAAAATTTCATGCTTTGTTATTTTTTGTTTCTAATTGCCTTTAATTAATCGATTTTATGTTTGTTTAATTGTTAAATATAGCCTGAACTCGATTTAATTTTGAATGTTTTAGAAACAATCATGTTTAATATTGTTAAACAGTAGGCAATACATGAGATAGGTCTAAATTCGCAAAATAGGGTTTTGTAGAATTAATTTTCTGATTTAGTTTATTTACGATAAATATGAAAAATCGAAATAAAATATCAAACGAACTCGAACATTTCTGAAATTTTTACTGGAGGTGTCTAGAAGTGTTTTGGACTTTCCATAATGTTTGTAGATTTTTCCCAATTAAAATAGATTTTTAATTGAGTTTTCAGATCTGAAGTGAATTAAAATTCGTTTAATTCTCTGAATTTTATAAATTTATAGAAGTTTGTAAGACTTCTGAAATTTTTACAGTAGGTTACTGGGTAACCATACTTTTAGGAAAAAAACTTTTCGTTATTTTATCCGGTCAATTTATATTTTTTAATTTAGATTTTCAGATCTCAGAGAAATAAATTTGTTGCTTCTCTGAATTTTGTATATTTATAGAAATTTGCAAATTTTCTGAAAATTTTACAGTTGGTTACTGGGTAACTATTCTATATGGATAAATTTTTCGTGAATTTTCGAAATCGTTTACTAATTTTCCTTTAATTTTCAGATTAACAGAAAAGTATAATTGTTTACTTTTCTGATTTTTAATTCTAATTTTCGAAATTTGATAAAAATTTGAAATTTTTACAGTAGCATATTGGATGAACCTACTGTATGGGAAAATTATAAAATTTGATTTTTAAACTTATCGGACTATTATTATTTATTTTCCTCTTAAACGGAGAATTAAAAAGTTTAATTCCCTTAATTTTTACAATCTTTTAGAAATTGTTAAAATTCTGGAAAATATTCATATTGGGTTATTAGATAACACTGTGGTATGAAATCTTTTAATTCGATAAGTTATGATAATTTTATTTAAGTTTTTCATTCACGAAATTAACCAAAACTGGGAAGCAACACGGACCGTGTTGATACAACACGGACCGTGTTGCCAGCAGTTTTGGTGAATTCGTGTGTTTTAGGGTTTGTAATTAATTTTAGAAATTAATTATTAAATCTTATTACTACTAAATCAAATAATGGGCATAAAATCTATTATTTTGTAAAGTTTAGGAAACTTACAATATCCTTGATTTTAGGAAAGTCAAGTATTTTGCATGTATAGGTATAAAATCCTAAATCTATTTAGGTAACTAAGATAAAATTTGGATTTTGTTTATTATATTAATCATGCAAACCTTTTAGGAAATTTTATTTAGTATTTATTTCCTTATGTGTTATATTGCAATTATATATATGCCTTTATAATTTATTATTTAAGCATGTGTTATATTTGATATAATTATTGCAATATTACATGTTTGCATGTGCTTCTAGTATGGCCATAGATAGTCGGTTTTACCGGTCTGCGTACCGGGTTGGGTGAAATACGGTTTGCGTACCGTCTTTTAATTAAATTTTAAATTTAAATTTCAATTAAGTTTATTTTAATTCATGCAAGGAGTCAATTGTGAGGTCCAAATTGTAAATTGGTTGTAATTGGAGACATCAAGTTGAGTGGGAGCCCAATAGCAATGGAGGTGATGATTCGAGTGGGAGCCCATCCAATGAAGTTGCAAGACCCAAGCAGATTTTCTTGAAGACTGTCAAGGCTTAGTTAAATTAGTTGATTAAGTCTAGGTGACCATACTAGGGGTTTTATTTGTGCTTTAAATTCATTATTGCATGTTTTATTATGCCTTTTACGCTTTTCAAAAAAGTTCACCTAGAATTGCATGTTTAGGATAATAAAACCTACTCTCAAAATGAATTATTGCTCAACCTATCGAAACACCACTTAGATGGATAAATTAAGAAAGCCAAAGCGAATTATTTGTCCATCATTAATAAGTAGGGTGGGAGCTAGGTCAATTCAAATTGGCTATCAAAATAGTTTTGGGCCAAGAGTAGAGGAAGAGAAATATTCTATTCGATACAAATTTCTTGCCAAGAGTCATTTTGAATGATCGATCATAAGATGATCCACCAAAGATAACATGGGATCGAGTTTTGTTGGGACAAAGTCCACTTGAGCCCATGAGTCTTGTGGGTCTTGATAAATTAAAACACTAAATGAGAGTTGATAAAGTGTTTTGATTTGAAATTAAAATTAGTTTAATTTCTTTTGATGAATAATAACTAAAATGAACCAACTTGTCTCGTAGAATTATTTATGTCTTTTCACTTAAACATCCACCACTAATAAAATATTGTTTTCTCCTTGAGAAAGAGAAAAACAATTAACACCAATTCCTTAAGTGGCATTGCCATCGCAAGATTGTCTTGAAGGCGATTAAAAGAAACATGTCTTTGATATAACATTGAGCTAGGCATCAATATTGAGAGGTCAATCAAGCCAAATGAATACATGTAATGTCATAGAATTCATACAATTTTAACTTCAAAATGTTTGAAGATTAGAGGAATGATTTCAATATTACCAACTCAAAATCAAGTTCATCGAACTAGTTAGAGTTGATAAATATGAAACCAATAACCAGATGGTCTCGGTTGAGCTAGATAAGAGCCAATTGTTGGCGCTCATGTTTAGAAATAATTTGACTATTTTAAAATATGAGAAACCTCAGATCCCCTTTAGCTAAAAGATTGGCGACCAAAGATAGTCTTTTAGTGAAAAGGAAAATAAGATTTAAGAAATCTATCAAAGACAAGAAGTGATAGGAAAGGTAAGGACAAATAGTTGTACATACCCAACCAATGACAGCAACCGGTTAACAACCAGATCATGTATATATGACACTGGGAGCGTAAATAACTATAAGAAAGACTTGAGATATGATTTCAAATTCTAGGCAAATGCGTATATGATACACACTACCCTTATTAAACCCACTTTGAGTATAAGATACTAGCTGTGAAACTCGCATTTATGCAAATGTGCAGAATCTACAGCAAAGTAGATGTGCTTTGAAGGATGAGAGTCAGCCTACAAATAAGAACATGCAATTAGTTGTAGTTCTTTATGAAGAGTTGTTGTTTATCCATTTCCTCAAGACTTATGAGAGAAATTTATAGGTGATACTATGTTCTTATTACAAGTATTTCTTACTCTCAATTAGAAAGAGAGAAAGAGGATCTCGGATAAACACACCCAATGCATCGAAACTAAAAGGTTGAAAAAGGAATAACTCATGTTCAAACATAAAACCTGTAACTATCTATTAAGTCATGCAAATGAGAGCGCATTTAGAAGCGTCACAGTGATAGACTTTTGAATGATAAGACTTTGAAATATGTGATGTCTGCAAAGCATGACTGTACCTTTTACAAGAAAGGGTGAACGTGCCAACAAACACTCATGCATATGGATGTATGTAGTCCAATTGAGCACAAGTACAAGAGATGGATTACTTCAAATCTTCAAAGATGAATAAAATAACACATGGTGATTCATGCATGAGATTCATCCAAGTGGAATGTTAAAATGGTTTAAAGATTTCCAAAATGAAGTAGTCTTGGCGAAACAATGAGAGCACCTAGATACGATCGAAAGGATGCTAACGGTTGAGCCAAGAGTTTGAACAAATGACTCATATGAAACATAATTCCGGCACTATAAGCTTAAGTCATATTAATCAGAAATGTATTTAGAAACTGCATAGTGCAGGATTTTGGAAAACCTAAACTTTGAAAAGTTCAATGTTTGCAAAGCATGTCTGATGAGTAAGATGACTAAAATCACCTTTTATTGGAATTGGTGAACAAGCTAATGAGTTAGTAGGATGCATACATATTGATGTATGTGGGCCTATGAGCACTAGTGCTAGAAGAAGGTTTACTGTACTATTTCATCACTTTCAGTGACGATTTTTTAGTAGATATGGGTATATCTACTTAATACGCCACAAGTCCAAATCCTTTGAAAAATGTTCGAAGAGTTTCAAAGTGAAGTACAAAACCAACTTGGCAAGAAAATCAAAACCCTTCAATTAGGTTGAGGAGTTGAGTATTTGAGCCAAAGATTTCATTGACCATTCCAGAGAATATGGAATTGTTTCATGACTCTCTCCTCTAAGAATACGACATCTCAATGACGTGTCTAAGAGCAGGAATCACACCTTATTAGATATGGTGCGATCAATGATGGTTGAGTCAACATTGCCGATTACCTTTTGGGGGTACACGCAGTTAACCATAACTCTAATTACTGAATAAAAATTATCTGAAGCACTAGAGAAAAGAGGTTCTTGGGCCAATTTCTGAAAGGAAGGAGTATCACTTCTACAAACTGTTGTAGAGGAAAGTGTTTGTGTCTCAGAATTCTTTCTTCTTAGAGAATATGTTATTCTCTAAAAGAAAGAGTGGGAGAGTTTTTGAACTTACCGAAGTTCGAGAGACACAAAAGACTATAATCATCACCTGAAACTCCGCTACTTGATCCTTGTTCAAATTTTTTTTTCCTATTGGTCGGGAAATTAAGAACAAGGTTGAGGCAGTTGAAGTTTCTCAAAACGTTGAGGAGAAGGTGTCATTAACATTACTCCAAGCAAGGTCAGGTAAACAACTCCGTCAGCCACAAAGATATCGATCTTCTATGGATGAGCGTGAGATGTTACTTTTAGAAAGTATTGACTCTACCTACAACAAAGAAGCTTTAGCAAGTCAAGAATCCATAAGGTCTAAGATGGACTATATGTATACAATCAAGTTTAGAACTCGGTTGATTTGTCTGAAGGTGGAGCGTGGCGTGATGGGAAAGATTGATGGACTAGCTTGAGAGACTTGAGTCACAATCGAATAAGAGCTTGAACACCCATAAGATTTGGATATGACTTTGGATAAAGGAGATTCCACCACCAAAGCCTAGCATCCCACCATGACCATCATAAAGGAAGAATCCACCAAATGATCAATAAAGAGAAGACTTGCAAACACCACCATTAATCAATGGATAAAGTAAAGCAAGATTTTGAGAGAAAGGGAGCAACCCTAACCAATGCATAAGCATATTCATTAATCAGTCAAAAAGTGTCTGGAGAAGTATAATAACAAGCTATTTATACTAAACCCAAAATTAAGCCAAAACAGCGTAAAAAAGGTGTCTTCCAGAACGCCGGCTCGGGCGAGCAGAAGGACGGCTCGGGCGAGCAGGCCTTCTGCCTGTCGTCAGTCGTCGGCAGGTCGCGTGCGCAGCATCTCCGGCAGAAGTTCAGCTCGGGCGAGCAGGAGGAAGGCTCGGGCGAGCAGGTCTTCTGGCTGCGTGGTTGTGCGCACAATGACAGCCTGACAGGAACGTTGCTCGGGCGAGCAAAAGGAACACCGGCGGCGAGCCTGGCGCCCAGTTCACGCTCGGCAGAAGCATTGCTCGGGCGAGCCAGGGTGTGGCTCGGTCGAGCAAGCTCTCTGATGGCCACGGTTGTGCCCTGGTTTTTATTAATCCCGGGGTTTTAAACACTCGCACCCCGATACCTTCTATGCTCTAGTCTCGAGACGGCCCGGTCCAGTCCCCAGGCCTCCGGGGTCGGTGTTGTGAGCGGGCCCCTCCCTAAGGAGCCCCGGGGCCCATCCATCGGATGGCCGAGACTAGCCTCCCAGCTCCCGAAGTGACCGGAAATTGCAACTCGAGGCTCGAGTTGGACGAAGCGGTTCGCTTGGCGGTGGCCACCAGAGAGGAGAAAAGAACCCGAACCTCTTCAGAAGGTGTAAGCCATCAGGCATAGGAGGGTTTTAAGGCAAAACATGGGTTCATTAAGATAGACATAAAGACTAACTTCAAAACTAGATTTTGAAGAAAGGTGTGTACTTGACACAACTGAGTGGTCTTTTGTTGGAATACTTGTAAACTTCAAGAGTCCATCTGTGGTCTTAAGGAAGCTTCTAGGAGTTGGAATCATTGACCTTCTTGACCAGGATATCAAAAAGGTTTGGCATACTAGGAAGTGTCAAAGATAATATTGTGTTTACAAGAGGTTCAGTGGGAGCAACGCGTTTTTTCTGATATTGTATGTGATTGATATATTGCCCACTGAGAAGAATATTCCAATGTTGCTTCTACTGAGGTTGACTTGGAAATAATTTTCAAAGTGAAGGGTTGGTGGGGCTAAGAATTTTCTTGGAGACTAGATCTATAATGATAGATTAAAGATCTTGATTGTTTGAATCAAAGTTAACTAGGTGTTGAATAGTTCAAGTCACTTAGAGAATGGATTAATTTCCAAAAATCATGGCATATCCTTACAGAATTTGATTGTCTCAAAACAATCAGAAGTTCTAAGAAGGATGAGACATATAACTCATGCTTCAGGCGTGAGATTAATGTATGCCATGAGGTGTTGAATGTCCAACATAACATATACATTGTATATGTATAAGAAAAACTAAGGATGTGTCCTAAGTCTAAAGTGGTTGATAAAAGCTAAGTGTGAAGAGTTGCATTGATGCTACATTCATGCAGAGAAATATGATTATCTGAAAGGTTAGAGAAAATTATACGATCTGTTTTGAGTGGTATTGAGGTGAACTGGAAGAAGTTCCTAACATGACATGCGGTTAATTCTACAAATAAGACAAGTATGGCACGACTTTAGAAGTTCTGACAGAAACGGTTAGGATTACGAAGTTCGTTTTTTAGAACTGGGTGATGTTTATAGCCTTACGAGAGAAATGGAGCCTTGTTGATAGGAGCCATCACTCAAGCAAAGGAACGGAAGCTCACTATGAATCCAAACATGTGTTCCGGAAATATCTTCCTGTATGAAAGGTCATTCGTGAGATGGTATATGTACGAGGTTCATTGCAAGTATTATGCACTAAACCCCTGTTGTAGTTACAGCATGATAGTCATGCATGAGCAATAGGTATTAAACACATTCCGGAATATTAACAAGTCAAATTTACATGAATTGTTCATAAATTATGACCTTGTTGATTCATCATTAAGAATAAGATTCCAAAATTTACATCAATTGTGATTTAGAATTATGTAAATGTCCAAAAAGGTTAGCGCATTCAAAATGGGAAATTGGATGAGGTTCGATTTCTAAAACCCCATTAGTGAACTTGATAACGCTAGTCTTGGTCGACAGCCGACTTGGTTCCTAATTGTATTATCACGTAGGAACAATGATAATATCAACACAATTAGCATGTAGGATTGAGATGATGATCATGTTTCGTGATCATAGTGATGTGATGACATCATAAATCAATCACATGGGTATTGTTGAGAACAACTACCGAACTGACCCGCAGTGGGAGCTCTTTAAGTTGGGAATTGTCATAGGAGCTCTCAATACTCAAAATTCCTAAATCCTGATTTCAGTACATAGACTACATGATCTGTTGTGACTTTGGAGCGCGTCAAACGCCTTTCGTAACAGTAGGCTATAAAGGCGGTGTTTGGGTTACAGTTGGATAATGTGAGAATGTGTGTCTGAACAAGATGGCATTGTCCTCCCTATTAGGGACAGTTGTCTCGTTGGCCACTCGGTGAGATTGGACTGAAAATGCTTAGCTGAGCTCAGTTGAATCAATAGTTGATCGTCTGTTTTTCAAAGTCTAAACTCGGAGATTGAGGAACGTCCGGGTCTTACATAAGGATGACTTTAGCTTACCTTATCCGAACTAGAGATAGTAAGTGACAAGGGAATTCAAGGAATCGAACACTTGTGTTTGGGTTACAGTTGGATAATGTGAGAATGTGTGTCTGACAAGATGGCATTGTCCTCCCTATTAGGGACAGTTGTCTCGTTGGCCACTCGGTGAGATTGGACTGAAAATGCTTAGCTGAGCTCAGTTGAATCAATAGTTGATCGTCTGTTTTTCAAAGTCTAAACTCGGAGATTGAGGAACGTCCGGGTCTTACATAAGGATGACTTTAGCTTACCTTATCCGAACTAGAGATAGTAAGTGACAAGGGAATTCAAGGAATCGAACACTTGTGGGACAAGTGGGAGATTGTTGGGAATGTCCCGATAATGTTCGATATACACGGATATTAAACCAAAGTAATATAGTAATTATATTTCTTGCTAAGGACCTCTATAATTAGTAATTAAATATGTTTAATTAAAACTATATTATTTGGTCATACTGGGTCACACAAGTCAGTGCCCTGGAACAATGTATGTAACCTAAATGATATTGTATCACTTTTAGAAAAGTTGGAAATTGATTTCTGTGAGAAATCAGCCCAACACGGACCGAATTGGGTTCAACACGGGTCGTGTTGTCCCAACACGGTCCGTGTTGTCCCAACACGGTCCGTGTTGAGACACCACGGTCCTTGGTGTCTATGGGCCGAATAATTGGACTTTCTGGAGTCCAACACGGACCGTGTTGTTTCAACACGGACCGTGTTGGGCCCAGAAACGCGCCGTTGTTTTTAGTCGGCCCTTTAGGGTTTTTGAACCCTTTCCCTAGGTTCTCTAAACACTATATAAAGGGGTCTCTGGGAGAGATTTCCTGAGTTCCTCTCTCTTTTAGTTTGCAGTTATAGTTTCAGGAAACATTATCTGTTTCCTGAAACAATCTCATATACATCTTAGATTGAGATTCGTCTCGATCGGGTCGATCTAGCAATCGGGTTCCCAGAGTGCTGCGTGAACTTTTCAGTAGAGGGTTTCAGCGTTGGAATCTGGAAGGTCAACCTCTTCTTCAGCAAGAATTAGCGATCGGGTATAATTACTAAAGCCTCTGCTGTTGTTTTTGATTAATTGTTTATAACTGTTATAATATTCCGCCAAGTAATCTGTATCTGTTTAGGAAATAGATAACTTAAAACCTAACACAAACATCCTAGAAGAGTACAAGTCCACGCCTACCAAGCCCAACAAAGGCTAAAGTACACGTCCAAGGCCCAGTTTCAAGATTCAAAGTGAATTTCACATTTAGTCTTTTGGATGTAATTTTATTTTAATTATTTTGGTGTGATTTATTTTATTAGGAGTCTAGATTAGTCTAGAATGTTCTAAGGTGTTCTAGAATATTCTAGAAGGTGTTGTGTCAGATTAGGCGTGTGAATTAGTAGCTTTGGCGCCAAGATTAGCTATCATAGATAAGGTTGGCTTATTTTTTAACTAATCCATCTTGGATTAGGAAAGCCTAAACCTATTAGGATAAGATTGATGTAACAAACTCCCCTTAGGATAAGGAATCCTAATCCGAGGGAGGGTAGTATAGATTAGGCGTCCAGAGTTAGGATTCCTTGGCTTGCACGCCAAGTAGGAGAATCCTAGTCTAATTAGTATGGCTTGCACACCAAGTAGAGAGTTCTAGTCCCTTTAGGACTTTAGTAGTATAAATAGTTAGGCTTGTAGCCTCTCAAAGGCAATCAATCAACCTTGAATTATGAAAACCATTAAGCTTTTAGCTTTCTCTCGAGTGTTTGGATAAACCCTCATCCCTTTTCTTCTATTGTATCTTGGCATGGCACCTAAGTGGTTAAGAAGAGCTTGATCCTAGGTTGCGGTCTAGACTAAGTTAGCCCTACGTTGTCTATCTTGTGGATTCAAGTTAGAAACCTAGATCTATCCACTCTTACCTTTCTGTCAATACAGTTAAGGTAATTACATCATTGTCTTTCTATCAATATAGTTAAGACAAGATAAACCCTACCCCCCTTTATCTCCCCAACCAAACGTCACCTCCCCCCTCTCTCATCCTCACTCAAACGCCACCTCCCCTCTCTTCTCTCTCCATAAACAAACCTCCTACACTCTCCCTCTCTCCCAATCCCAACGTCAACCCTCTCTCTTTCCCCCCTCCAACCTCACGTCAAACCCTCCTCCATGACCACCATCCAAGATTCAGTCATCTTTCTCTCTTTCCCGTTCAAGATTCAATCTTTCTTGAATCTTGAAACCACAAAAGTCCTCACGACAAAAAGCCTCCACAAAGAACCCCTTCTCACGAGATCTCTCTCCTTCCTCCCCGCCTTAATCTCGTGAACCAACCCACTTCTCTGTTTGGTTGCACGTGTTTCATGTATTTTCGGAATCAAGAATCTCTCTTGGTCCCGTAATACATCAAAAGTGGTATCAGAGCTCTAGGTTAGTGTTGCGTGCAACCCTGAACTCCACAGAGTTAAACCAAACACATGACCTTCAATTCCAAAAGCTTAACCTGCAAGTCCAAAGCTTAACCTGCAAGTCCAAAAGCTTAACCTTCAAATCTTTAGTACCAACCTGCAACCCTAAACTCCTCAAACAGCCCAAACACATTCCCTTCCTTACCCAACGTTACTCTGGACGTTACTAACCCCTACCATGGCACACAAATTGTTCTTTATGAGGAGGATCCTCAGCAGTTCGATTGTCTCTGAAGATCAAGAACAACGAGAGACTATCGTTCAGTCTTCCTATACTATCAAAGGAATGGTCTGGTCTTTGATCGTTGATGGAGGAAGCTGCACCAACGTGGCTTTAACAACTATGGTTGACAAACTTCAGCTGGAAACCAGTCCACATCCGAAACCCTATACCATCCAATGGCTCAATCAGGGTGAAGGATTGCAAGTTACTCAACGATGCTTGGTAAGCTTTTCCATTGGCAAGAATTAGCAAGACTCTATTTGGTGTAATGTATTATCTATGGATGCTTTTCATATTCTACTGGGAAGACCATGGTTATCTGACAGGAATGTGATGCATGATGGAAGAGCCAACACCTACACATTCAGGTTCAACCACAAAAAAATCACCCTAGCTCCACTTATAATATCCCAACCGTCCCCACCCAAAGAGAGTGATCCAACTCCCACCACTTTTATGACCACTGAACGCCTTGAGTTTAGTGAGAATAAGGAGATCACTCCCTTAGACCCAAACACAAACCCTAGCCACAAAGAGCCAACCCATGAAAATCCAAGCCACAGCAACCCTCTCGTCACCCGCCCATCCCAATGTGATGTTCAAGCTAATTTGGTCCCTAAACCTGTCGTGCTTCATGAGAAATCAACTCACGAAAACCCTAGTGAACATCCAAAGGTTCAAAAGGAAGCTGATGATCTTCAAGCAAAGGGTTTGATTAGGGGAAATCTCAGTCCATGCGCCATCCCTACCCTTTTGATCCCAAAAGAAGATGGAAACCAACGTCTGTGCATCAACAAGAGTCCTATCAAGTATCGGTTTCCTAGAATTGATGATCTAGTGGACGAACTAGATGGTACCCGAGTCGTTTCAAAGATTGGTTCAAGAAGTGGGTACCTTGATCCAGTTTGAATTCAAGAAAGGGACACTTCTATAAAAACCAAAGGAGATCTCTATGAATGGTTAGTCATGGCTATTCGACTAACTAATGTTCTTTATGCCTTAATGAGATTGATGAATCAGGTTTCGAAGCCCCTTATTAGCAAGTGTTTTGTTATCTACTTTGATGACATACTTGTGAATAACAAAAGTGAGAAAGGTCACATCTTTCACCACCAATCTGTTTTGGAGATCTTGGCTCACGAAAAGTTATACGGGAATCTGCCCAAGCGTTACTTCTTCATCAACAATATAGTCTCTTTTGGCTATGCTCTTTCAACTGAAGTGATCAAGGATGATGAAGAAAAGGTCAAAGCTATCAAGAGGTGTTCTAGTCCAACTAGAACTCATGATGATCGAAGCTTCCCCAGCTTGGCCTCTCTCTATAAGAGGTCTGTGAAGAATTTCAACACTATTTTATCTCCTATGGCCGAGCTATAGAAATCCAAGGAGCTCCCAATTTTGATGTATGTTTCGGTGATAGTTTTCCCACAACGTAGTGTATTTTTCCATAAATCGAATGCATTCTTCATAAACATCAATGCAGTATTTAAACACAAGAAATCATATTTTGCTGATAAAATTTCCATTATGCAATGCATACTTTCCCTTATTCAATGCAAATTTTCCAAATTTTTGATATATGCAAGCTCAGAGAGATCAGAGCATTGAGCTTACAATACACCACACAGAAACACCCACACTACATATGAGTTTAAACAAAGCTAATTGGATGCAATTAGCAGGACTAGATGACAAACCGATGGAAAATGAAAAGGATAAACTTGCATTCACTCTGATACAAACACACCACAGAATAAACACAAGGGCAAAGGACTTAGTTACCTCAGCAGATACAAACACACCACCACTGAAGCAATCAAGCTCTACACACACCACTAGGAATGCCAACTTCTAGATACTGAAGTATATTCAACCCAAATGAGAGTTTGCTGACACTCACAAACGAGAGGCTCAACTAAGACACTAAAATGCTATTGAAATTATCACTGATTAGTTTGGAAGTTGTTGAATACATCTGTATATATAGCTAATCCTAAAACAGTTTGATTAGAGGTACTTAATTAATGTAACTTGCTAATCTCCCTTATAATCTAGTTGTTGAACTAAACCAAATACATTACATTACATTACAGCTTATACTAACTAATACAACCCGGATACATTTGAAAATGAAAGGAAAAGCAATGTTAGCTTCTGATTGGACCAAAACCCCAAAGGTTGGCGATTCCAGCCAATCAGAAGCTTTCCTAGCTGGGAGGGTAAACTAAGTTACCTCAGTAACTTTTCCCGGGCGTTTCCTAAGCTGGATATAATCTAAACAGCTTAAGGAAGGTAGGGAAAGTCTTAAATAACCCTCATTGTAGCTGAATAAAATAAGTTAGCCTCAGAATTCAGGTTCTGGAAAAACTGATAACAAACAACCATAGAAGGGTTGCTTGTTCTGGTGCTTGTAGCTTATAGCCTCCTTACTTGAACATCCTGGAACTTGCTTGGGACTTGAAAATTGCATGTCAAGGAACAAAAATCTCCTAGAGGCCTTGGGCTGAATCTCACTCAATCCAGAGATACAAAATTGAGAAAGATGCCTGGTTGGACTGGTTTTTCTAGGAACTGAATTTGATCTGACTGGGCAATGTTGGTAGAATGGACAGCTGTGCTGGCCAAGACTTGCCTTACTAATGTGTAGCAAGCCTGGATGGATG
Organism: Portulaca oleracea; assembly: GCA_029582165.1. Taxonomy (NCBI): domain Eukaryota; kingdom Viridiplantae; phylum Streptophyta; class Magnoliopsida; order Caryophyllales; family Portulacaceae; genus Portulaca; species Portulaca oleracea. Next base: position 39,738,293 of record CM055882.1, read on the forward strand.
TTGTTGGTGGGCTAGTGGCTGCTGAAGAATCTCTGATCTGCTGCTGAGGATGGAAGCCTGCTATTTCTGCTGGAATTGCTCCAACAATGTTGTACAGGTCTTTGCCGATAACGCCTTGAAGTTGTTGGTGTAGCCTCCTTGGGTGATATAGATGATATAAAGGCTACTCGAGCTGTTGCTGTTGCTGAATCATCTCCAATCCCTGGCCTGGACTTGCTGGTGATACTTGATCTGTTGCTGGGCTTGCTGGATGGTCTCCATCATCCTCTCTAGGTTGAGGAAAGTTTGTCCTCAAACTTGGAAGGTCTTCATTCTCTAGAAAATAGGGTCGCAAATATGCAATGCTGAAGGGGGCACTCCCTCCATAGTCCTCTAAAAGATTCAATTTGTAGGCATTGTCTCCTATTTTTTTTCCAAAATTTCAAACGGGCCATCTGCTCTTGGAACTAACTTGCCTATTCTCTTTGTGAGGAACCTGTCGTTCCTTAGATGTATCCACACAAGATATCCTGGTTGGAAAACCATCTTTTTCCTGTGCTTGTTGGCTGAAGTAGCTGCCTCCTCAGAATACTTAATGATTTTCTCTCTACCCTGCTTATGAAGCTTCTTGATCATCTATGCATGTGTACCTGCTTCATAACTAAACTTTACAGAATTGGTTAGTGGAGATAAATCCAAAGGAGTGATAGGATTTCTCCCATATACCACCTGAAATGGGGAAAGGCCAGTTGCCTTTGAAGGGGCTCTATTGAATGCAAATTCAGTATGGGGCAAAAGAGTGTTCCATCCGGTTTTATTTGTGTTTATCAGTGATCTCAATAGAGTTCCAAGGGTCCTGTTGGTCACCTCTGTTTTCCCATAAGTCTGTGGGTGGCATGTTGTGTTGTACTTGAGCCTTGTCCCTAGCTTCTTCCATAGAGTCACCCAGAAATGACTCAAAAAATTGGCATCCCTATCAGACACCATGCTCTTAGGGACTCCGTGAAGCCTCACTACTTCCTGAAAGTATAGCCCTGCCTCTTTCACTGCGTCATTTGTGGTGTGGCATGGAATAAAATGGGCCATCTTGCTGAGTCTGTCTACTACCACCATCACTGATTCTTTTCCCTTTTGTGATCTTGGCAGACCAACAATAAAATCCAAGCTTACAACCTCCCATGGGCTGGTAGGGACTAGCAATGGTGTATACAACCCTTGAGGTAGGTTGTGGCTCTTGGCTACTTGACAGATTGCACACCTTTTTACCCAATGCTCCACATCTTTTCTCGTTCTAGGCCAGTAGTAATGTTCCTTTAGCATGAGAAGAGTTTTCTCAATGCCAAAGTGGCCTGCTAAGCATCCTCCATGGACCTTTGAAAGTAGTAATTTTCTGAAGCTACTATTGGGTATACACAATCTTGCTCCTTTGAAAAGGTACCCTTAGCTTAGTCTATGTGATACAGACTCTGAGGGTGTCCTTAGCACTTCTGGAAAATCTCACCAAAATCCTCATCTTCCTTGTACAAGGGTTTCAACTATTCAAAGCCAAGTACCCTTGCATCTAAGACCTGCAACAACAAATATCTCCTAGATAAAGCATCAACTCCCTTGTTGAGCTTCCTTGATTTGTGGTGGATCATGAAATGGAACTGCTGCATGAACTCTACCCAAGCAGCATGCCTGTTATTGAGCTTGTGCTGCCCTTGAATGAACTTCAAGGCCTCATGATCACTATGCAATATGAACTTTGCTCCAATTAGGTAGTTTCTCCAGTGTTGAAGAGCTCTAATGATGGAATAGAACTCTTTGTCATAGGTGTTGTATCTCCTCTTGGCATCATTCAATTTTTCAATGAAATAGGCAACAAGTTTGCCTTCTTGGGTCATAACTGCTCCTATGCCAACACCTGAAGCATCACACTCTACTTCAAAAACCTTAGAGAAGCTTGGTAAAGCCAGGACTGGTGTTGATGTAAGATGTCTCTTGATCTCTTCAAATGCTCTCTGTGCTGCTGGTGTCCAGGAGAAACTTTTGCCCTTCACTAGCTCTATCATAGGTGCTAGGATGGTGCTAAAATTTGTCACAAATCTCCTATAAAATGAAGCTAAACCATGAAAACTCTTAATCTGCTGAATTGAACTAGGAATAGGCCACTCTCTAATTGCCTTGACCTTTTCCTCATCCACCTGAATCCCTGCTGCTATTACAATGTAGCCAAGAAAAGATAATTGGCTTGCCAAGAATTGGCACTTCTTCAAGTTCCCATACAATTGCTCCCTGCTCAATATCTCCATCACACTCTTTAGGTGGTCAATATGCTCCATCTCAAATTAACTGTAAATAAGTATGTCATCAAAATAGACAACAACACACTTACCAATCAATGGCTTTAGAACCTGGTTCATCAGCCTCATGAATGTGGATGGTGCATTTGTCAGGCCAAAAGGCATGACTAACCACTCAAATAACCCTCCTTTAGTCTTGAAAGCTGTTTTCCATTCATGTCCTTCACAAATCCTGATCTGGTAATAGCCACTCCTCATATCAATCTTGGAAAACACCACAGAGCCATGCAATTCATTTAGCATATCTTCAAGCCTTGGAATGGGGTACCTGTACTTAACAGTAATCTTGTTAATAGCTCTACAGTCAATGCACATTCATTGACTGCCATCCTTCTTAGGGACCAATAAGGTTGGTAGTGCATAGGGGCTCAAGCTTTCCCTTATCATTCCCTTCTCCAGTAACTCATTAACCTGTCTTTGGATCTCCTTTGTCTCAGCTGATTCTGTAAGCAGGTTTATTTGACAAGATAGATCCTGGAACAAGATCTATCTTGTGCTGTATGTCTCTCTTAGGGGGTAGGCCTGGGGGCATTTCTTCAGGAAAGGCATGTGGGTATTGGTTTAGCATAAGCTGAAATAAGGGGTGGTCATTTTGTGGGGGTAGGTCTTCCTCAATGTCAAGTAGAATGATTCCACTTTGTTCACTGAACTCATGCTGTTCAGCTGGCAAAAGGACATCAAGAGTAGGCTCAACAATAAGGTTATTAGGTCTTTTTGTGAGCTGGGATGGTTTAAGAGGGGTAAGGGTAATTTTCTTGCTGTTCAAACAAAGGAAATATATGTTGGCTCTCCCATTATGGCTAACAGATGTATCATACATCCAAGGTCTCCTTAATAATAGGTGACAGGCATCCATAAGAATCACATCACACCAAACTTCATCTCTCTAAGCTGAACCAATTGAGAAATTGACAAGGCATCTAGAAGAGATCTTGATACCTTTACTTTTGTTCAACCACTGTATGGTATAGGGGGCTGGATGGGTGCTCGTAACCAAATTGAGCTTCTTCACCATGGTTTCAGAGGCTGCGGTGGTGTAGCTGCCTCCATCAATGATCAAAGAACAAATTTTCCCACTAATTGTGTACCTGGTGTTGAAAATGTTTTCCCTTTGTTCTGCTGCTTCATCTACTGCTGAACTGCTCAAGATCCTCCTGATCACAAGCATTTCTCCTTCATCAGGACCTACTTCAACCTCTTCCTCATCATATAAAGGTTCTCCATGGGACTCTTCATACTAGTCTTCTTCATCACAAGGCTCAGGATCAAGCAAAAAAGCTGCGTGAAACTTAGCCAAGTTGACTGCTCTTCTATTTAGACATTTAGATGCTAAGTGCCCAAGCCTTTGACACCTAAAGCATCTTCTCTCTGGGAAAGCTTTGCTTGTAGGGGCTGGGGTTCTTTGTGGGGCATTTTTGTGGCTCATTTTGAGGTGGTCTTGGGGCTGGATATCTGGCTTGAGGTGGGGGTGGGGGTTGATAGGTTCTTTGTGGGGGATTGTAAGGCTTGCTGTAGGGATTTGGCTTGGCTGGGGCATAAGGCTTAGTTGGGTACCTGCTGCTGTACTCCTTCACTCCAGCTTTCTTCTGCTACTCCACCTTATGAGCCAAAGAACTGCAGCTCAACAACATTCTTGATACTGTCATTCAAACCTGCAAGGTACCTAACATAAGTTTGCACCTCATTCTCCTGCATATTGCATTTCCAAAGCAAGTGCTCAAACTCTTTGGTAAATTCCTCCACAGATTTGTTTCCCTACACAAAATGTTGCAGCTTAGAGTAGTTCTCCTTCATATAGTTGTCTGGAAGGAACTTCTCTTTCAGTTTCTGTCTCATCTCAACCCAAGTGCTCACCCTATCTTCACCAATCTCCATTCTTCTTCTCTGCAGATTAGTCCACCAAGTAGAAGCATACTTATTCAATTTTAAGGCTACTAACTTCACCTTATTCTCTTCTGAAACTTCTTTCAAGTCAAAAACCCTCTCCACAGTCTGTAACTAATCTAAGAAAACATTAGGATCTAACTCCCTTGCATACTCAAGTATATCAATCTTGAAATCTAACATCTCTATCCTCTTGTCTTCCCTCCTTTCCTCCCTTTCACTCTCACTGTTTTCCTCTGGTTCACTGATCCTAGGTGACCTCCTAACATATCTCTTCCTTCTGTGTGTAGGCCTAGGACCTCGACCTCCTCTTCCAGTCCTAGTGAAAGGATTCTCACCTACTCCTTCCTCCAACTCTTCATCAGTCTCCCTATTCAGCTCAGTTCTATGCAATCTCATATAATACTGCAGTTGCTCAATAAAAAATTTCATTTTTTGCTCCATTTCTTCTTTTTCTTTCAAGGTCTGTTCTAAGACTTCTTGAGGTGTTCTACTAGCTCCGGCCATTTCAAATAATCACAACAACATACTCCAAGATAGAACACAGCTCTGATACCAAGAAGATGTATGTAAGCTCACAGAGATAAGAGTATTGAACTTACAAAACACCACACAGAAACACACACACTACAAATGACTTCAAACAAAGCTAATTGGATGCAGTTAGCTGGATTAGATGACAAATCGATGCAAAATGAAAAGGATAAACTTGCATTCACTCTGATACAAACACACCACAGAATAAACACAAGGGCAAAGGACTTAGTTACCTCAGCAGATACAGGCACACCACCACTGAAGCAATCAAGCTCTACACACACCACTAGGAATGCCAACTCCTAGATACTGAAGTAGATTCAACCCAAATGAGAGTTTGCTGACACTCACAAACGAGAGGCTCAACTAAGACACTCAAAATGCTATTGAAATTATCAGTGATTAGTTTGCAAGCTGCTGAATACATCCCTATATATAGCTAATCCTAAAACAGTTTGATTAGAGGCACTTAATTAAAGTAACCTGCTAATCTCCCTGGTAATCTAGTTGTTGAACTAAACCAAATACATTACATTAAAGCTTATACTAACTAATACAATCCGGATATATTTGAAAATAAAAGGAAAAGCAATGCTAGCTTCTGATTGGACCAAAACCCCAAAGGTTGGCAATTCCAGCCAATCAGAAGCTTTCCCAGCTGGGAGTGTAAACTAAGTTACCTCAGTAACTTTTCCCGGGCCTTTTCTAAGCTGGATATAATCTCAACAGCTTAAGGAAGGTAGGGAAAGCCTTTAATAACCCTCCTTGTAGCTGAACAAAATAAGTTGGCCTCAGAACCGACGTTTTGGAAAAACTGATAACAAACAAGCATGTCAGGGTTGCTTGTTCTGGTGCTTGTAACTTATGGCCTCCTTGCTTGAACATGCTGGAACTTGCTTGGGACTTGAAAATTTCATGTCAAGGAACAAAAATCTCCTAGGGACCTTGGGCTGAATCTCATTTAATCTAGAGATACAGAATTGACAAAGATGCCTGCTTGGACTGGTTTTGCTGGGAGTTGAATTTGATCAGACTGGCCAATGTTGGTGGAACGGATGGCTGTGTTGGACAGGACTTGCCTTACTAACGTGTGGTAAGCATGGATGGATGTTATTGGTGGGCTGGTGGCTGCTGAAGAATCTCTGATCTGCTGCTGAGGATGGAAGCCTGCTGTTTCTGTTGAAACTGCCCCAACAGCTGCTGAGTTTGGCACAACAAGGCTTGTTGCTGAAAATGTTGGTGCTGAAGTTGCTGGTGTAGCCTCCTTGGGTGATGAAGATGATGTAGAAGCTGCTCGAGCTGCTCCTGTTGCTTAATCATATCGCAATCCCTAGCCTCGACCTGCTGGTGATACTTGATCTGCTGATTGGCTTATTGGATGGTCTCCATCAATTTTGATGCATTATTATCTAGACATGAGTGTATCAAAATAAACGCAGTATGTTTCGTTGATAGTTTTCCACTTCGTAGTGCATTTTTTCCCAAATCGAACGCATTCTCCGGAAACATCAACCCAGTTTTCAAACACAAGAATTCATATTTGTTGATAATTATTCCATTATGTAATGCATTCTTTCACATATTTGATGTAGTATTCAAGCAACCTAATGTATACTTATTGCAACATCATTGGTTATTGTTTACTTAATTCAGGAATGTCTTCTTGATTGTTCTCTATTTCGCCGCCATTGTTGAGTTCATCGAAGGTATCATCATTATTTAGCATGTCATTTAGCATGTCACTCAGTAGTTCAGCTACCTAGCAAGAGGTTCACAACACCTCCAACAACCACCAATCCATCCACAACATCCATCCAAGCTTGTTACACACTAGTGAAACAAGTCTCGTCACCTTCAACCATTCAAATTTCGGCATTGGTCATTCGGACCAAATCCGATTCCAAAGACAAGATCAAGCAGCCTTTCTCAATGTTATATCTATTGATTTAGGAAGAATTAGCTAATCTTCCCTAGGAATTTTTTGTTCTATGTCATGCCATTTTAAAGTCCAAGCCAAGTTCCAGCATGACATTAGCAAGTTTCAAGTGCCAGAACAAACAATCCCAACAGGGTTGTTTGTTATCAGTTTTTCCAGAACCTCAGTTCTGAGGCTAAGTCTTTTGTTATCTGTCCCTAGGGGTTATTTTGGTCTTCCCAGTTCATTCTTAACCTACTGAGATTACTTCCAGGTTAGTGATTGCGCGAGAACTATCTCAGTAACTAAATATTTACCCCCTTAGGCAGGAAAGCTTGTAATTGGTTCATTTTGCCACTCTTTTGGCATTTGGTCCAATCAGAGTTCAACTTGCACTTTTCCTTTTATTTCTGGCAAGATATAATGTGGATCATATTAGTTAGAGTAGAATGTAATCAGTTGTATGAATTCTAAGCTTTGTAAGTTAGATTAAGTAAGGAATATTAGGCAGATTAGCTTATGTTAAACAGTTGCTAATAAAACTGAAGTTTTATTTATATTATGAAGTTTCCAACAATGAAAGGATATCAGTGTTTATTCAATAGTATTCTCGAGTGTCTTAGAACCTCTGAAAGTTTGTGAGTAACAAATAACTCTCAATCCTTGGTTAAATCGGCTCTTTTCACTGGAGTTTAGCAAGAATCCAGCAAGCGTCAGTTGTGCTTGATCATCTATGCTCTAGTGTGTCTGTAGGAGCATGAATGGGAGAGTCCTTTGCCCTTGATTACAATTGAAGGTGTTTCTGTAACAGTTGTAAGCAAGTCTATCCTTAATTCTCTGTATTGGGTTGTCTTCTATTCCAGCTAATTACTTTCAATTAGCTATTGTTTTACAAGCATTCAGCTGTGTGTGTGTGTGACCGTATGGTGCATTCTAGTTCAATACTCTGATCATTGTGAGCTAGCATACATCAATAATGGTAAGAATGTGGTGGAAAGATGATAGAAAATGTATAGGAGAAAGGGCTTCTTTATGGGTTTTTAGTGAGTTTTCTATGGGGTGAGATAGGATGAAGGTTTAGACGTTTAGGGAAGGATGGAAATGGAGATTATGGAGGTAAGAAAGTTGGTGGAAATATGATAGAAAAGAGGGTAGAGTGATGATACTTGAATAGAGATGATGATAGAAATGAGTGTAAGAGGATGAATGGATGAATGAGTTGGTAGAGAGGTGGAAAATGGATTGTGATTTGAGTGAGTTTAGCTTTGGCAAGATGGGGTATTTATAGTTTTTAGGAGGCTTAGGAGATACATGTAAATACATGCACATACATGATCTCGATTCATGCAGACAACATGGCACAGATTGCAAGCTGGAGGGGGAGTGTATGAGAGTGAACGGTGGCTCGTGGTCAATTGACCACGTGTGGTCGGTGGTCAAGGCCGACTTGCCTAGAGCACGGAGGAAATGTATTTGTCCGCTATCCATGCACCCATGGACGGTGGCACGTGTATAAACTGGCCTTGGGAACTGCTGGTTCACACAGGACAGTGGGACCTTATTTGATGTATATGAGATGTTTTTTGGATGCTTTTGTAAGGCTTTGATCTTGAGACCTCTTGTGGCATTTGCATGTGCTTTTATATATAGCTCATGCATGGCATGCATGATTAGGGTTTAATCATCATTTTTATGTAAAGGTTATGCATGCAAGTTCCATGTAAACTAGTGCATGTAGAGTGCATGCATGCGAGTCTTCTGGCTTCGGCTTCGGCTTCGGCTTTGGCTTCGGCTTCCCTTATTTTCCTTATTTACTAATTTTGTAACTAAAATACATAAAAAGGAAATAATAAAATTTACATTCAAAAGTATATAAAATCTATGCTAAAATTTGATGTCTGAACTAGCTCATCGATCGGCTTCTTCTACTTTATTTCTGCTTTGTTTATATAGATATGCTATATATTTACGTACCAAATCCCGGTGTCCACACCGAGCCACCATCTGCCTCCCTCTCTGCCTTTGTTCGCACGCTACCATCAGCGGCTGGCAGCGAGCATTTCATACTTCTCCATTTGAGTTAGTAATCTTCTCAAAATCTCATTTTCTTTTCCTTGTTCAATTGTTAAAGATTATGTATGAAATTTGAATTAGTAATGAAATTTTCTAATTTTAAGAGTGATAATCTTGTGTTATATGAGTTTAAGTGATGATTATTGAACTTATAAAGCATGTTAGTGAGTTATTAAACATGTGAAGGATTGTTGTTTAAGTGGTTGGACGAGTAGAAATTATGTTATATTATGAACATGCAAGATGATTTGGATGATGAATTCACTGTGCAAGTGTGAGTTTTATGGATAATTATGAATGCATGTACTTGGATTAAGGTTAGATTATCAAATTAGTGAGTATTATGATGTTTGATGATGAATTCTTGAAGGATTATAGTTGGGCTGTTAAAATATGCCAAGATTATGCTTTGCATGTGTGAAATATGATATGTGATTAAAGAACTTTGGATGTTTTTATTACTGGAAATTGAGTACTTATGCTTGAGAAGTGATTTGGGAAATATTAGTGTAGAATACTTAAGTTTAAGATGCATGCAAGCCCAAATGAAGTATGATTTTCAAGTCTGGTTGCAATATGGATATTCTAGGGAGTATAAAATGTGACTTTGACCATATTTATGTCTTAAATAGGTAGCTTACGATGTTAGTTAACACTTGGTTTTCGAATTTCAGGATTCCAATATGTATATCTCATGTTATGGCCAAAACAGTAAACCCATGAAATTTTATACGATTTCTGAGATAGGTATGTAAATGCATGTTTTAAGGCTGGTTGGAGACCTTATTGATTTAAGTGTTCAGCGTGTAAGTTTATTGAGTGTATGTCAAGCTTTCCAAAAGGGTTTACTTCGTAATTATAGGACCTCGGGAGTGAAAGTTATGAGTTACCGAACTATAGTTAGTAAACATGAGTTGCCCAGAAACTTAAACCACTGTTCTTTGTTCATGGCCTAATTCCAAGCCTTTCCCATGATCAAATGAGAGCATGATCAACATGGAAGTTTTAGTGTATTCTTCAAGCTTTCCGTAGACAGCTTATTTGTCTCAAACTAAATATATAACCCGAGTAATGACTCTCCGAAAAACCGCTGTTCACTGATGTACATTCTGGACAACCAGTTGTGTTAAGAGTTTTTACCTTCTTAAATCACGTTTTTGACCTTCATGATCAACTAGAAAGTTGTAGTACATAAGCTTAAGCTTCCTAGAAAGTCCTTATGCATAGTTATTCGATAGGTGTGGAAGAGGTTTTGGCCTTCTGAGTGAACCTTAGGAAGCGTGGCCAATTAACATGTATTCTTAGGATTTTACTAGGATGTTCTTCATTAATCTCAACATGGTTAGACACTAATTCATGATTCTTGTTCTTTTTCAAGTGTTCATAAGAGGTCGTTGCGCTCAGATGTTCAAGTCTCTGCGGGTCTAAGTGAGTGGGTGTAAGGTTTCAACGGTTCAGGTACGTATATTTCCTGTAACTTTTAACGTTTAATGTTATGTTTTATTTATGTTATGTATATATTATGCCTATTATGAGATTCATGTCAATTATACTAATTTTATGTATCATGTTCAAGTGTAAGCAAGTTTTCATGGGGTTTTATGTACCAAAGTAGGGTCTTTTAAGTAAGTTATCTTACCCTAAGTATTTATGCTACACATCCTTTATGATAGGTAATTTATGTTGAATAAGTACTTTTGTTACTAAAGGTTACGCATTGTATGATAAACAAATAATTTTGTTCTTAAAAGGTTTTTATGAGTGAAGTTCCACATAAGTGCAAGTTTTGTCCAAGAGTAAGTTATAATAAGTTATGTTATGGACAAGTTATATAAGAAACAAGTTATAACAAGACTAAAACAAGTAAAGTTCTCAAGTTTTTCCCACATAAATAAAGGTCCCGCCCATGTTACCGTGCCTTGTGCACACTAGGTTATTCGTGTCTTAGTGCACACTAGATTTGGATCACTCCCCTTGGGTTGGGACGGTTTGAATGCTTTTAGTAGAGCTAGATTTATCTTCTTGTTCTGGATCACAAGAGTGTAGGTATTAACTCTTCCATCATGCATCACTCTCCTGTCAAATAACCACGGTCTTCCAAGCAAAATATGACAGGAATTCATAGGAATTACATCACACCATAGTGAATCTTGATAAGACTTGCCAACAGGAAAGCTGACCAAACAGCGTTGATTCACTTGTAACCCTTTACCCTGGTTGAGCCATTAGATGGTGTACGACTTGGGGTGTGGGCTTGTTTGGAGCTGGAGCTTGTTTACCATAGTAAGAGAAGCTGCGTTGGTACAACTTCCACCATCAATAATCAAAGAACAACCTTTCCCCTTGATAGTGCAACGAGAATGGAAGATGGCTTCTCGTTGTTGTTGATCATTAGGAACGAGAGAGCTACTGAGAATTCTTCTCACAACCAGCATCTCTCCTTCATCTGGTTCCTCCACGACCTCCTTCATAGAATCTCCATGATCAGCGTGTGCTTTCTCCTCCACATCTTCTGGTTCTAGTTCAAAGAGAGTGTTTTGATACTCCATGAGGGTGACTACTCTCTTGTTTGGGCATTCAGAGGCTATATGACCGAGCCCCTGACACTTGAAACACCTCCTCCTATCCATGGGTATGGCTTGAATAGGTTTTATGACTGTTTGGGCCAGACTTTGTGGTGCTTTTGTGGGCGGCATTTTGGGAGGGCTAGGGTTCTTTTATGGAGTGTAGGGTTGAGGTGAGTATAGGGTTTTAGGGTTTCTACTCACCATCTCCTTTCCCCTTCTCTTTCGTTGCTGCTCACAACCTTGTTAGCCAAAGTACTTAATTCATCAAGAGTAGTGTAGGGTTGAAGCTTCACGACATACCTTACACTTTCATTCAATCCAGCTAGGTACCTCACAAGAGTTTGAGGTTCGTCTTCCTTCAATTCACACGTCCTTAGTAGGTGCTCTGTAACGCCCCGACCCCTCCTGGGTCGCGGACATTACCGATAACTGCTTCAAATATCGATGACTGGCCCCACAAATCACCACGAGTCTTTCCAACGTGTTTCGTCCTTGCTCACACGCTGCCCGAGAAAACTTCCCAGCAGGTCACCCATCCTTGGACTACTCCAAGCCAAGCACGCTTACCTGAGGAGTTCCCAACGGATGAGCTACCATAAAAGAAGGTGCACCATGGTGATATAAGTAGTCATTTCAATCCCTTTTTAAGCCACACTTAACCATATACCCGGGGTGTTACACTCACCCCCACTTAAGCGCACAACGTCCTCGTTGTGCCACAATACACTCCAGAATCTTTGCCCCACTAGGTAACTGCCCATGGCTCTCCCGTCCATTGGCGCAGCTCACGGTCGCGGGTCAGCTCTGATACCATCTGTAACGCCCCGACCCCTCCTAGGTCGCGGACATTACCGATAACTGCTTCAAATATCGATGACTGGCCCCACAAATCACCACGAGTCTTTCCAGCGTGTTTCGTCCTCGCTCACATGCTGCCCGAAAAAACTTCCCAGGAGGTCACCCATCCTTGGACTACTCCCAGCCAAGCACGCTTAACTGAGGAGTTCCCAACGGATGAGCTACCATAAAGAAGGTGCACCTTGGTGATATAAGTAGTCATTTCAATCCCTTTTTAAGCCACACTTCACCATATACCCGGGGTATTACATGCTCGAATTCTTTGGTGTACTCTTCGACACTCTTGCTCCTTTGGGTGAGTTGTTGAAGCTTAAAGTAGTTATCTTTGAAGTAGCTTGCAGGAAGAAACTTATAGTTGAGTTTCTTCTTCATCTTCTCCCAAGTTTTTATATTTTCTTTCCCAACATGCTATCTCTTCTTCTGTAAGTTAGTCCACCATACACTAGCATGTTTTCGCAGCCTAAGAGCAATGTATTGGACCTTCTTATCATCAGGAACATCTTTTAGATTAAATACTCTCTCCACAATTTGAATCTAATCAAGATAAACTTCAGGATCAGAATTACCTTCGAATTCAGGAATATCAATTTAGAAATCGAGCCTTTCTTCCCTTGGTTCACGTCGAGGTGGACGGAACCTCCTATGTGAGCTTAATGATTCAGCTTCACTTGCCTCTTTTCCTAAATCTTTGAGTTTAGTTTATTGTAGATGCATGTATCGTTTGAGTTGTGATAAAAGATACTCCACTTGCTTTTCTAGCTCTTCACGAGTGGGCTTAGGGTCACCACTTCCACTTCCACTTCCACTTCCAATTACCATGATAGGGTTTGGGACGTGTTTGGGAAAGGTTGGGATGTGTTTGGGGCGTTGGGATTGTGTTTGGCCGTTTGTATGGTTTAGGGTTGCACTGAGAAGAAAACCGAAGCTCTGATACCAATTTTGATGTATAACCGGATCAATGCCAAGGGTTTTGATCAATTACACATGAAGGGGTGACGTGCAACCAATCTAGGGTTTAGGGTTGCTCACGTGAAGGCTAAGGATGGAGGGGATTCACGTGAATATGAGGGAACTTTGAGAGAGTATGACGTGAAGGTTAAGCGATTTGAGAGATTTGAAAATAACCTTAGGAAATCAACAGGATAGTTATGAGAACTGGATAGTTCAAGAGAATCAAACTTGATATAGAAACACGACAAGTTGAAACCCTAGGGCTACTTATTCTTCCTCTTAGTTACAGAAACACCTTCTAAGAGTAGGAAACAAGCTCTTCCTCACCACTTGAATTGCCACATTCAAGATACAATAGAAGAGATCAAACAAGATATTAGGAAACACTCAAGAATAAGCAAAAGCTTATTTGTATTCATAATCAAAGTTGGTTGTGTCAAACGTTACAAGCCTATGCTCTATTTATACTAGACTAAGTCCTTCTGCTACTAGGACTATCTAACTTGACGCCTAAGCAACCAAATCCTCCTAGGAATCGGTTTCCTATTCCTAAGGGAATTAGTAACAATAGTATGAATCCTTCTAGGACTTGGCTTTCCTAATCCAAGATGGATTAGTTACAAAATTAGTCATCCAAGACTAGGACTTCCGAAGCTTGGCGTCCAAGCTACTATCTGGACGTCTACCTACTCTTCTAGATCCTTCTAGATTATTCTAGACTCTTCTAACTTGATGTCTAAGCTATTGGATATTACTTAGCATCACACACAACTAAAAATAATAAAATTACATAAACAAACTTGCTACTAATAAGGAAAACACTAAAAATGTGAACTTCAACTTGAAAATGCCAAAACTGTGAAATTCATCTTGGACTTGTACTTGGGCCTCCTAGGATGGGGACTTGGGCCCTTAGGACGTTTAGACGTCCTCTTGGAACAATGAGCACACCATATGGGTTGGCCTTTGGGCCTCTACAACAGATCCTTCCTCTATGGCCCTTTCTACCTCCTTGTAGTTGAATTGGATCTCCTTTGTTGGGCTTGGGGTGGACGGATTTCTATCATCAATACTCAAATCGAACCTTAAAACTTATACATTGAGCTTTTCATAAAGCTTATACATCCCTTTTTAGGGGCACCCATTTACTTAATTTCTACCTAAATCATACTTATAACCTCCTATTTGGTTGCTATTTCAACCTAGGTACCTTCCACCTTTCCTTATATTGAACTCAGGACCTAATATAGTCTCCAAGGTTATCTAACCCAATTTGTTTTGCTCTGATACCAAAACTGTAACACCCCCAGGATATTAACCATCAGATTAAGCTAATTATTTACTTAACGTAATAGTTAGCGCAGCGGAATTACTTTCCCGAGGGCATTACCGCGGTTCATTAAGTATGAACAAGGCTTAACCAATCCCAGCACACACAACCAAGAATAATCTCCACCAGTTTACAACCATCAAAGGCACTTAACCAGAGTAAATTACATTTACCATACTGAGATTTACAGTAATAATTTTTACACACCCCACATTTGTGAAATAATTTTTACCTTACCTCACAATAGCTCTAAGTGTTTTATATCCAACCTGAAGTTTGACGTAATAATTAATACACACCCCACTTTTGTTAAATAATTTTTACCTTACCTCACATAAATTCTAAGTGACTTTTACCCTACTTGAGGTCTGTTGTAAGTGTTATTGCAATACTACAACATAACTAGGATGTCACGACTTAACAGAGCGATCCATATCGTATTGGATGTAGAATTTTTTCGCGCGACCGATAACTTATATAATGAAGCGTTTAGCTAGGAGTAGGGGTATTCTTTATTTATCACTTCTTTTTTTTTACTGTGAATAACTTAAATCATGATGTATGAATCAATAACTAGCTATGTATGGGTAGATTCACACTTTGGTGGAAATCGACAACTACAAAAGGATTTAGGATTGATCTACATGATCGGCAGTGCAAAGGGTAGTAAGAGAGGAATGAGAGGTTACGGAAAGTTTAATGGAGCATAGATGATGAAGACTGAGATTTCATTGTAGATTACTTCATGTTTGGTTCCTAGGATGACATTTCAATACATTCAACTGTTGTTTTGGATTCTAGATCTTTAGTAGCAAAGGTGGAAATCGAAGATCTAGATTTTCAGTACCACTTATTGTCATAACAAGTTAAGTAAAAATCAATCACAACTATTGTGAGGTAGGGTAAAAATTATTTCACAAAAGTGGTTTGTATAATAATTATTACGATAAACCTCGGGTAGGATAAAAAACACTCAGAGTTTATGTGAGGTAAGGTAAAAGTTATTTCACAAATGTGGGGTGTGTAAAAATTATTACAGTAAATGTCAGGTAGGGTAAATGTAATTGACTCCACTTAACCATATACATAAATAGTCATTAATTACACCCACTTAGGAAAAAATACTCCGACCTTTATAGTATCACAAACCAGCAAAAGAAATCTAACTTTCTGCCACAAAAGAAGTCTCAAAAATCACCTTAACCACTCTTAAGAGGCCTTTGAGTTTCGTCTATCCAAGAGCTTACCCTTGCCCTTTACTGAGCTTCACGATGCTCATATTTAACTCGATTTAGCATAACTGGACCCCACTAGAATACCAATATAATTACTTCCTCACCTTGATCACTCTTGAATAACTAATAACTAAACACGTTGATGAGTTAAATGAAGGAAGGACGATAACATAAAACATTTGACCACCAAATGTAATTAAACAACGGAACGTCTCAAGAGGGCCTTTCTTAAAAGATTCGGAGCCCATCCTTAAAATCCTCTTTTTCTTGTATTTAAAAAGTAAACATGTGGAAGTAAAGAAATTCCGATACTTGGTTGGTTGATTTCGCACATAAAACATTAACAACAATAATCATAATACTATTATAAATAATAATATACATATGCCCTTACTTGCGATCGTCGACTAAGCCTCCTCCGTATGCGCATACCTGGACCGATCGGGTGATCCGGATGGTGGATAATTATCCTATACTGACCAGATTTCCATGGTGTGCATCTAAGGCACTTTAGTTATGTTTTTCCCTAAGTGTACTGAGACACATATATAATTAACTTGGGGTGCACAAGGAACGTTATACATGGTGTGTACTAAGACACGGGTTTCTTGATGTGCTTTAAGCACGAAACCCCATGGATGGGGCCTTAATAATCTTTAAAAATCCTGAATTTCTTAAACATGTATAACTACAACTAAAAGAACCCTTCTTGACTTTTTCAATGAGGTTTAAATTCCGTAAAATCTCTTAAAGAGGTAAACTCTTGACTTTTTCCAACTAAGACTTGAAAAATGGTTTTTACAACATGAATTGATACAGCGTAACTTATAAAACAATCACATGGTAACATGGTAACTCTCTTATGGTACATAAAAACCAAACCATGAGAAACTATCATTTTAAACATAAATCTTAAATGCTAACCAAAGTACAAACATTCTAACTTAGCATATGAACTTGATATAAATCAAAAGTGATTAAATATAAGAAATGCATAAATGTTAAGTAGTACACATACCTGACGCTTTAGAAACAAACACAGAACGGGCAGAAACTTGAACAGCATGAGGGAAACGATCTCTTGAAGAGACTTAGAAAAGAGAAGAGAACATGAATTAGAACTAACCTAGATGGGAAGATGGAGGAATAATTTTAATAACTTAAACGAGACTAGATCATGATTTTAATTTCCTAAGTCGCATTGAAGAGGTCATAACTTCTTCCATAGACATCGTAACCAAACATAAGAGGACTTTTCGGAAAACTTGAAATATTCACTACAACTTTTTAGTTCACTACAAAGGCCAAGGGCAATGTTAAGAAGGACAAAATTCCGATTTCGAGAAGCTGTCCAGAAAAATAAGTACTTTAACCATACTTTTTCAGAGAGTCATAACTGGAGCTACACTTATCGGTTTAGGGTCTATAAGCTATCTATGGAAAGCTCGTGATTCATACTCCAACCTTTCTTTTAACCACAACTTGATTTAAGCATGGGAAAGGGTTGAAGATTCGTTAAGAACAGAGGCACCCTTACAAAACATTTTTTTGAAATTCAGATTTTTGCCTCTCACATAAAAGCTTATAACTCACTCTCCCGATATGCTACGGGTGTATACCATACCTTTATGGAAATCCCAAATAGGCCCCTACAACTTTCATGTTAGCATTTAAACCATAGACACCTTTAACTTTTCGAAAAATGTCCATCTTTAAACTGACGTCAAAAGTTCACAGATTCGCGCGACCTCGCGGTTTTGGCCATAATTCCTAATACACTTATCAAAACGACGAGGTACAAAAACTGGGTGTTAGCTAACACTTTAATCTACCTATTCATGCCATTAAATATCCCAGAATCACATTCCTCTTTCTTTGAAAAAATAATTTACCAACCAGACTTCAATATCCTTAGTAAATTGTTGACATGCATATTTAATCTCTAATGATTTTGCCTAATTAATATCTCCTAAACATAATCTAACATCCACAAGTACAACTTTCAAACTAAAAATACCAATAAAACTACTATTTAAAGTCGAATTTAAGCCCATGCAAGGCCACTACATCATCTATTTCCAAACCCCACACTTAAACTAGCATGCATAATTTAGAACAAGTCTATTTACTAGCACTACTTTACAACATGCACTTCGTTCCAACGAATTTCCCATATTTTCACAGAGAATTACTATACTAAAATCACATGCATGCTCATATTTTACAAATATTTTGCTAAATCAAATACTAGAACACTTAAAAACCACGTAACTTACCAAATCCTTCTCTTAAAAATTATATTTCTTCACTCCTCTTTACGCAACTAGTCAAATACCTCTGAAAACAACATCAAACCTACTAAAATCAGATTCTAACTATAAACTTCTCATAAGAAAAGAAGAGGAACAAAGGAGAGAATTTACACTTGCAAGAGAGAGGAAAAGAATGGTGGAGAAACGGTGGTGGCGCACCGGCGGCGGCGGTCCTGGCGGCAGAGGGTGGACAGAGGCGGCAGTGGCATTGGGGAGATGAGGGCGCACAAGTGAGAGAAGAGAGCATATAAGAGTGGGTGATAAGTGTTTGAATCAAATGTGATACTCCCTCTTATTTCTAATTTATATATTGCTTTCAAGAATAAGGCCCAACAAAAATAATTAAGGCCTAAAATCCAAATTTTTTTTATCAATTTTGATTTCCTTCTCTTATACTCATATCTCCCAAATTCCCAATTTACTCATATTTATAAAACTGTAAAATCTTAACGGCAACCCAAATAGATAATGGAGACCATCCAGCATCACCAGCAGCAATTCAAGAATTGCCAGCAGGTTCAGACCAGGAGATGGGAAGTGATCCAGCCACATCAGCAGCACGAGCAACTCCTACATCATCTTCATCACCCAAGGAGGCTATACCAGCATCTTCAGCAGCAATAGCTAGCCTTGCTGTACAACACTCAACAGCTGTTGGAGCAATTCTAGTAGAAATAGCAGGCTTCCATCCTCAGCAACAGATCAAGGAGTCTACAACAGCCACCTGCCCACCAACATCATTCCTCCAGGCTTGCTATACCTTAGTAAGGCAAGTTTTGGCCGACACAACCACTCATCCCACCAGCATTGGCCATCCAGGCCAAATGCAGTTCCTAGCAACATCAGTCCAAGTAGGCATCTTTCTTAGTTCTGTATCTTTAAACTGAGCGAGATTCAGTCAGAAATCCCTTGGAGAATTTTGTTCCTTGACATGCATTTCCCAAGATTAGGCCAAGTTCCAGCATGTTCAAGCAAGGAGTCATTACGTTGCAAGCTTCAGAACAAGCAACCCTGCAATGGTTGTTTATTATCAGTTTTTCCAGAAGCTCAGTTTTGAGGCTAAGTGATTTTGTTCAGCTACCATAAGGCTTATTTAAGTCTTTCCCTACCTTCCTTAAGCAGTTGAGATTACATCCATCTTAGAAAGGCCCGGGAAAGTTACCATAGTAACTTAAGTTTTACCCTCCCAACTAGGAAAGGTTCAGATTGGCTAGAATTGTCATCCTTTGGGGTTTTGGTCCAATCAGAAGCCAGCATTGCTTTTCTTTTTATTTTAATGTATCCACATTGTATTAGATACATTAGGATGTAATATAATGTATTCGCTAAGTTCAACAACTTAGGATTAATCAGGGAGATTAACAGGTTGCTTATGCTTATGGGCCTCTAATCAAACTGTTTAGAAATAGCTACATATAGGGATGTATTCATCAGCTTGCAAACTAATCAGTGATATTTTCAATTGCATTCTGAGTGCCAGAGTTGAGCCTCTCGTTTGTGAGGGTCAGCAAACTCTCATTTGGATTGAATCTACTTCAGTATCTAAGAGTTGGCAATCCTAGTGGTGTGTGTAGAGCTTGATTGCTTCAGTGGTGGTGTGCTTGCATCCGCTGAGGTAACTAAGTCCTTTGCCCTTGTGTTTATTCTGTAGTGTGCCTCTATCAGAGTGAATACAAGTCTATCTTTTGAAAATGGCTATAAAAAACCCAATTCCTAATCTCTAAAACCCAGCAAAATTCCCAACCTAATTCGCATACTTGGCCCAACCTTTTCAGCCCAGATCGTCTCTCCTAACGCGCCTACCCATTTGCCCAGACCCGTCAACCCTAATACCCAAAAAACCCGACCTGTTCCCCCTATGTTCCAGCCGGATACTATTCCCCTCCCCCAAAACCCTAATTCAATTATTTCCCCCTTTCCTTTCTTCCTTTCCTTCGTCCTCTTTTCTCCCTTTCTCTCTCGTTCTCCCCTACGTAAACACAACCCAACCAAACACCCTATAACCAACCACCAGAACTCCATCTCTCCATCTCATCTCCTTCTCTTCTCGTCTCTTCTCATTCATCTCTTCTTTCTCATCTTATTTGCTCATTATCTCGCGAATCTCTCAATCACTCACCCTCTTTCTCACTCAATTTCTCATTCTATTTGTTGCAGATTCGGTTGAGAAGAATGCACGCACCATCACCATCTTCATCTTCGTTCTAACCGACGAATTCCATCTGGACCATCCAAAATTAAGGAGATCGAATGGTAGAGATTTGAAGGGAGAGGCTGAGTTCGACTATAAAAGGGGAGAACGAGCCATTCGAAGCTTTCATGGTTGGTTTGAGCCTCCATCCTTAGGTTAGATTTAGGTTTAATTTCATATGCATGTTAGGATTTCGAATCTAGGTTTTTGATGTTCTGGGATTTGATTTGGTGTTAATCGATTTGGGATTGGTTGAGAATAGTTGAGATTTTGATATTTTGTTATGTTTGATATTGGTGTAATATTTCGAATTCTGGAATTTGTATAAGTTTGATTTGCGTATTGTATTGATGATTGTTCTGGGTATTGAATTGTTCTTGATGTTTTTGTGCGTGATTTAGTATTGGATTTATTATTGTCTCGGTACTCTGCTGATTTTGGTTGAATTTGTGGTTGTGTATCTGTATCCTGCTCGTCTTTCTCCTATGATTTCTGTCTTATTTTTTTTTTCCATTTTCACTTCCCTTTTTTCTTCCTCTGTTCGGTCAATGAGCTGTAGGGGGGTTGGGTTTTGATTCTCCTTCTTTCTCTTAGATGGTCTAGGGTTCGTTTGGTGACTGTTTTTTGTGTTTTCAGGGTTTGTCTTGGTTAGGTTTTGTTTTGGTATTTGTTTGGTTCTGTTTTAGGTTTCCTTTGGGTTTCTAGGGTTTAGGTCATTTTGTGGTTTTGCTAGGGTTCATTAGATGTGTACTAAGGTCCTGTTAGGGTTTTTTTTTAGGTCTGGTTCGGTTCTGTCCATTAGGGTTGAGTCTAGTGGGTCAGTTTTAGGGTTTTGTTAGGGTTAGTGTGATGTCTTTAGGTTGTAGGGTTTTTATTGGTTTTAGTTTGTTATCTTTTATGATTAGTGGCTAGGGTTCTTTGGGGTTAAGGGAGTGATTAATACTCCATTGGATGATTAGTTATAGGGGTTAGTGAATTAGGGGTAATTAGTGGGAAAAATCTAATTCCCACCTTAGTCCTTCCTTCAAGTGGGGTGCATTAGTGATTTGAAGATATCTAATATACTAATCACTTGTTAATGGAAGGCTAAGGACGTGATAGTTAGTCACTCTCTCATGAAAGTGAGATAGAGGCTAACTTGGGAATCTTGTTCGATTAACCCCCGTGATCCATGGTGGATTTCGGGAAAGTTAATATGGATTACCTTCGAAAGAGGGAATCCCGTTGCCATTTTTCTAACAAGATTCTCATATGATTTATCCTACCTTTTTGCCTCTTAATCACAAAACTCACATAACCATAAATCCTTTGGTTGCCTAAAACTCCCGAAACCCATCTTCTTCCTTTTGTGTGTGTTTTTCTCTGGGTTTGCTTGAAAACCAATCCTTCTCAAATGTCGATGAACCCCTCAACCTAGTAGGTGAGAATTTGGAAAAGACTTTTAGGTTTAGAAGTCCCAACTCCCTGAGAGAGAACGAAAAAACCGGGGTTACAAAGCTATGTTACACAAAATGTCGTCGTTGCCAGGGAGTTGCGCCTTTTGACCTTTTAGTTATTTCTTGAGTTTTCCCTCTAGGTTGTTAAAAAAGTAAAAATACGAAAAACGAAATGGTATGTTTTAGCTTCCCTCAGAATGAGCAAGAGTTATTTTGTGATTATCGTGATAGATTGAATGATTACCTTGCTTATTGGGCTCCTTATGGTTCTAGTCATTCTGATTGGGAAATTTTATGTGTTATTAATGAGGGTATGAATTTTGAGACTCGTAATCTTTTAGATCATTATGGTTTTAATGCGGAAAATGATTATGATGCTTGGTATTTACTTGATTGGTTGACCAAGAATACTCGTAGTTTTATGAAGAGTTATCATGTTTCGGGTCATTATTCTGATAATCTATGTGCTTATCATGTTAAATCTCACTTTGAAAATCTATGTATGGATGTTTTTCCCCCTTCCTCTTGTGATGATTTGCATACTCAATCTCCATTTATGGATCAATCAAGGGAAATGGGCTATGAATATCCATATGTGAGTACTCCTTCCTCTCCTATTTCCATTCCTACGCATATCCCCTTCCCTTGTGATCAATTTGAATCATCTATTCATGCTTCCGACTCTTTTACTCATGTTGTTGACCTGACCTATAGTGACTATATCATGGATTGTGTGCAACAAATAGATAGAAAGCAAAGTGAGTTTGGAGAAAAGCTTGATTCGATAGTTTCTATAATATCTAAGTATGCTCACATGATAAGACCTTCCTTTCCCGAGGAATGTGCTTCAAGTAGAGTTGAGTCTTTTTCCCTATTATCCCCTGATATTCATGTTGATCCCCCTTTGTGTGAAAATGGTGATAATGACTCGCTTTCTTCGTCTTTGACTTGTGTGCCTCACTCTCATGATGTAGAAACTATTCCTCAAGATGCATTTGTGTGTGAGTATGAATCATTTTGATGGAGACCATCAAGGAGAACAACCAGCTTCACCAGCAACATCAGCAAAGGAGGCATCTCCAAGAGCTTCATCAACAATTGCAGCAGCAGCACAAGGAGGAGTACTTGTTGTTTCACACAACTCAGCAGTTAGGAAAGCCTATCCAACAGAAACAGCTGGCTTCCTAATCCCAGCAAAGACAGCATGTCACCTAGCAGGATTCTCAGCAGTTCCAACTTCCAGTAAGAAGTTCTCAGCATCTACAGCAGCCACCACACCACCAACAACATCCATCCAGGCTTGTTACAGCATTGTAAATCAAGTTCTGGCATCTACAGCCACTCAGCCCATTAGCATTAGTCATCCAGACCAATTACAGTTCCCAGCAACAACAGTCCAAGCACCTGACTTTCTCAATGTTGTATCTCTTGATTGAGGAAGTTTCAGCTAATGTTTTCCAGGAGTTTTTTGTTCCTTGCCATGTCCTTTATAAGACCAAGTCAATTCCCAGCATGATCAAGCATGGCATAGTAAGATTCAGAAGATAGAAAAGGGCAATCCTAGCAGGGTTGTTTTTATCAGTTTTTCCATAACCCCATTTCTGGGGCTATGTGTTTTGTTTTCTGTCCAGAAGGGTTGTTTTGGTCTTTCCAGCATGTTATGAATCTGTTGAGATTATTTCCAGGTTAATAGCAGCGCGGGAATTACCACAGTACATCAAGTTTTACCCTCTTGGTTTGGAAAGCTTCTCATTAGTCCATTTTGCCACTCTTTTGGCATTTGGTCCAATCAGAGCTTAGCTCAGTATTTTCCTTTTATTTTCTTACATTTTGTACTTGAGATCATTAGGTTGTAATCAGCTGTATTTGTTTCAAGCTTCGTAGCTTAGGATAATCCAGGGAGATTAGGCAGAATGCTTATGCTTAAGCAACTGCTAATCAAACTGATAGTTTTCTTTATATTCTGAAGTTTCCTATCAATGAAGGCATATTTCAGTGTTCATTCAATAGTACTCTCGAGTGTCTTAGTACCTCTGAAAGTTTGTGAGTGTCCTATAACTCTCAACCTTGGTTCAATCAGTTCCTGTCGCTGGAAATTGGCAAAATCCAGCAAGTGAAAGCTGAGCTTGATTATCCATGCTTTGGTGTATCTGTAGAGGCATGTGTGTGAGAGTCCATTGCCCTTGATTGCAGTTGTGTTGTGTCTGTATCAGCTGTAAGCAAGCCTATCCTTTTATTCTGTTATTGGGTTGTCTTCTATTCCAGCTTGTTGCTTTCTATTAGTTGTTGTAAGTTGAAGCATCCAGCTGTGTGTATGTGTGACTGTATGATGTATAATAGCTCAATACTCTGATCTTAGTGAGTTGGCATACATCATCTTGGTATCAGAGCTTTGTGTTCTTTCTTAGAGTGTGTTTGCTTGTTTTAGTAAAATGGCTGAAACTAATAAAACACCACAAGAAGTCTTAGAACAAACTCTGAAAGAGAAGGAAGAAATAGAGCAGAAAATGAAGTTTTTGAGTGAGCAGTTGCATTATTATATGAGATTGCATAGACATCAGTTGAATAAGGAGACTGATGATGAGATGGAGGAAGGAGAAGGTGAGAATCCTTTCAGTTGGACAGGGAGAGGAGGTCGAGGTCCTAGACTTACACCCAGGAGAAGGAGAAGGATAATAAGATCACCTAGAGTCAGTGAGCCTGAGGAAAATAGTGAAAGTGAAAGAGAAGTAAGAAGGGAAGATAGGAGGGTTGAGAAACTTGATTTCAAGATTAATATACCTGAATATGCAGGAGAACTAGATCCTGATGTTTTCCTAGATTGGTTACATACAGTGGAAAGAGCCTTTGACTTGAAAGAGGTTTTAGAAGAAAACAAGGTGAAGTTAGTAGCCTTAAAATTAAAAAAATATGCTTCTACTTAGTGGACTAATCTGCAGAGAAGGAGAATGGAGATTGGGGAAGCCAGAGTGAGCACCTGGATTGAGATGAGACAGAAGTTAAAGGAGAAGTTCCTTCCAGATAACTATATGAAGGAGAACTACAACAAATTACAGCATTTTGTGTAGGGAAGCAAGTCAGTAGAGGAATACACCAAGGAGTTTGAGCATTTACTTTGGAAGTGCAATATACAAGAAAATGATGTGCAAACCTACATTAGGTACCTTGTAGGCCTAAATGAAGGGATAGAGAATGTTGTAGAGTTGCAAGTCTATGATTCCCTTGATGGGCTAAGTTCTTTGGCTTACAAAGTGGAACAACAGAAGAAGTTTAGAGCAAAGGGCTACAGCAGCAGCAGATATCCTGCCAAACCCTATCCACCAGCCAAACCAAACCTCACAATCCCCCACAAAGAGCCTATCCACCCTTACCCCCACCTCAAACAAGAAACCCAATCCCAAGACCCCCACAAAATCAGCCACAAAACTCCCGACAAAGAACCCCAGTCCCTATCAGCAGACCTTATTCAGAAAAAAGATGCTTCAGGTGTCAAGGACTAGAGCATATTGCCTCAGAATGTCCAAATAAAAGAATGGTTACTCTTGCTGAGTACCAGGCAGCTTTATTTGTTGACCCTGAACATGTGTTGGGAAAAGAACAGGAGTATGAAGAGCATGAGCATGATCCTATCTATGATGATGAGGTTATAGAAGAAGGTCCAGATGAGGGAGAAATGCTTGTGATCAGAAGAGTTTTGAGCAGTTCAGCAGTAGAAGAGGCAGAAGAGTAGAGGGAGAATATCTTTCACACAAGGTGGACTATTGGAGGGAAGGTATGCTCAGTGATAGTAGACAGTGGGAGTTGTACCAATTCAGCTTCTAGCACCATGGTGAAGAAGCTATGCCTGGCAACCAAGCCCCACCCAGCTCCATACACCATCCAGTGGCTCACTTCAGGCAATGGTATCAAAGTTTCTACTAGGTGCCTTATTGCTTTTTCAATTGGCCAGTCATACAAAGATGAGGTCTGGTGTTATGTCTTACGTATGGATGCATGCCATTTGATCTTGGGTCGACCTTGGTTGTATGATAGATCAGTAAACCACTTTGGAAGAGCTAATACCTACACCCTGATCCTAAACCGCAGAAAGATTGTCCTAACCCCCATGAAACCCTCACAGTTAACCAAAAAAGCCAAAACCCTGTGTTTTGAACCTAGTCTTGATGTGTTGCTCTTATCTGATCATCATGAGTTTAGCACACAGAAAGACTTGATCCTTTTAGACCTTGAAGAACCCTCAGCACTACAAAATGACCACCCTATATTCCTACCTTTACTCCAGCAGTTTCAGCATGTATTTCCTGATGAAATGCCACCTGGTTTACCACCTAAAAGAGATATCCAGCAAAAAATTGACTTAATGCCTGGATCAGTGTTACCTAATAAGCCAGCTTATAGGATGACACCAGCATATACCAATGAGATACAGAGGCAGGTGGATGAATTATTGGAGAAGGGAATGATTAAGGAGAGTTTAAGTCCATGTGCAGTCCCAGCCTTGTTAGTGCCTAAGAAAGATGGAAGCCAAAGAATGTGTATTGATTGTAGGGCTATTAACAAGATCACAATCAAGTATAGGTACCCTATACCTAGACTTGAAGACATGTTGGATGAGTTACATGGGTCAACAGTCTTTTCTAAGATTGATCTGAGGAGTGGATACTACCAGATAAGGATCTATGAGGGAGATGAGTGGAAAACAGCCTTTAAGACCAAGGGAGGTTTGTTTGAATGGTTGGTCATGCCTTTTGGCCTGACTAATGCCCCATCCACATTCATGAGACGCATGAACCAGGTCCTTAAGCCACTCATAGGCAAGAGTGTTGTGGTATACGTTGATGACATTCTTGTTTATAGCAGGTCTGAGCAAGAGCATGTCAAGCATTTGTAGGAGGTTCTAACTATTCTGAGCAAGGAGGAGTTATTTGGGAATCTTGAGAAGTGTCACTTCTTTACATCCCAAGTGAACGTCTTGGGGTACATTGTTACAACAGCAGGTATTCAGGTTGATAATGAAAAGATTCAAGCAATTTGAGAGTGCCCTGTGCCCACTTCTATTCATCAAGTCAGGAGTTTCCATGGCCTGGCTTCATTTTACAGAAGATTTGTCAAGAATTTCAGCACCATTTCGGCACCTATGACTGAAGTGGTGAAAGAGAAATCCTTTATTTGGACAGCAGCAGCCCAGAAAGCCTTTGTAGAAGTTAAGGAGAGACTCACTTCAGCACCAATCCTAGCACTACCCAGCTTCAGCAAAGTTTTTGAAGTAGAATGTGATGCTTCAGGAGTTGGCATAGGAGCAGTATTGACTTAGGAGGGCAAACCAGTTGCCTATTTTAGTGAGAAGTTAAATGATGCCAAGAAGAAATACAGCACCTATGACAAACAGTTTTATGCCATCATCAGAGCTCTTCAGCACTAGAGGCACTACCTTATTGGAGCAGAATTCATACTTCACAGTGATCATGAGGCCTTGATGTTTATTCAAGGGCAGCATAAGCTCAACACCAGACATGCTGCTTGGGTCGAGTATATGTAGCAGTTTCACTTCATGATTCACCACAAATCAGGAGTGCTAAACAAAGGAGCAGATGCATTGAGTAGAAGGTACATGTTGCTTCATATGCTTGATTCTAGAATTATTGGTTTTAAGCATTTGAAAGCTTTGTATCTGGAGGATGGAGACTTTAAGCAGGTGTACCAGAAGTGTCAGCAGCAATCCCAGGGTCTGTAATCATATAGACCAGGGATATTTGTTCAAAGGAAGCAGGTTATGTGTCCCTAAGAGCAGGTTATGTGTCCCTAAGAGCATTACAGTTGGCCAAAGATGAGGAAGGATGTGGAGCACTTACTCAAGAGGTGCAATATCTGTAAATTGGCAAAGTCTCATAGCCTACCTCAAGGATTGTACACACCATTGCCAGTTCCCAGCAGCCCTTGGGAAGATGTCAGCCTTGATTTCATTGTAGGTTTGCCAAGAACTCAGAGAGGGAAAGATTCAATCATGGTCGTGGTTGATAGATTCTCAAAGATGGCACATTTTATCCCATGCCACACCACCTTTGATGCCACAAGAGTAGCTGAGTTATTCTTCCAAGAGATTGTCAGATTAGATGGAGTCCCAAAAACAATGGTGTCTGACAGGGATACCAAGTTTTTGAGCCATTTTTGGGTTACTTTATGGAAGAAATTGGGCACCCAACTCAAGTACAGCACCACTTGCCACCCACAGACTGATGGCCAGACAGAGGTTACTAATAGAACACTTGGAGTCCTATTGAGAGCATTGATCCACAAAAATAAAACATGATGGGATTCCCTACTACCCCATGCTGAATTTGCTTACAACAAAGCACCATCCAAGGCCACAGGCTACTCCCCATTCCAAGTATTCTATGGTAAAAATCCAATTTCCCCTTTGGATTTAGTTCCACTAACTACTTCTGTCAAATTTAGTTTTGAAGCAGGTAAAAGAGCAGATCAAATCAAGGAGCTTCATCAGCAAGTGAAGGAGAAAATTGCCAAGTATACTGAACAGGTGTCCACATCAGCAAACAAAAATAGGAAGAAGGTGATCTTCCAGCCAGGAGATCTAGTTTGGATCCACCTCAGGAAAGACAGGTTCCCTAGCAAAAGAAAAGGCAAGCTACTACCTAGAGCAGATGGCCCCATTGAAGTGCTAGAGAAAATTGGAGATAATGCCTACAGATTGGATCTATTTGAAGAGTATGGAGGCTCAGCAACATTCAATGTAGCAGATCTTCGACCATACTATCCAGCAGATGAAGACCTTCCAAGTTTGAGGACAAACTTTCCTCAACCTAGGGAGGATGATGGAGACCATCAAGGAGAACAACCGGCTTCACCAGCAACATCAGCAAAGGAGGCATCTCCAAGAGCTTCACCAGCAATTGCAGCAGCAGCACAAGGAGGAGTACTTGTTGTTTCACACAACTCAACAGTTAGGAAAGCCTATCCAGCACAAACAGCAGGCTTCCTAATCCCAGCAAAGACAGCAAGTCACCCAGCAGGATTTTCAGCAGTTCCAACTTCCAGCAAGAAGCTCTCAGCATCTACAGCAGCCACCACACCACCAACAGCATCCATCCAGGCTTGCTACACCATTGTAAAGCAAGTTCTGGCGTCTACAGCCACTCAGCCCATCAGCATTGGTCATCCAGACCAACAACAACAGTCCAAGCAGCTGACTTTCTCAATGTTGTATCTCTTGATTGAGGAAGTTTCAGCTAACGTTTTCCAGGAGTTTTTTGTTCCTTTCCATGTCCTTTTTAAGTCCAAGTCAATTCCCAGCATGATCAAGCATGGCATAGTAAGATTCAGAAGGCAGAAAAGGGCAATCCTAGCAGGGTTGTTTTTATCAGTTTTTCCAGAACCCCAGTTCTGGGGCTATGTGTTTTGTTTTCTGTCCATAAGGGTTGTTTTGGTCTTTCCAGCGCGTTATCAACCTGTTGAGATTATTTCCAAGTTAATAGTTGCGCGGGAATTACCACAGTACATCAAGTTTTACCCCTTTGGTTTGGAAAGCTTCTCATTGGTCCATTTTGCCACTCTGTTGGCATTTGGTCCAATCAGAGCTTAGCTAAGTATTTTCCTTTTATTTTCTTACATTTTGTACATGAGATCATTAGGATGTAATCAGCTGTATTTGTTTCAAGGTTCGTAGCTTAGGATAATCCAGGGAGATTTGGCAGAATGCTTATGCTTAAGCAGCTGCTAATCAAACTAATAGCTTTCTTTATATTTTGAAGTTTCCTATCAATGAAGGCATATCTCAGTGTTCATTCAATAGTACTCTCGAGTGTCTTAGTACCTCTGAAAGTTTGTGAGTGTCATATAACTCTCAACCTTGGTTCAATCAGTTCCTGTCACCAGAAATTGGCAAAATCCAGCAAGTGAAAGCTGAGCTTGATCATCCATGCTTTGGTGTATCTGTAGAGGCATGTGTGTGAGAGTCCATTGCCCTTGATTGCAGTTGTGGTGTGTCTATATCAGCTGTAAGCAAGCCTATCCTTTTATTCTGTTATTGGGTTGTCTTCTATTCCAGCTTGTTGCTTTCTATCAGTTGTTGTAAGTTCAAGCATCCAACTGTGTGTGTGTTACTGTATGATGTATATTAGCTCAATACTCTGATCTTAGTGAGTTAGCATACATCACATTTGTTGAGAATTATAAACCTGAATGCGATACTTTCACATTTGATGTTCAAGATGATGCATCTCTATTAGAATCCCGGTCCCTTCTTCATATTTAGATTCCTCATGTTATGAGTTTGAGATTGTTGATGATAATGATGCTACTTTATGTGATGTTGGAAGTGTTTGCATGTGGTACAATCCTATCTTTTCTTTGCACACATTTGATGATGTTCATGAGTTAGATGATGGTTGGGACTTGCTTGTGATGATATTGTTGAGGAAGTTGACAACTCTCTTATATGCTTTGAATGTGATGATGTATCCCCTTCTCTTAATCATGTAATCCCCATTCATTCATTGATTATCACTCCCTCACCCAACCATGCATGCCTTGAGTCTCTAGGTACTTTCAGAGGGTATGATCCCCTCCTAGATCCTTTTCATGTTTACCTTGAAGACTTGCCTAGAAAAATCATGCTCCTTTATTTCGATCATCATTTTTATGAATTTTTCTAAGGCATTTTATAGGATGTTAAGAGCACTTGCTTATACTGACTTTTTGATTTTTGTGTTCTCATACATCCATGATTCTGAGATGCATTCAAGGATGCATGATCTTCTCTTACATGCGTTGACTTCTTCCGATCTTGAAGGCCCGAATCTTGAAGAATAAGGAGCGACTGATGCTCTATTGGTTATTGAGGTTAATCAAGTGCATTTCTTGCTTTTATTGAAGACTTTATGGTAATCTCGTTCCACCCTTTCTCTTTTGTAAATATTTCTTTCTTTTTGTTTGTTTATTTTGTTTTCTTTTTGCATGCTTGGTTTTACTTTTTGGTGGCGCACCCCTTAGTATGCTTTATGTTGGGGTTTCTTTGTTGTTGGAGCTGTGTGGGCTCGGGGCGCCACCCCTTTTCTATGTGCTAGGTGTTTGTATATATGGTTTTCATAGTTTTTTTCTTCCCTTCCTGAGACACCCTTTTCCACAATGAGGACATTGTGTCATTTTAAGTGTGGGGGGGAGGGGGAGATCTTTATGTTTCGGGTAGCACACCTAGTCTTTTAGGTCCTCTTTTGTTGCCTTTAATTTAAAAGTGAAAAAGTGCTAAAATTAAAAAAAAAGGTGAAAAGTGTTGTGAAAAATGACAGAGAAAAGGGAAAAAGTTGTGAAAAACCCAAAAAGGTGTTTCGTTTTTCTTAAGGGGATGTTCTTGTCCATAATAGTGTAGATAGTTGTTTAATTGACTTAGTTAATCGTTTGGAAGCGGCCAATATGTACAATAGCAGGCCGATTTGTTGTCATGACTTACCTTTATTAAATTCCCTCCATTGAATGGGAAAGTAGAGTCCTCACCTCTTACACGCCTTGATTATGAATCTTTTGCCTAAGTTGGATAGTCTGAGTTGTTTAGTGCTCATGCTCACCTTAATTAATGAATTAATTAACTACTGTCGGTCCTACCAAGGAAGGTCAGTATGGGTGGACGGAGCCCATTACCCCTTAAGAACAATGTTTTCGAATGGAGTAACCCGACTCAAGGAGGGTAAACCATTTGCAAAGGCCGGTCTGATTCCCGGAAAAACCGACACCGACTTCCTAAAATCTTACAAAACGGACTGAGAGTGTCAGCTTAATAAAGAAAGAAAAGAGTGAAAAAAAAGAAAAAGAAAAAGGAAGCAGAATAAAGAGAAAAAGTAAAGCAAAAGCAAAAGCAAAAGAAAGAAATGAAATGAAAAAAAAAAGAAAGAGTTGTGGAAAAAAAAAAGAAAAGAAAGGAAAAGAGAAGTTGAAAGAAAAATAAAGAGTGTAGCTAAGATAGAGAACAATCCCGAGCTCGAGCATGAAAATGACTTGGATTGTGATGTTTAGGTTAGGAAGGATCGATTAGGGCCCACTTGCACTTCTGCACGAGGAATATGCTTTTCATGAAATGCTTGGGGTTGAAAATCTCTAAGAATGACAACTCTTTGACCTAAGTATCTTTGTTTGTTTATATTCGCCCATTCCTTGTGATTGATAAAGTCGGTTGAGCAATTAGATGCGTTGTTATAAATGCGAATATCTCCTTCCTTCTGCAGTTAGTTTTGTTTTTCACTCTCCATTCCCTTCTCTCTTCCATTTCTTCTCATGGCTTTTGTGGGTAGAGCCGCTACAAACCCTCACGAGTACATCTCGTCCACCCAGGCTGCCGGGGGGTTCAAAGGGCTTGGTGTATACGCTAAATGCACCTGTTTCCTTCCACGAAAGTGGAGTAGTTAGGTAGTTTTGTTTTGTTTTGCTCGGGACGAGCAAAAGTCTAAGTGTGGGGGTGTTTAAACCCGATTTTGCATGTTTTTTCCCCTCTATTTTATGACTTTTTGCTTGTTTTTAATAATTAAATTAGGCTTTTTATTATGTTTTTGGTAATTTTTCAATTTTATTAGATTTTATCATTTTTAATTATTTTTAGTACTAATTTGAATCAAATTTGTAAAATTGAAAATGACAATAAAAAACCTAATTCCTAATCTCTAAAACCCAGCAAAATTCCCAACCTAATTCCCATACTCGGCCCAACCTCTTCAACCCAGTCCGTCTCTCCTAACCCGCCTACCCAGTTGCCTAGACCCGTCAACCCTAATACCTAGAAAACTCGACCCGTTCCCCCTATGTTCCAGCCGGATACTATTCCCCTCCCCCAAAACCATAATTCAATTATTTCTCCCTTTCCTTTCTTCCTTTCCCTCGTCTTCTTTTCTCCCTTTCTTTCTCCGGTTCTCCCTTGCGCAAACACAGCCCAACCAAACACTCCATAACCAACCACCAGAACTCCATCTCTCCATCTCATCTCCTTCTCTCTTCGGCTCTTCGCGTCTCTTCTCTTATTTCTTCTCTTATTTGCTCATTATCTCGCGAATCTCTCAATCACTCACCCTCTTTCTCACTCAATTTCTCATTCTATTTGTTGCATATTCGATTGAGAAGAATGCACGCACCATCACCATCTTCATCTTCGTTCTAACCGACAAATTCCATTTGGAAGTTCCAAGATTGAGGAGATCGAATGGTAGAGATTTGAAGGGAGAAGCTGAGTTCGACTATAAAAGGGGAGAACGAGCCATTCGAAGCTTTCATGGTTGGTTTGAGCCTCCATCCTTAGGTTAGATTTATGTTTAATTTCATATGCATGTTAGGATTTCGAATCTAGGTTTTTGATAGGGGTGTTCATAAATAACCGCCCCGAAAAACCTGATCCGAAAACCAACTACCCGGTCAATAATTTAGGGTACCCGCCCCGAAAAAATCAATTTTAATCGGTTCGGGTACCCGTCCCAAAATTTTTCCCGGTTAATCGGTTCGGTTACGGATCGACCCCTAGACATTTTCGGGTACCCGAATTACCCGAAATTAAATTTAATATTTAGGTCGAAATTTAATTTTTTCCTATTTTGTTCCAATTACCAATCTACTATCCGGGCCAAAAGTTTTATCTGGAAAAAACCCTAATTTATTTTAATGTTGGCGCTCAGTGATCCAATTCCAAATCCTCTATAAACCCAAAGCGTATGGAAACTCAGTGCAAATGGTCCTGCTAGCCCAGTTTCAGAACATTTTTGAAATATTTTTTGCTACTAGAGTGTTAATTAATAATTATAAATTAAAAATAAAAATTGAAAACTCATATTATTATAATTAATCGGGTTTTTTGGTTAACCGGTATCCATACGAAACTTTGGTGCAGTAGTTTGATTCTGATTCGAGGGTTTGGCCGCCCCGAATTTTCGGGTATCCGGAAAAATTATCCAATCGATTCGGATACCCGCCCCGTGAATACCCCTGGTTTTTGATGTTCTGCGATTTGATTTGGTGTTAATCGATTTGGGATTGGTTGAGAATAGTTGAGATTTTGGAAATTTTGTTCAGTTTGATATTGGTGTAAAATTTCAAATTCTGGAATTTGTATAAGTTTGATTTGCGTATTGTATTGATGATTGTTCTGAGTATTGAATTGTTCTTGATGTTTTTGTGCGTTATTTAGTATTG
This sequence comes from Portulaca oleracea, assembly GCA_029582165.1. NCBI lineage: Eukaryota > Viridiplantae > Streptophyta > Magnoliopsida > Caryophyllales > Portulacaceae > Portulaca > Portulaca oleracea. The sequence goes on from CM055882.1 coordinate 39,772,086, forward strand.
GTTTGATTATTGTCTCGGTACTCTACTGATTTTGGTTGAATTTGTTGTTGTGTATTTGTGTTCTGCTCGTCTTTCTTCTCTAATTTCTCTCTCTTTTTTTTTCCATCTTCACTTCCCTTTTTTCTTCCTCTCTGTTCGGTCAATGAGCAGTAAGGGGGTTGGGTTTTGATTCTCCTTTTTTCTCTTAGATGGTCTAGGGTTCGTTTGGTGACTGTTTTTAGTGTTTTCAGGGTTTGTCTTGGTTAGGTTTTGTTTTGGTATTTGTTTGGTTCTGTTTTAGGTTTCCTTATGGTTTCTAGGGTTTAGGTCATTTTGTGGTTTTGCTAGGGTTCATTAGATGTGTACTACGGTCCTGTTAGAGATTTGTTTAGGTCTGGTTCGGTTCTGTCCATTAGGGTTGAGTCCAGTGGGATCAGTTTTAGGGTTCTGTTAGGGTTAGTGTGATGTCTTTAGGTTGTAGGGTTTTGATTGGTTTTAGTTTGTTATCTTTTATGATTAGTGGCTAGTGTTCTTTGGGGTTAATGGAGTGATTAAGACACCATTGGATGATTAGTTATAGGGGTTAGTGAATTAGGGGCTAATTAGTTGGAAAAATCTAATTCCCACCTTAGTCCTTCCTTCAAGTGGGGTGCATTATGGATCGGACGCTCTCTAATTTTCTAATAACTTGTTAATGGAAGGTTAAGGACGGGATAGTTAGTCACTCTCTCATGAAAGTGAGATAGAGGCTAACTAGGGAATCTTGTTCGATTAACCCTCGGGATCCATGGTGGATTTCGGGGAAGTTAATCTGGATTACCTTCGAAAGAGGGAATCCCGTGGCCATTTTTCTAACAAGATTCTCATATGATTTGTCCTACCTTTTTCCCTCTTAATCACAAAACTCACATAACCATAAATCCTTTGGTTGCCTAAAACTCCCGAAACCCATTTCTTCCTTTTTGTGTGTTTTTCTTTGTGTTTGCTTGAAAACCAATCCTTCTCAAGTGTCGATGAACCCTTGAACTTAGTAGCTGAGAACTTGGAAAAGACTTTTAGGTTTAGAAGCCCAACTCCCTGAGAGAGAACGACAAAACCGGGGTTACAAAACCACGTTACAGCCCTCAGAGTCTATATCATATAGACCAAGGGTTCCTCTTCAAGCGATCAAGGCTGTGCATACCCAAAAGCAGCTTCAGGGAGCAACTACTTTCAGAAGTCCATGGAGGATGCTTAGCAGGCCACTTTGGCATTGAGAAAACCCTTCTCATGCTGAAAGAGCACTATTGTTGGCCTAAAATGAGAAAAGATGTGGAGCATTGGGTGAAAAAGTGTGCAATCTGTCAAGTAGCAAAGAGCCATAGCCTCCCTCAAGGGCTATACACTCCATTGCCAGTCCCTGCAAGCCCCTGGGAGGATATCAGCCTGGATTTCATAGTTGGTCTGCCAAGATCACAAAGGGGAAAACACTCAGTAATGGTAGAGGTAGACAGATTCAGCAAGACAGCCCATTTTACTCCATGCCATACAACAAATGATGCAGTAAAAGTGGCAGAGCTATACTTTCAAGAAGTAGTAAGGCTTCATGGAGTCCCTTAGAGCATGGTATCTGATAGGGATGCCAAGTTCTTGAGTCATTTTTGGGTAACTCTGTGGAAAAAGTTAGGGACAAGGCTCAAATACAGCACAGCATGCCACCCACAGACTGATGGACAGACAAAGGTGACCAACATGACACTTGGAACTCTATTGAGATCACTGATAAACATAAATAAAACAGGATTGGACACTCTTTTGCCCCATGCTGAATTTGCATTCAATAGAGCCCCTTCAAAGGGAACTGGCCTTTCCCCATTTCAGGTGGTATATGGGAGAAATCCTATCACTCCTTTAGATTTTTCTCCACTAACAAACTCTGTAAAGTTCAATTATGAAGCAGGTACACATGCAGAGATGATCAAGAAGCTTCATCAGCAGGTTAGAGAGGAAATCATCAAGTATTCTCATCAAGTAGCTACTTCAACAAACAAGCACAGGAGAAAAATGGTTTTCCAGCCAGGAGACCTTGTGCGGATACACCAAAGGAAGGACAGGTTCCAAGCAAAGAGGAGAGGAAAGCTAGTTCCAAGAGCAGATGGCCTATTTGAAGTCTTGGAGAAAATTGGAGACAATGCATATAGGTTGGATCTTTTAGAGGATTATGGAGGGAGTGCCACCTTTAACATTGCAGATATAAGGCCCTATTTTCTAGAGCATGAAGACCTTCCAAGTTTGAGGACAAACTTTCGTCAACCTGGGGAGGATGATGGAGACCATCAAACATCACCAGCAGCAGTTCAAGCATTGCCAGCAGGTTCAGACCAGGGGATGGGAAGTGATCTAGCCACATCATCAGCATGAGCAGCTCCTACATCATCTTCATCACCTAAGGAGGCTATACCGGCATCTTTAGCAGCAGCAGCTAGCCTTGATGTACACCACCCAGCAACTGTTGGGGTAATTCCAACAGAAACAGTAGGCTTCCATCCTCAGCAACAGATCAATGAGTCTACAGCAGCCACCAGCCCACCAACATCATCCATCCAGGCTTGCTATAACTTAGTAAGGCAAGTTATGGCCAGCACAACCACTCATCCCACCAGCATTGGCCATCCAGGCATATTCCAGTTCCCAGCAACATCAGTCTAAGTAGGCATCTTTCTCAGTTCTATATCTTGGAACTGAGCGAGATTCAGTCAAAGATCCGTAAGAGAATTTTGTTCCTTGACATGCATTTTTCAAGATCAGGCCAAGTTCCAGCATGTTCAAGCAAGGAGTCATTAAGTTGCAAGCTTCACAACAAGCAACCCTGCAATGGTTGTTTGTTATCAGTTTTTCCAGAACCTCAGTTCTGAGGGTAAGTGATTTTGTTCATCTATCATAAGGGTTATTTATGTCTTTGCCTACCTTCCTTAAACTGTTTAGATTACATCCAGCTTAGAAAGGCCCGGGAAAGTTACCATAGTAACTTAAGTTTTACCCTCCCAACTAGGAAAGGTTCTGATTGGCCAGAATTGCCACCCTTTGGGGTTTTGGTCTAATTAGAAGCCAACTTTGCTTTTTTTTTTTAATTTTAATGTAGTATTAGATACATTAGGATGTAATATAATGTATTCGCTAAGTTCAGTAGCTTAGGACTAATCAGGTGGATTACTAGGTTTCTTATGCTTAAGGGCCTCTAATCAAACTGTTTAGAAATAGCTATATATAGGGATGTATTCAGCAGCTTGCAAGCTAATCATTGATATTTTCAATAGCATTCTGAGTGTCATAGTTGAGCCTCTCATTTATGAGTGACAGCAAACTCTCATTTGGGTTGAATCTACTTCAGTATCTATGAGTTGGCAATCCTCGTGGTGTGTGTAGAGCTTGATTGCTTCAGTGGTGGTGTGCCTATAACTGCTGAGGTAACTAAGTCCTTTGCCCTTGTGTTTATTGTGTGGTGTGCCTGTATCAGATTGAATACAAGTCTATCTTTTGATTCCTTGTTGGGTTGTCATCTATTCCAGCTAGTTGCTTCCAATTAGCTTTGTTTTAAAGTCATCTGCATTGTGTGTGATAGCTTGTGTGGTGTATTGTGAGGTCAAACTCTAATCTCTGTGACCTTGCATACATCAATAGATATAGACATATACTTCCTCATAGATTCTCAAAATTATTCGCATAAAGGAAGAACCCCAAAAATATCGGTCTCCGTAGAAGAATTCGTAATTGATCATGAATATCATGAGAGTCATCGGAAAGAAAATTGCGACGAAAATAAAAATTAGACAAGATTCAATGTCGATCAATGCGATGTTCAAGTCCTGCAAAATATACACTAGTTAGTAAAACAAAGGAGCGCGTGCTTTATTTATTTCATGATTTATTCTTAACCTTGATTATTTAAGCTAATTAACACGTATTAAAGAGAAATTTTCTTTGGGTTATTACATCTTTTGAATCTCCCTTTTTTTTCGAACTCCTTCATGGGTTGCCTCCTATTCTCCTTCAGTCAAAACACATCTTTTGGATTTGGTTCATGGAAGAAAGGGTTTTGAAACGGTTGTGGTTTGACTGCAAGGACAACAGTGTAAGTGTTAGGTGGTAAGTTAAGATTGGATGAACAGATGAATGTAATATGGGGGGTGAAATGAAAGTAAGGTTAAAGGCCCCTGTCCTCGGCACATAAGGTTAAATTGCGAGATTTCTAGTGAGGAGCGCTTACTTTGGAGAGATTATGACACTTGGACTTTTCTGATGACGTTCTCTCTTTCTACTCAGCCTAGTGATTGAGGGTACAGGCCGACTTCTCTCATCGATTTTATTCTCTCCTTTTGCTTGGTTTACATCAATGAGGTTTTCAAACCAGCCGCTCTATAGTTTTTCACTCTCTTTTTTTTAATCACTCTTTTTTTTTTTTTTAATTCTCCTCTTTGTCTCTCTAATCCTGGATTCAAGAAATGACATGATGGGAATGAGGTATATGACAGAAAATGGAAAGATATGAGAAAATGAATTTGTCAGACTTGGTTTATTAGGATGATGGATGGATGAGAGAACTTTTCAACTCAAATTAGAAGCACAACCACAAAATTCTGTTTAAACAAATAGAAACATGAGCAACTGAATTCAAGAAATGAATTAAGAACTGGCTCTTACCTCTAACATACTCCTGGAAACAAAATGTTTGACCACTAGGACTGTAGATATCTCTAGAGCTCATTTGATGATGTGCCCTCAGTATCTTCGCATGGGGAATCCATGTTCTATCTGGCCCTTTGTGCTGCTTTAGTAGAAGCAGTTTTCCCTGAATGGATCATGTCCTCTATCATATTCTTCAAAGTTTAACAATGCTCAGTGTAGTACCCCTTAGGATTCATAGTAGTTGCAAAATTTCCCGTCATCCCAAAAATTCCCTTCATTGCTAGCTCAGGCCTTGACCTCGACACTAGACAAATGAAGAAAAACCCATCCCCATGCATGTATGACCTAAATGACCTATACAGGACTTCCTAAAATGATAAACACTTATATGATGACATGGGAGAGACCCACCTAGGACACGGGTTTGAACGTGCCTATTGACTTACATGGGTGTTCCTAAAAAAACGAAAGACACTTTATGCTGACTCGAGAAAGGACTTACCTATGGTATGGACTGATATTGGACTCCATAAAAATGAAACATACATGTCGATTGACGAAATGACTCTTATATGACACTGACCTTATATGAGATTTCCTAAATTGCAAATGCCTATTTGTTGACCTGGGAAGACTAACCTACGACATGGGTTTACATCAAACTCCCTAAAAAAGAAAGACATTTACATAATATGCCAACACGAAAAAAAACATACACCCATGACACGGGTTTACGCTGGACTTCTAAAAAAACAGGTATTTACATGATGACTCTAGACACAAACTTACCTATGACTTAGACCTTATACGAGAATTCATAACAAATGAAAAATACTTACATGCTAACTCGAAAAACGACTTAACGACTCACCCATGGCATGGATTTGCATGACCTAGACCCTATATGAGACTTCTATAATTTTAGGCATTCATATATTGACACAGGAAAAGGACTCGCACATGACATGGGCTTGCATTGGACTTTCTAAAAATAAAAGACACATGCTTGCAGATGCTAAAATGAAGACTAAAATAAAGACACTTCCATGTTGATTTTTAAATAAAGACACTTACATGCTGACACTGAAATAAAGACACTTACATGCAGACTCTAAAACAAAGACCTATCCATGACCTGGGTTTAAAAGAGACTTTCTAAAGATGGAAGGCACATGCATGTAGACGTTAACACAAAGATTCATCCTAGACCTTTATATGAAACTTTCTAAAGAATGCAAGACACTTTCATGCAGATACTAACACAAAGACTCATCCTAGACCCGGGTTTACATTTGACTAACTACAAATGCAAGACACATATTGACTCTAAAACAAAGACTCACCCATAACCTGGGTTTACACGGACACATGTTGACTTAAACAAAGAATCACCCATGACATAGGTTTACATTGGACTTCCTAAAAAAGACAACCACATATTGACCCAGGAAAACACAAACCTATGATCTAGACCTTATATAAGACTTCCTAAAAAATGAAAGACACCCATACACTGACTCTAAAACAAAGGCTCACCCATGACCTAGGTTTACTAGACCATACATTATACCACTTAACGTGTAAGACACCTATACACTGACTTAGAAAACGACTCAATTATGACACAGGTTTACGTGTTCTAACCTCTATATAACTCTAAGACAAACAACAAAACTTTTTACAACATGAGCATTATAAAGGGCCGAATAAAGTCAAACACAGCGAATCGACATAAGTTGGAAAGTACAAGTGAGTGTTTCTCAATTCGGATGGGATCAAACCACAAGTCGAGCATTTTAAAGAGAATTCGTTACTTGAACTAACAAACTTGTGTTAACTCAAGCTGCGTTGGCTAATATACGGACTAGAATAATGCTCGACTCACTGTCTTCTAGACTTCTATTTATACACTCTCTTTTTTTTTTATTTAAGACGCAACATATTTATTTATCTAACTCGAGGAAAGTGGATGTTGTAAAGCACTGAATAAAGCCATCAAAAGGTGAGTTAAAACAAACTTATAAACTTAATTATTGAATCCAACATGGATAGGCTTACCAACGAGCCGACCATGGATTTTGTTTAGACTTAATAATCAAGTTTATAATTTTATTTTTTCTAACCTTGAGACTATTACGCGGGCTAGAACAACACTCGCTGACTTTGTTTTATTATTAATCATTTTCTTTGGACCCAAAATAAGAGAATACTGATAAGGGTCGAATAAAACCATCAAAGGTGAGTTAAAATGAATCGATAAACCAGGCCAATTAACCTTTAAAATGAATGGGCCTCACAACTGGGTCGATCATAGGATTTAAGGTTAATTAACAAAATTTATAAGTTCATTTCTCCTCAAACCCAACGATTATTACGCGGACTAAAAAAATATCTCAAAACTAGGTTCGACTCTAACGAAGACACAACACACAAACACAAACACATATTTACACCTAACAAAGACTCAACAATCTCAAACACGTTGCAAAGATTCAACAAAGTCAAACACGTATTTACACAAACACATATTTACGCCTAAAAAGACTCAACAAACTCAAACACCTAACAAAGATTCTTTAAACTCAAACACGTCGTACAACACATTTTATTTATTTACTCAGGGAAAACATATATATAATGTAAAGGACTGAATAAAGTCAATGATAAGCGAGTTATAACTAATTTATAGAGTCAATTGCCAAATCCAGTATGGTTGGGTCTAACCATTGGTCAGCCATAAGTATGATGGATTTAATATTTAACTCGATAAATAATTTACTCAAGCCTTGTGACTATTACGCAGTCTAAGACATTATCCGCTAACTTTGTTTGATTTATTAGTCAGATTTTTTTGGACCTGAGGACAACTAATCATTACAAGAGGTCGAATAAAATCAAGCATGTCGAATTAAGCCTAAGTCAAGGAGCACAAATCAATGTTTCTCAATTCGGATGGGTCCCATCCACAGGTCGACCGTTCTAAAGAGAATCCATAATTTGGGCTACCGACTTAGACTTAATTCGAGCCATGAGTATTGTCATGCAAAATAAAACAACGATTGACAGAAGCGATGACCCTTCTTTCTACTTCATTTCTTATTTTTTTAAAAAAATTATCGGAAAACAGGTATCATAAAGGACTGAATAAAACCAACAACGGGCGAGTTATAATTGATTTATGGACTTAATTGCCAAATTTGATATGGTTGGGCCTAACCACGGGCCGACCATAAGTGTGACAGATTCGATAATTAACTCGATAAATTAATTTACTGTAACCTGGTGACTATTATGCAGTCTAAGACTTTACCCACTAACTTTGTTTTGACTTTAATAAGGTTTATTGGACCTTCGTTAAGAAGATGTCGTAAAGGGCCATATAGAATCATCAAAGGCGATTTGAGTTTACTTTATTGACTAAGATAATTAACCCTTATAGATAAATGGACCCAACCACTGGGTTAACCATGACTTTTGAGGTTAATTAGCCTAGTTGTAAACATGACTTTTCTCAGCCCAATGATTACTACGTGGACTAAGACAACATCTCTAGACTTGGGTCGACTCTTTACAACGAATTTAAACACATAGCACATAGCATACATATGAACAAAGGGGTATCCTGACCAAGGCTTTAGATTCAAAAAGGGGATTATTGCCAGGATAGGCTAAACTTAGGTCGACTCTTTACAACAAAAGTAAACACATAGCACTTGGCATACATATGAACAAAAGGGATTATTGGCTGGATAGGCTTATCGACTCATGCACTCGCCCTAGTGCATTCTCGTTGTAAAGGCAACTTGAATGTGTGGGGTGTTGCTCTTTGGGGCTCGTGTGGAGATCTCGAAGAGTGATGCATGAGTGGATGTGGTGACTAAGGCTTCCTCGGTATAAAGGCACCAACTGAGTATAGCCGGTGCTGCATCCCATGGGTATTTTTTGTAGTTTTAAAGAAAACCTAAGTCGCCGCTTTAAGTGTAACCTGGCCCACATATGTGGCCAAGAGGTAGCCCGGTATATGCAATGCATTTATCCCTAAAAAAATAACGACTTAATCATATAAAGTAAAAATTTATCTTCCTTCCAAATTTTTTAAAGCACACTAAACATTTTTCAAGTTTTACCCACTTTAGAAAAACTCCCCAGTGGAGTCGCCAAAAATCCTGTGGACATTTTTCCTCGCCGTTCGGGCTTCCGAACGTCCACGCAGATTGGGGTGTGATTTGATGATTTGTGTTGGGGTTTGAACCTTGTGAAAAACTTCTTTACCGGATTAATTGTACATTTCAGGAATAATAATTTGTAAAATCCCTTTACCTTTACTTTGTGCATTTCATAACTCATTAGATTAAACTTCCAAGAGTGAACATCCACTTGTTACAAACTCTTTTAAATCTAACCCAATTTGCTTGAAAAATGTTAGGCTCAGAAGAAAGCGATTTATGCAAATATTATTTAGAAATATACAAAGAAAACCTTAAAGTTGCATGGGCACATTGTAAAACCATGTTTTACCATAGTTTATGCAACCCGATGTGGTTAAGTTCGAAATGGGAGTCGCCACGCGACTTTTTAAGTGAAAAACAAAGATAAAACCAAAAGGAAAACAAGAAAGACTCCGCCTGCAAAACCAAAGAATGGATTCAGGGGTAAGGCTACGAACTCGAAAAGTGGAAACTTTAAGAATTCGCCTCTTACAAAAGGGAATACTCTACTAAAAGTTTTAAGTGTGCTTTTACAAAGTTTGGAAAGAGGATAAATAGGAACTTTATAGAATTACTTCATTGAACATGCAACAAATAAGAATGAAAGAAAGTACAACATGTACACATTATGTACATAAAAATGAAACAATTAAAAGCTTACATTGTGACATTTCTTTAGGGAACCCTTGCTTAGCCTTTGAAGTAGCTCCGTTGAATGCCTTGAATCACCCTCTTGAAGATGCCAAAATAGTGCCAAAGGTGGATGGAAATGAATGGAAATGAGTGTTGAAAAAAAGGTAAAAGGGTGGTAGGAAACGAGGCTTTTGGGGTAGTAGTAAGGTAGGCTTTTTTGTGGAGCTTTTAGGGATTTTATGGAAGGATAATGGAAGGTAGAATAAGAATGGAGATAAGAGGTTTAAAAGAGTGGAGAAATGGAGATAATAATTATAGGAAAAGTGATGGAAAATAATAGGAAAAAGGGAATCTTTTTGTGGGTTTTTAGGATAATTTTATAGTGTTTTTGGGAGGTTTTTATGGGATATTTATGTAGACATAAGGGAGGGACAGGATAAGAGTATGGATTAGGGGATTAAAGAAGATGGAGGAATGGAGATTAAGATGGTAAGAATGTGGTAGAAAGATGATAGAAAAGGTATTGGAGAAAGGGCTTCTTTATGGGTTTTAAGTGAATTTTCTATGAGGTGAGGTAGGATGAAGGTTTAGAGGTTTCGGGAAAGACGGAAATGGAGATTATGGAAGTAAGAAAGTTCGTTGAAATATGATAGAAAAGAGGGTAGAGTGATGATACTAGAATAGAGATGATGATAGAAATGAGAGAATGAGAGAAATGAGAGTGTAAGAGGAAGAATGGATGAATGAGTTGGTAGCTAGAGAGGTGGAGAATGGATTGTGATTTGAGTGAGTTTAGCTTTGGCAAGAGGGGGTATTTATAGCTTTTAGGAGATACATACAAATACATTCACATGCATGCTCTCGGTTCATGCAGTCAACATGGCACAGATTGCAAGGTGGAGGGGGAATGTATGAGAGTGGACGGTGGCTCGTGGTCAATTTACAACGTGTGGTCGGTGGTCAAGGCTGACCGGCCTAGAGAACGGGGGAAATGTATTTGTCCTCCGTCCATGCACCCATGGACGATGGCACATGTATAAACTAGCCTTGAGAACTGTTGGTTCAAACTGGATGGTGGGAGCTTATTTGATGTATATGAGATGTTTTTTGGATGCTTTTTGTGAGGCTTTGATCTTGAGATCTCTTGTGGCATTTTCATGTGCCTTTATGTAGCTCATTCATGGCATACATGGTTAGGGTTTAATCATCATTTTTACGTAAAGGTTGTGCATGCAAGTTCCATGTAAACTAGTGCTTGTAGAGTGCGTGCATGCGAGTCTTCAGGCTTCGGCTTTGGCTTTGGCTTCCCAAATTTTCCTTATTTCCTAATTTTCTAAATAAAATACATAAAAAGGAAATAATAAAATTTACATTCAAAAGTATCTAAACTCTATACTAAAATCCGATGTTTGAAATCGCTCATCGATCGGCTTCTTCTACTTTATTTCTGCTTTGTTTATATAGATATGCTATATATTTACGTACCAAATCCCAGTGTCTACACTGATCCACCATCCGCCTCCCTCTCTCCCTTTGTTCGGCCGACCGCACATGGCGCGGCGACTCCGGCGACCAGCACCACCGAGCACCATTTCCCCCTTCTCCATTTGAGTTAGTAATCTTCTCAAAATGTCATTCTCTTTTCCCTGTTCAAGTGTTAAAGATTATGTATGAAATCTGAATTAGTAATGAAATTTTATAATTTTAAGAGTGATAATCTAGTGTTATATGAGTTTAAGTGATGATTATTGAAATTATAAAATATGTTAGAGAGTAATTGAACAAGTATGTGAAGCATTGTTGTTTAAATGGTTGGATGAGTAGAAATTATGTTATATTATTGATGTATAATGGGATCAAAGAGATCTCATTACACATGAAAATCATGATCTTTATGAATAAAGATAAGAATCTTCATCTCTAAGTTCTTAAGGATAAAATGAATGAATGAAAACAAGATAGAATTCAAAAAGATTCAATGGAATGTACCAATGATGAAAGAATGATAGATTTGATATGGCTTGAGAAACTCTTGAAGATATAGACACACCACTTCAAGAAGATCTTCAACTCTTCCTATCACCAACCAAGCAAGCCAAGCATGGAATAAAAGAAGAGATTTGGACGATTCTTCCCTCAAGAAGAAACGATTCTAGCAAAACTAGAGAGAACTCAAAAGCATGTTGCCTTTACTTTGTATTATTTGTGAATGATTGAATGAATACAAAGGCCTCCCAAAGGGTATATTTATAGTACTCCTGGGCCCATTGGACGTGCACTATATCAAGATAACAAGGATTTCTAGCTTACATCATCTATTATAATTATTACATCATAAAGAATCAAAATGTACATAGCTAGAAAGAAACATTGATATCGTGCTCAATTCTTCTTCAATCTTCAAGATTCAAAAAACATTTGAAAGCTCTTTGAATGATCTATCTTTGGCTCCATTATGACTTTCCCAATAGCTTCATAGATCTTGAGTTAAAGAGCAAAGTATTGAATTGCACTTGATGAAGTCATTCATATTTGAGAGTGATGAGAGTGATTGAAGCTCTTCTTCCATATAAGCTTGTATTTGGTTCCCATGATGTGTATTTGATGTCTTCCTTGATGACCTTGATGTATATGGCTATCAAATATACATCATACTTCCCCAGTTGAAAAAGTTTGTCCTGAAACTTTGAGCATTTCTTCTCCATGAATATGACTTCAAATCACTTGTAAGTGATCATATGGCCCTTCTCTTCTAAGTTTCACTTTCTTCTTGTAAGAGACCTTTCCATAATTGTTGTGAGCATCAACTCTCTTGTTCACCTTGCTTCTTCGTAAAAGATTACAAGCTCTCTTCTTAAAGGCTTTGAAGTCATCATAGACTCCTTTACTAAACTTCATCAACTTCTTCCAAAATAACCCATTGACATTATAGGACTTTGATTCTCGATTATTCACCATGGATGTAGAAATCGCATGTAACTTCACAACTTCAAAGCATAGCTTCATTACTTTGCCTTCATCATAAGTAATATGACATAGCATGAAACGATCTATCTTTGAATGATCATTAACGACTACCATGATTGAATCCTTGCTTCTTTGAGTTCTTGGCAACCCAACCACAAAATCAAAGCTTACATCTTCCCATGGACCTTGAGGTATAGGCAATAGCGTATATAATCCTTGAGGTAAAGCATGAGCTTTAGAAAGATTGCATGTATTACAACGCTTGATCATATGCTCGATATCTTTGATCATTCTTGGCTAAAAATAGTGTTCTTTCATCATAAGATATGTCTTCTCTATTCCAAAATGACCAGCACGAGATCCGCCATGCACTTCGAATATCAATAGGTCAGAAATACTACACTTGGGAATGCTTAATTGATTTCCCTTAAAAAGAAATACATGCTCATTATGAAAGAGTTCGTAGGGATGCCTCTTACATACCTCATAAACATGTTTGATATCTTCATCCTCCTCATGTAATGCTTTGATATGCTCAAGTCCAAGCACTCTAGATTCCAGTATATGAACCAACATATACCTCCTTGATAAAGCATCGGCTCCTTTATGATCTATTTTGTGTTGAATCTCTCGTTTTGGTGGTAACCCATGAGGCATCTCCTTAGGGAACATATGAGAGAATCACTCCAAAAGAGAATTCAAGAATGGATGGTTGCTTGGGGGCGTTTTTCTTTCCTCCAAATTTGCAAGAATAAGACTCTTATGCTCTTCATACTCATGATATTCCGCCTTCATAAACGTCACAATGTTGCTTTCATTCTCCTTAGGCCGAGAGATAGAAGATGGTGCTAGAGGTGTCAAAGTGATCTTCTTTCGATTGAGGGTGAGAGTATAATTGTTGGCTTTCCCATCATGTATGACACTCCTATCAAACTACCATGGTCTTCCCAACAAAATATGACAAGCATCCATAGGAATAATATCAAACCATAATGAATCTTTATAACTCTTGCCAATAGAAAGACTTACTAAACTTCTTGGATCATCATGAATGTCTTTATGATGGCTTGGCGATTGTGTAGAGCGTGAATAGCTCTCCAAGTTTAACGTGTGGATCATTCTTATAGGGGCGTCAATGTAACCACAGAAGGCACAACTTTCTCCTTCTTTGATCAATGAACATACTTCTCCTTTGTTGGTACAATGAGAGATCTTGCACTCTCTTTATTGATGTTCATTCGGCACACATACTTCTTTCAAGGCTCTCCTTGCCACAAGCAACTCTTCTACTACATTTTCCTTCTCAAATAATTCATTATCATACGTTTGGTACTCAACCAAAGACACTTCTTTCTTGTTGGGACACTCCAATTCAACGTGACCTATACTTTGGCAATGCTGACATCTCCTTTGGAAAAGGGTTTTTGGTTCTTGGACGTGGGGTTTTGGGATGGATGGGGGCTGATTTGTTGAGCTTTCTTGTATGGTTGTTTTGTAGGTAATGAGGGTCTTTGTTGTGGAGTGTATGGACATGTAGATTAGGGTTCTTTGTAGGATGTTTCGTACTTTGTCATGGTCTTTTTTCCTCTATCTTTTCTTTGCCTTTCAACATTCAAGGCCAAAGAACTCAATTCATCCAAAGATTGATAGGAATGTAATTCAACAATATTACGAATCTAATCATTAAAACCAAACAAGTAACTTACCAAAAAGTGAGGCTCATTCTCTTGGAGATCACAACGCCAAACTAGATGCTCAAATTCTTTTGTATACTCCTCCACGGTTCTACTTCCTTGAACTAATCTTTGCAACTTGTAATAGTTATATTGAAGATAACTTCGTGGCAGAAACTTTCCTTGCAACTTGTTTTTCATCTTAGTCCATGTCTGAATCTTGTCCTTGCCCTTAGCTTGCCTCTTCTTTTGTAGATTTGTCCACCAAATGGACGCATGCTTGCACAACTTTTGGGCCACATACTTCACTTTCTTTTCATCATGTACTTCTTTAAGATCAAAAACTCTTTCAATAGTTTGCATCCAATCTAAAAAGTTTTCAGGATCAAGATTACCATCAAACTCCAGAATCTCCACCTTGAAATCAAATCTTTCCTCCCTTCTTGGACGTCTACTTTGTATGTCCTCTTCATCATCATGAGATTCAACATCTTCACGGATCACCCTATGTTGGAGATACATATATCTCTTCAATTGGTCGGTGATATAGGTGATCTTTTGCTTCATCAATTCTACATCCTCTTGGGACGTTGTAGGTGACTTCGTTGGGGAGCTTGTACTAGCCATCAATCTTGATAAAAAAAAGATCAAAAAGAAACTCACGGTTTGGGGCTAGGGTGTACGGACGAGATATGGTATGTGTTTAGGCTAGATTCTGTTTGGGTTTTAGGGGTTCTTTATGGAGTTTTGTGGGGGACGTGTAATGGAGGATTGTGGAGGACGGATTTATGATAGAAAGATTATAGAAAGATGGAGCAAGATCTAAGCAAATCAATCTCCTAAGGTCTGATACCGATTTTGATGTATAATGGGATCAAAGAGATCTCATTACACACGAAAATTAGGATCTTTATGAACAAAGATAAGAATCTTCATCTCTAAGTTCTTAAGGATCAAATGAATGAATGAAAACAAGATAGAATTCAAAAAGATTCAATGGAATGTACCAATGATGAACGAATGATAGATTTGATATGGCTTCAGAAACTCATGAAGATATAGACACACCACTTCAAGAAGATCTTTAACTCTTCCTATCACCAACCAAGCTAGCCAAGATTGAAATAGAAGAAGAGATTTGGACGATTCTTCCCTCAAGAAGTAACGATAGGAGCAAAACTAGAGAGAACTCAAAAGCATGTTGGCTTTACTTTGTATTTTTTGTGAATGGTTGAATGAATACAAAGGCCTTCCAAAAGGTCTATTTGTAGTACTCCTAGGCCCTTTCGACGTGCACTATATCAAGATAACAAGGATTTCTAGCTTACATCATCTATTACAATTATTACATCATAAAGAATCAAAATGTACATAGCTAGAAAGAAACATTTATATCGTGCTCAATTCGTCTTCAATCTTAAGGATTCAAAAACAATTTGAAAGCTCTTTGAATGATCTATCTTTAGGTCCGAGATGACTTTTCCAATAGCTTCATAGATCTTGAGTTATAGAGCAAAGTATCGAATTGCACTTGATGAAGTCATTCATATTTGAGAGTGATGAGAGTGATTGAATCTCTTCTTCCATATAAGCTTGTATTTGGTTCCCATGATGTGTATTTGATGTCTTCTTTGATGACCTTGATGTATATGGTTATCAAATATACATCATACTACCCCGGTTGAAAAAGTTTGTCCTCAAACTTTGAGCATTTCTTCTCCATGAATATGACTTCAAATCACTTGTAAGTGATCATATGGCCCTTCTCTTCTAAGTTTCACTTTCTTCTTGTAAGAGACCTTTCCATAAGTGTTGTGAGCATCAACTCTCCTATTGACCTTGCTTCTTCGCAAGAGATTACAAGCTCTCTTCTTAAAGGCTTTGAAGTCATCATAGACTCCTTTACTAAACTTCATCAACTTCTTCCAAAATAACCCAGTGACATTATAGGACTTTTATTCTCGATTATTCACCATGGATGTAGAAATCCCATGTAACTTCACAACTTCAAAGTATAGTTTCACAACTTTGCCTTCATCATAAGTAATATGACATAGTATGAAACGATCTATCTTTGAATGATCATCAACGACTACCATGATTGAATCCTTGCTTCTTTGAGTTCTTGGGAACCCAACCACAAAATCCAAGCTTACATCTTCCCGTGGACCTTGAGGTAAAGCATGAGCTTTAGAAAGATTGCATGTATTACAACACTTGATCATATGCTCGATATCTTTGATCATTCTTGGCCAAAAATAATGTTCTTTCAATATAAGATATGTCCTCTCAATTCCAAAATGACCAGCAAGAGATCCTTCATGCACTTCCAATATCAATAGCTCACGAATACTACACTTGGGATTGCTTAATTGATTTCCCTTAAAAAGAAATCCATGCTCAATATGAAAGAGTTGGTGGGGATGCTTCTTACATACTTCATAAACTTGTTTGAAATCTTCATTCTCCTCATATAATGCTTTCATATGCTCAAGTCCAAGCACACTAGATTCAAGTCTATGAACCGACATATACCTCCTTGATAAAGCATCGGCTCCTTTATGATCTATTTTGTGTTGAATCTCTCGTTTTGGTGGTAACCCATGAGGCATCTCCTTAGGGAACATATGAGAGAATCGCTCCAAAAGAGAATTCAAGAATGGATGGTTGCTTGGGGGCGTTTTGCTTTCGTCCAAGTTTGCAAGAATAAGACTCTTATGCACTTCATACTCATGATATTCCGCCTTCGTAAACGTCTCAATGTTGCTTTCATTCTCCTTAGGCCGAGAGATAGAAGATGGTGCTAGAGGTGTCAATGTGATCTTCTTTCGATTGAGGGTGAGAGTATAATTGTTGGCTTTCCCATCATGTATGACACTCCTGTCAAACAACCATGGTCTTCCCAAAAAAATATGACAAGCATCCATAGAAATAATATTAAACCATAATGAATCTTTATAACTCTTGCCAATAGAAAGACTTACTAAACTTCTTGGATCATCATGAATGTCTTTATGATGGCTTGGCTATTGTGTAGAGCGTGAATAGCTCTCCAAGTTTAACGTGTGGATCATTCTTAGAGGGGCGTCAATGTAACCATAGAAGGCACAACTTTCACCTTCTTTGATCAATGAACATACTTCTCCTTTGTTGGTACAATGAGAGATCTTGCACTCTCTTTATTGATGTTCATTCGGCACATAACTTCTTTCAAGGCTCTCCTTGCCACAAGCGACTCTTCTACTACATTTTCCTCCTCAAATAATTCATTATCATACGTTTGGTACTCAAACAAAGACACTTCTTTCTTGTTGGGACACTCTAATTCAATGTGACCTATACTTTGGCAATGACGACATCTCCTTTGGAAAAGGGTTTTTGGTTCTTGGACGTGGGGTTTAGGGATGGATTGGGGCTGATTTGTGGAGCTTTGTTGTATGGTTGTTTTGTAGGTAATGAGGGTCTTTGTTGTGGAGTGTATGGACATGTAGATTGGGGTTCTTTGTAGGATGTTTCGTACTTTGTCATGGTCTTTTTTCCTCTTTCTTTTCTTTGCCTTTCAACTTTCAAGGCCAAAGAACTCAATTCATCCAAAGATTGATAGGAATGTAATTCAACAATATTACGAATCCAATCATTAAAACCAAACAAGTAACGTACCAAAATGTGAGGCTCATTCTCTTGGAGACCACAACGCCAAAGTAGATGCTCAAATTCTTTTGTATACTCCTCCACGGTTCTACTTCCTTGAACTAATCTTTGCAATTTGTAATAGTTATCTTGAAGATAACTTGGTGGTAGAACCTTTCCTTGCAACTTGCTTTTCATCTTACTCCATGTCTGAATCTTGTCCTTGCCCTTAGCTTGCCTCTTCTTTTCTAGATTTGTCCACCAAATGGACACATGCTTGCATAACTTTAGGGCCACATACTTCATTTTCTTTTCATCATGTACTTCTTTAAGGTCAAAAACTCATTCAATAGTTTGCATCCAATCTAAAAAGTTTTCAGGATCAAGATTACCATCAAACTCCGGAATGTCCACCTTGAAATCAAATCTTTCCTCCCTTCTTGGACGTCTACTTTGTAAGTCCTCTTCTTCATCATGAGATTCAACATCTTCACGGATTACCCTATGTTGGAGATGCATATATCTCTTCAATTGGTCGGTGATATAGTTGATCTTTTGCTTCATCAATTCTACATCCTCTTGGGACGTTGTAGGTGACTTCGTTAGGGAGCTTGTACTAGCCATCAATCTTGATAAAAAAATATCAAAAAGAAACTCACGGTTTGGGGCTAGAGGTGTAGGGACGAGATATGGTATGTGTTTAGGCTAGATTCTGTTTGGGTTTTAGGGGTTCTTTATGGTGTTTTGTGGGGGACGTGTAATGGAGGATTGTGGAGGACGGATTTGTGATGGAAAGATTGTAGAAAGATGGAGCAAGAACTAAGAGAATCAATCTCCTAAGCTCTGATACCGATTTTGATGTATAATGGGATCAAAGAGATCTCATTACACACGAAAATTAGGATCTTTATGAACAAAGATAAGAATCTTCTTCTCTAAGTTCTTAAGGATCAAATGAATGAATGAAAACAAGATAGAATTCAAAAAGATTCAATGGAATGTACCAATGATGAACGAATGATAGATTTGATATGGCTTGAGAAACTCATGAAGATATAGACACACCACTTCAAGAAGATCTTCAACTCTTCCTATCACCAACCAAGCTAGCCAAGCATGGAATAGAAGAAGAGATTTGGACAATTCTTCTCTCAAGAAGAAACGATTCGAGCAAAACTAGAGAGAACTGAAAAGCATGTTGCCTTTACTTTGTATTATTTGTGAATGATTGAATGAATACAAAGGCCTCCCAAAGGGTCTATTTATAGTACTCCTAGGCCCTTTGGACGTGCACTATATCAAGATAACATGGATTTCCAGCTTACATCATCTATTACAATTATTACATCATAAATAATCAAAATGTACATAGCTAGAAAGAAACATTGATATCGTGCTCAATTCTTCTCTAATCTTCATGATTCAAAAGCCATTTGAAAGCTATTGGAATGATCTACCTTTAGCTCCAAGATGACTTTCCCAATAGCTTCATAGATCTTCAGTTATAGAGCAAAGTATCGAATTGTACTTGATGAAGTCATTCATATTTCAGAGTGATGAGAGTGATTGAAGCTCTTCTTCCATATAAGCTTGTATTTTGTTCCCATGATGTGTATTTGATGTCTTCCTTGATGACCTTGATGTACATGGCTATCAAATATACATCATACTACCCCGGTTGAAAAAGTTTGTCCTCAAACTTTGAGCATTTCTTCTCCATGAATATGACTTCAAATCACTTGTAAGTGATCATATGGCCCTTCTCTTCTAAGTTTCACTTTCTTCTTGTAAGAGACCTTTCCATAAGTGTTGTGAGCATCAACTCTCTTGTTCACGTTGCTTCTTCGCAAGAGATTACAAGCTCTCTTCTTAAAGGCTTTGAAGTCATCATAGACTCCTTTACTAAACTTCATCAACTTCTTCCAAAATAACCCAGTGACATTATAGGACTTTTATTCTCGATTATTCACCATGGATGTAGAAATCCCATGTAACTTCACAACTTCAAAGTATAGTTTCACAACTTTGCCTTCATCATAAGTAATATGACATAGTATGAAACGATCTATCTTTGAATGATCATCAACGACTACCATGATTGAAACTTTGCTTCTTTGAGTTCTTTGCAACCCAACTACAAAATCAAAGCTTACATCTTCCGATGGACCTTGAGGTATAGGCAATGGCGTATATAATCATTGAGGTAAAGCATGAGCTTTAGAAAGATTGCATGTATCACAACACTTGATCATATGCTCGATATCTTTGATCATTCTTGGCCAAAAATAGTGTTCTTTCAATATAAGTTATGTCTTCTCTATTCCAAAATGACCAGCAAGAGATCCTTCATGCACTTCCAATATCAATAGCTCACGAATACTACACTTGGGAATGCTTAATTGATTTCCCTTAAAAAGAAATCCATGCACAATATGAAAGAGTTGGTGGGGATGCTTCTTACATACCTCATAAACTTGTTTGAAATCTTCATTCTCCTCATATAATGCTTTGATATGCTCAAGTCCAAGCACTCTAGATTCAAGTATATGAACCAACATATACCTCCTTGATAAAGCATCGGCTCCTTTATGATCTATTTTGTGTTGAATCTCTCGTTTTGGTGGTAACCCATGAGGCATCTCCTTAGGGAACATATGAGAGAATCGCTCCAAAAGAGAATTCAAGAATGGATGGTTGCTTGGGCGCGTTTTGCTTTCCTCCAAGTTTGCAAGAATAAGACTCTTATGCTCTTCATACTCATGATATTCCGCCTTCATAAACGTCACAATGTTGCTTTCATTCTCCTTAGGCCGAGAGATAGAAGATGGTGCTAGAGGTGTCAAAGTGATCTTCTTTCGATTGAGGGTGAGAGTACAAGTTTTGGCTTTCCCATCATGTATGACACTCCTATCAAACAACAATGGTCTTCCCACCAAAATATGACAAGCATCCATACGAATAATATCACACCATAATGAATCTTTATAACTCTTGCCAATAGAAAGACTTACTAAACTTCTTGGATCATCATGAATGTCTTTATGATGGCTTAGCCATTGTGTAGGGCGTGAATAGCTCTCCAAGTTTAACGTGTGGATCATTCTTATAGGGGCGTCAATGTAACCATAGAAGGCACAACTTTCTCCTTCTTTGATCAATGAACATACTTCTCCTTTTTTGGTACAATGAGAGATCTTGCACTCTCTTTGTTAATGTTCATTCGGCACACATACTTCTTTCAAGGCTCTCTTTGCCCCAAGCCACTCTTCTACTACATTTTCCTCCTCATATAATTCATTATCATACGTTTGGTACTCAACCAAAGACACTTCTTTCTTGTTGGGACACTCCAATTCAATGTGACCTAAACTTTGGCAATGACAACATCTCCTTTGGAAAAGGGTTTTTGGTTCTTGGACGTGGGGTTTAGGGATGGATGGGGGCTGATTTTGTGGAGCTTTGTTGTATGGTTGTTTTGTAGGTAATGAGGGATTTGTTGTGGAATGTATGGACGTGTAGATTGGGGTTCTTTGTAGGATGTTTGGTACTTTGTCATCGTCTTTTTTCCTCTTTCTTTTCTTTGCCTTTCAACTTTCAAGGCCAAAGAACTCAATTCATCCAAAGATTGATAGGAATGTAATTCAACAATATTACGAATCCAATCATTAAAACCAAACAAGTAACGTACCAAAATGTGAAGCTCATTCTCTTGGAGATTACAACACCAAAGTAGATGCTCAAATTCTTTTGTATACTCCTCCACGGTTCTACTTCATTGAACTAATCTTTGTAACTTGTAATAGTTATGTTGAAGATAACTTGGTGGTAGAATCTTTCCTTGCAACTTGCTTTTCATCTTACTCCTTGTCTGAATCTTGTCCTTGCCCTTAGCTTGCCTCTTCTTTTCTAGATTTGTCCACCAAATGGACGCATGCTTGCACAACTTTAGGGCCACATACTTCAATTTCTTTCCATCGTGTACTTCTTTAAGATCAAAAACTCTTTCAATAGTTTGCATCCAATCTAAAAAATTTTCAGGATCAAAATTACCATCAAACTCCGGAATCTCCACATTGAAATCAAATCTTTCCTCCCTTCTTCAACGTCTACTTTGTATGTCCTCTTCTTCATCATGAGATTCAAAATCTTTACGGATCACCCTATGTTGGAGATGCATATATCTCTTCAATTGGCCGGTGATATAGGTGCTCTTTTGCTTCATCCATTCTACATCCTCTTGGGACGTTGTAGGTGACTTCGTTGGGGAGCTTGTTCTAGCCATCAATCTTGATAAAAAAAAGATCGAAAATAATCTCACGGTTTGGGGCTAGGGTGTAGGGACGAGATATGGTATCTGTTTAGGATAGATTCTGTTTGGGTTTTAGGGGTTCTTTGTGGTGTTTTGTGGGAGACGTGTAACTGAGGATTGTGGAGGACGGATTTGTGATGGAAAGATTGTAGAAAGATGGAGCAAGAACTAACAGAATCAATTTCCTAAGCTCTGATACCAATTTTGTTGTATAATGGGATCAAAGAGATCTCATTACACACGAAAATTAGGATCATTATGAATAAAGATAAGAATCTGCTTCTCTAAGTTCTTAAGGATCAAATGAATGAACAAAAACAAGATAGAATTCAAAAAGATTCAATGGAATGTACCAATGATGAACGAATGATAGATTTGATATGGCTTGAGAAACTCATGAAGATATAGACACACCACTTCAAGAAGATCTTCAACTCTTCCTATCACCAACCAAGCTAGCCAAGCATGGAATAGAAGAAGAGATTTGGACGATTCTTCTCTCAAGAAGAAACGATTCGAGCAAAACTAGAGAGAACTGAAAAGTATGTTGCCTTTACTTTGTATTATTTGTGAATGATTGAATGAATACAAAGGCCTCCCAAAGGGTCTATTTATAGTACTCCTAGGCCCTTTGGACGTGCACTATATCAAGATAACATGGATTTCCAGCTTACATCATCTATTACAATTATTACATCATAAATAATCAAAATGTACATAGCTAGAAAGAAACATTGATATCGTGCTCAATTCTTCTCTAATCTTCATGATTCAAAAGCTATTTAAAAGCTATTGGAATGATCTATCTTTAGCTCCAAGATGACTTTCCCAATAGCTTCATAGATCTTCAGTTATAGAGCAAAGTATCGAATTGTACTTGATGAAGTCATTCATATTTCAGAGTGATGAGAGTGATTGAAGCTCTTCTTCCATATAAGCTTGTATTTTGTTCCCATGATGTGTATTTGATGTCTTCCTTGATGACCTTGATGTACATGGCTATCAAATATACATCATACTACCCCGGTTGAAAAAGTTTGTCCTCAAACTTTGAGCATTTCTTCTCCATGAATATGACTTCAAATCACTTGTAAGTGATCATATGGCCCTTCTCTTCTAAGTTTCACTTTCTTCTTGTAAGAGACCTTTCCATAAGTGTTGTGAGCATCAACTCTCTTGTTCACGTTGCTTCTTCGCAAGAGATTACAAGCTCTCTTCTTAAAGGCTTTGAAGTCATCATAGACTCCTTTACTAAACTTCATCAACTTCTTCCAAAATAACCCATTGACATTATAGGACTTTTATTCTCGATTATTCACCATGGATGTAGAAATCCCATGTAACTTCACAACTTCAAAGTATAGTTTCACAACTTTGCCTTCATCATAAGTAATATAACATAGTATGAAACGATCTATCTTTGAATGATCATCAACGACTACCATGATTAAATCCTTGCTTCTTTGAGTTCTTGGCAACCCAACTACAAAATCCAAGCTTACATCTTCCCATGGACCTTGAGGTATCGGCAATGGCGTATATAATCATTGAGGTAAAGCATGAGCTTTAGAAATATTGCATGTATTACAACACTTGATCATATGCTCGATATCTTTGATCATTCTTGGCCAAAAATAGTGTTCTTTCAATATAAGTTATGTCTTCTCTATTCCAAAATGACCAGCAAGAGATCCTTCATGCACTTCCAATATCAATAGCTCACGAATACTACACTTGGGAATGCTTAATTGATTTCCATTAAAAAGAAATCCATGCTCAATATGAAAGAGTTGGTGGGGATACTTCTTACATACCTCATAAACTTGTTTGAAATCTTCATTCACCTCATATAATGCTTTGATATGCTCAAGTCCAAGCACTCTAGATTCAAGTATATGAGCCAACATATACCTCCTTGATAAAGCATCGGCTCCTTTATGATCTATTTTGTGTTGAATCTCTCGTTTTGGTGGTAACCCATGAGGCATCTCCTTAGGGAACATATGAGAAAATCGCTCCAAAAGAGAATTCAAGAATGGATGGTTGCTTGGGGGCGTTTTGCTTTCCTCCAAGTTTGCAAGAATAAGACTCTTATGCTCTTCATACTCATGATATTCCGCCTTCATAAACGTCACAATGTTGCTTTCATTTTCCTTAGGCCGAGAGATAGAAGATGGTGCTAGAGGTGTCAAAGTGATCTTCTTTCGATTGAGGGTGAGAGTACAAGTTTTGGCTTTCCCATCATTTATGACACTCCTATCAAACAACAATGGTCTTCCCAACAAAATATGACAAGCATCCATAGGAATAATATCACACCATAATGAATCTTTATAACTCTTACCAATAGAAAGACTTACTAAACTTCTTGGATCATCATGAATGTCTTTATGATGGCTTAGCCATTGTGTAGTGCGTGAATAGCTCTCCAAGTTTAACGTGTGGATCATTGTTATAGGGGCGTCAATGTAACCATAGAAGGCACAACTTTCTCCTTCTTTGATCAATGAACAAACTTCTCCTTTTTTGGTACAATGAGAGATCTTGCACTCTCTTTGTTGATGTTCATTCGGCACACACACTTCTTTCAAGGCTCTCCTTGCCACAAGCCACTCTTCTACTACATTTTCCTCCTCATATAATTCATTATCATACGTTTGGTACTCAACCAAAGACACTTCTTTCTTGTTGGGACACTCCAATTCAATGTGACCTAAACTTTGGCAATGACAACATCTCCTTTGGAAAAGGGTTTTTGGTTCTTGGACGTGGGGTTTAGGGATGGATGGGGGCTGATTTTGTGGAGCTTTGTTGTATGGTTGTTTTGTAGGTAATGAGGGATTTGTTGTGGAGTGTATGGACGTGTAGATTTGGGTTCTTTGTAGGATGTTTGGTACTTTGTCATCGTCTTTTTTCCTCTTTCTTTTCTTTGCCTTTCAACTTTCAAGGCCAAAGAACTCAATTCATCCAAAGATTGATAGGAATGTAATTCAACAATATTACGAATCCAATCATTAAAACCAAACAAGTAACGTACCAAAATGTGAGGCTCATTCTCTTGGAGATCACAACACCAAAGTAGATGCTCAAATTCTTTTGTATACTCCTCCACGGTTCTACTTCCTTGAACTATCTTTGCAATTTGTAATAGTTATCTTGAAGATAACTTGGTGGTAGAAACTTTCCTTGCAACTTGCTTTTCATCTTACTCCATGTCTGAATCTTGTCCTTGCCCTTAGCTTGCCTCTTCTTTTGTAGATTTGTCCACCAAATGGACGCATGCTTGCAGAACTTTAGGACCACATACTTCACTTTCTTTCCATCATGTACTTCTTTAAGATCAAAAACTCTTTCAATAGTTTGCATCCAATCTAAAAAGTTTTCAGGATCAAGATTACCATCAAACTCCGGAATCTCCACCTTGAAATCAAATCTTTCCTCCCTTCTTGGACGTCTACTTTGTATGTCCTCTTCTTCATCAAGAGATTCAACATCTTCACGGATCACCCTATGTTGGAGATGCATATATCTCTTCAATGGGTCGGTGATATAGGTGATCTTTTGCTTCATCCATTCTACATCCTCTTGAGAAGTTGTAGGTGACTTCGATGGGGAGCTTGTACTAGCCATCAATCTTGATAAAAAAGATCAAAAAGAAACTCACGGTTTGGGGCTAGAGTGTAGGGACGAGATATGGTATGTGTTTAGGCTAGATTCTGTTTGGGTTTTAGGGGTTCTTTGTGGAGTTTTGTGGGGGACGTGTAATGGAGGATTATGGAGGATGGATTTGTGATGGAAAGATTGTAGAAAGATGGAGCAAGAACTAAGAGAATCAATCTCCTAAGCTCTGATACCAATTTTGATGTATAATGGGATCAAAGAGATCTCATTACACACGAAAATTAGGATCATTATGAACAAAGATAAGAATCTTCTTCTCTAAGTTCTTAAGGATCAAATGAATGAATGAAAACAAGATAGAATTAAAAAAGATTCAATGGAATGTACCAATGATGAACGAATGATAGGTTTGATATGGCTTGAGAAACTCATGAAGATATAGACAAACCACTTCAAGAAGATCTTCAACTTTTCCTATCACTTCAAGAAGAGATTTGGACGATTTTTCCCTCAAGAAAAACGATTCGAGCAAAACTAGAGAGAACTCAAAAGTATGTTGCCTTTACTTTGTGTTATTTGTGAATGATTGAATGAATACAAATGCCTCTCAAAGGGTCTATTTATAGTACTCCTAGGCCCTTTGGACGTGCACTATATCAAGATAACAAGGATTTCTAGCTTACATCATCTATTACATTTATTACATCATAAAGAATCAAAATGTACATAGCTAGAAAGAAACATTGATATCGTGCTCAATTCTTCTCCAATCTTCAAGATTCAAAAACCATTTGAAAGCACTTTGAATGATCTATCTCTGGCTCCAAGATGACTTTCCCAATAGCTTCATAGATCTTGAGTTATAGAGCAAAGTATCGAATTGCACTTGATGAAGTCATTCATATTTGAGAGTGATGAGAGTGATTGAAGCTCTTCCTCCATATAAGCTTGTATTTGGTTCCCATGATGAGTGTTTGATGTCTTCCTTGATGACCTTGATGTATATGGCTATCAAATTTACATCATACTCCCCCGGTTGAAAAAGTTTGTCCTCACACTTTGAGCATTTCTTCTCCATGAATATGACTTCAAATCACTTGTAAGTGATCATATGGCCCTTCTCTTCTAAGTTTCACTTTCTTCTTGTATGAGACCTTTCCATAAGTGTTGTGAGCATCAACTTTATTGTTCCCCATGCTTCTTCGCAAGAGATTACAAGCTCTCTTCTTAAAGGCTTTGAAGTCATCATAGACTCCTTTACTAAACTTCATCAACTTCTTCCAAAATAACCCATTGACATTATAGGACTTTGATTCTCGATTATTCACCATGGATGTAGAAATCCCATGTAACTTCACAACTTCAAAGTATAGTTTCACAACTTCGCCTTTATCATAAGTAATATGACATAGTATGAAACGATCTATCTTTGAATGATCATCAACGACTACCATAATTGAATCCTTGCTTCTATGAGTTCTTGGCAACCCAACCACAAAATCCAAGCTTACATCTTCCAATGGACCTTGAGGTATAGGCAATGGCGTATATAATCCTTGAGGTAAAGCATGAGCATCATGTATGACACTCCTATCAAGCAAACTCATGATATTCCGCCTTCATAAACGTCACAATGTTGCGTTCATTCTCCTTAGGCTGAGAGATAGAAGATGGTGCAAGAGGTGTCAAAGTGATCTTCTTTCGATTGAGGGTGACGGTACAAGTGTTGGCTTTCCCATCATGTATGACACTCCTATCAAGCAACCATGGTCTTCCCAACAAAATATGACAAGCATCCATAGGAATAATATCACACCATAATGAATCTCTATATCTCTTGCCAATAGAAAGACTTACTAAACTTCTTAGATCATCATGAATGTCTTTATGATGGCTTAGCCATTGTGTAGGGCGTGAATAGCTCTCCAAGTTTAACGTGTGGATCATTGTTATAGGGGCGTCAATGTAACCATAGAAGGCACAACTTTCTCCTTCTTTGATCAATGAACATACTTCTCCTTTGTTGGTACAATGAGAGATCTTGCACTCTCTTTGTTGATGTTCATTCGGCACACATACTTCTTTCAATGCACGCATGCTTGAACAACTTTAGGGCCACATACTTCACTTTCTTTTCATCATGTACTTCTTTAAGATCAAAATCTCTTTCAATAGTTTGCATCCAATCTAAAAAGTTTTCAGGATCAAGATTACCATCAAACTGCAGAATCTCCACCTTGAAATCAAATCTTTCCTCCCTTCTTGGACGTCTACTTTTTATGTCCTCTTCTTCATCATAAGATTCAACATCTTCACGGATCACCCTATGTTGGAGATGCATATATCTCTTCAATTGGTCGGTGATATAGGTGATCTTTTGCATCATCAATTCTACATCTTCTTGGGATGTTGTAGGTGACTTCGTTGGAGAGCTTGTACTAGCCATCAATCTTGATAAAATAGATCAAAAAGAAACTCACGGTTTGGGGCTAGGGTGTAGGGACGAGATATGGTATGTGTTTAGGCTAGATTCTGTTTGGGTTTTAGGGGTTCTTTGTGGAGTTTTGTGGGGGGACGTGTAATGGAGGACTGTGGAGGACGGATTTGTGATGGAAAGATTGTAGAAAGATGGAGCAAGAACTTAGAGAATCAATCTCCTAAGCTCTGATACCAATTTTGATGTACAATGGGATCAAAGAGATCTCATTTCACACGAAAATTAGGATCTTTATGAACAAAGATAAAAATCTTCTTCTCCAAGTTCTTAAGGATGAAATGAATGAATGAAAACAAGATAGAATTCAAAAAGATTCAATGGAATGTACCAATGATGAATGAATGATTGATTTGATATGGCTTGAGAAACTCATGAAGATATAGACACACCACTTCAAGAAGATCTTCAACTCTTCCTATCACCAACAATGCTAGCCAAACATGGAATAGAAGAAGAGATTTGGACGATTCTTCCCTCAAGAAGAAACGATTCGAGCAAAACTAAAGAGAACTCAAAAGCATGTTTCCTTTACTTTGTTTTATTTGTGAATGATTGAATGAATACAAAGGCCTCCCAAAGGGTCTATTTATAGTACTCCTAGGCCCTTTGGACGTGCACTATATCAAGATAACAAGGATTTCTTGCTTACATCATCTGTTCCAATTATTACATCATAAAGAATCAAAATGTACATAGCTAGAAAGAAACATTGATATCGTGCTCAATTCTTCTCCAATCTTCAAGATTCAAAAACCATTTGAAAGCTCTTTGAATGATCTATCTTTGGCTCCAAGATGACTTTCCCAATAGCTTACATCATCTGTTACAATTATAGTACTCCTAGGCCCTTTATGATGGCGTAGCCGTTGTGTAGGGCGTGAATAGCTCTCCAAGTTTAACGTGTTGACCATTGTTATAGGGGCGTCAATGTAACCATAGAAGGCACAACTTTATCCTTCTTTGATCAATGAACATACTTCTCCTTTGTTGGTACAATGAGAGATCTTGCACTCTCTTTGTTGATGTTCATTCGGCACACATACTTCTTTCAATGCTCTCCTTGCCACAAGCTTCTCTTCTACTACATTTTCCTCCTCAAATAATTCATTATCATACGTTTGGTACTCAACCAAAGACACTTCTTTCTTGTTGGGACATTCCAATTCAATGTGACCTAAACTTTGGCAATGACAACATCTCCTTTGGAAAAGGGTTTTTGGTTCTTGGACGTGGGGTTTAGGGATGGATGGGGGCTGATTTTGTGGAGCTTTGTTGTATGATTGTTTTGTAGGTAATGAGTGTCTTTGTTGTGGAGTGTATGGACGTGTAGATTGGGGTTCTTTGTTGGATGTTTGGTACTTTGTCATGGTCTTTATTCCTCTTTCTTTTCTTTGCCTTTCAACTTTCAAGGCCAAAGAACTCAATTCGTCCAAAAATTGATAGGAATGTAATTCAACAATATTACGAATCCAATCATTAAAACCAAACAAGTAACGTACCAAAATGTGAGGCTCATTCTCTTGGAGATCACAACGCCAAAGTAGATGCTCAAATTCTTTTGTATACTCCTCCACGGTTCTACTTCCTTGAACTAATCTTTTCAACTTGTAATAGTTATCTTGAAGATAACTTGGTGGTAAAAACTTTCCTTGCAACTTGCTTTTCATCTTACTCCATGTCTGAATCTTGTCCTTGCCCTTAGCTTGCCTCTTCTTTTGTAGATTTGTCCACCAAATGGACGCATGCTTGCACAACTTTAGGGCCACATACTTCACTTTCTTTTCATCACGTACTTCTTTAAGATCAAAAACTCTTTTAATAGTTTGTATCCAATCTAAAAAGTTTTCAGGATCAAGATTACCATCAAACTCCGGAATCTCCACCTTGAATTCAAATCTTTCCTCCCTTCTTGGACGTCTACTTTGTATGTCTTCTTCTTCATCATGAGATTCAACATCTTCACAGATCACCCTATGTTGGAGATGCATATATCTCTTCAATTGGTCGGTGATATAGGTGATCTTTTGCTTCATCAATTCTACATCCTCTTGGGACGTTGTAGGTGACTTCGTTGGGGAGCTTGTACTAGCCATCAATCTTGATCAAAAAAGATCAAAAAGAAACTCACGGTTTGGGGCTAGGGTGTAGGGACGAGATATGGTATATGTTTAGGCTAGATTCTGTTTGGGTTTTAGGGGTTCTTTGTGGAGTTTTGTGGGAGACGTGTAATGGAGGATTGTGGAGGACGGATTTGTGATGGAAAGATTGTAGAAAGATGGAGCAAGAACTAAGAGAATCAATCTCCTAAGCTCTGATACCAATTTTGATGTATAATGGGATCAAAGAGATCTCATTACACACAAAAAATAGGATCTTTATGAACAAGGATAAGAATCTTCTTCTCTAATTTCTTAAGGATCAAATGAATGAATGAAAAAAAGATAGAATTCAAAAAGATTCAATGGAATGTACCAATGATGAACGAATGATAGATTTGATATGGCTTGAGAAACTCATGAAGATATAGACACACCACTTCAAGAAGATCTTCAACACTTCCTATCACCAACCAAGCTGGCCAAGCATGGAATAGAAGAAGAGATTTAGACGATTCTTCCCTCAAGAAGAAACGATTCGAGCAAAACTAGAGAGAACTCAAAAGCATGTTGCCTTTACTTCGTATTATTTGTCAATGATTGAATGAATACAAATGCTCCCAAAGCGTCTATTTATAGTACTCCTAGGCCCTTTGGACGTGCACTATATCAAGATAGTAAGGATTTCTAGCTTACATCATCTATTACATTTATTACATCATAAAGAATCAAAATGTACATAGCTAGAAAGAAACATTGATATCGTGCTCAATTCTTCTCCAATCTTCAAGATTCAAAAACCATTTGAAAGCTCTTTGAATGATCTATCTTTGGCTCCAAGATGACTTTCCCAATAGCTTCATAGATCTTGAGTTATAAAGCAAAGTATCGAATTGCACTTGATGAAGTCATTCATATTTGAGAGTAATGAGAATGATTAAAGCTCTTCTTCCATATAAGCTTGTATTTGGTTCCCATGATGAGTATTTGATGTCTTCCTTGATGACCTTGACATATATGGCTATCAAATTAACATCATACTCCCGCGGTTGAAAAAGTTTGTCCTCAAACTTTGAGCATTTCTTCTCCATGAATATGACTTCAAATCACTTGTAAGTGATCATATGGCCTTTCTCTTCTAAGTTTCACTTTCTTCTTGTATGAGACCTTTCCACAAGTGTTGTGAGCATCAACTCTCTTGTTCACCTTGCTTCTTCGCAAGAGATTACAAGCTCTCTTCTTAAAGGCTTTGAAGTCATCATAGACTCCTTTACTAAACTTCATCAACTTCTTCCAAAATAACCCATTGACATTATAGGACTTTGATTCTCGATTATTCACCATGGATTTAGAAAACCCATGTAACTTCACAACTTCAAAGTATAGTTTCACAACTTCGCCTTCATCATAAGTAATATGACATAGTATGAAACGATCTATCTTTGAATGATCATCAACGACTACCATGATTGAATCCTTGCTTCTTTGAGTTCTTGGCAACCCAACCACAAATTCCAAGCTTACATCTTCCCATGGACCTTGAGGTACAGGCACTGGCGTAAATAATCCTTGAGGTAAAGCATGAGCTTTAGAAAGATTGCATGTATTACAACACTTGATCATATGCTCCATATCTTTGATTATTCTTGGCAAAAAATAGTGTTCTTTTAATATAAGATATGTCTTCTCTATTCAAAAATGACCAGCAAGAGATCCTTCATGCACTTCCAATATCAATAGCTCACGAATACTACACTTGGGAATGCTTAATATATTTCCATTAAAAAGAAATCCATGCTCAATATGAAAGAGTTGGTGGGGATGCTTCTTACATACCTCATAAATTTGTTTGAAATCTTCATTCTCCTCATATAATGCTTTGACATGCTCAAGTCCAAGCACTCTAGATTCAAGTATATGAACCAACATATACCTCCTTGATAAAGCATCGGCTCCTTTATGATCTATTTTGTGTTGAATCTCTCGTTTCGGTGGTAACCCATGAGGCATCTCCTTAGGGGACATATGAGAGAATCGCTTCAAAAGAGAATTCAAGAATGGATGGCTGCTTGGGGGCATTTTGCCTTCCTCCAAGTTTGCAAGAATAAGATTCTTATGCTCTTCATACTCATGATATTCCGCCTTCATAAACGTCACAATGTTGCGTTCATTCTCCTTAGGCCGAGAGATAGAAGATGGTGCTAGAGGTGTCAAAGTGATCTTCTTTCGATTGAGGGTGACAGTAAAAGTGTTGGCTTTCCCATCATGAATGACAATCCTATCAAACAACCATGGTCTTCCCAAAAAAATATGACAAGCATCCATAGGAATAATATCACACCATAATGAATCTTTATAACTCTTGCCAATAGAAAGACTTACTAAACTTCTTGGATCATCATGAATGTCTTTATGATGGCGTAGCCGTTGTGTAGGGCGTGAATAGCTCTCCAAGTTTAACGTGTTGATCATTGTTATAGGGGCGTCAATGTAACCATAGAAGGCACAACTTTATCCTTCTTTGATCAATGAACATACTTCTCCGTTGTTGGTACAATGAGAGATCTTGCACTCTCTTTGTTGATGTTCATTCGACACACATACTTCTTTCAATGCTCTCCTTGCCACAAGCTTCTCTTCTACTACATTTTTCTCCTCAAATAATTCATTATCATACGTTTGGTACTCAACCAAAGACACTTCTTTCTTGTTGGGACACTCAAATTCAATGTGACCTAAACTTTGGCAATGAAAACATCTCCTTTGGAAAAGGGTTTTTTGTTCTTGGACGTGGGGTTTAGGGATGGATGGGGGCTGATTTTGTGGAGCTTTGCTGTATGGTTGTTTTGTAGGTAATGAGGGTCTTTGTTGTGGAGTGTATGGACGTGTAGATTGGGGTTCTTTGTTGGATGTTTGGTACTTTGTCATGGTCTTTTTTCCTCTTTCTTTTCTTTGCCTTTCAACTTTCAAGGCCAAAGAACTCAATTCATCCAAAGATTAATAGGAATGTAATTCAACAATATTACGAATACAATCATTAAAACCAAACAAGTAACGTACCAAAATGTGAGGCTCATTCTCTTGGAGATCAATACGCCAAAGTAGATGCTCAAATTCTTTTGTATACTCCTCAACGGTTCTACTTCCTTGAACTAATCTTTGCAACTTGTAATAGTTATCTTGAAGATAACTTGGTGGTAGAAACTTTCCTTGCAACTTGCTTTTCATCTTACTCCATGTCTGAATCTTGTCCTTGCCCTTAGCTTGCCTCTTCTTGTGTAGATTTGTCCACCAAATGGACGCATGCTTGCACTACTTTAGGCCCACATACTTCACTTTCTTTTCATCATGTACTTCTTTAAGATCAAAAACTCTTTCAATAGTTTGCATCCAATCTAAAAAGTTTTCAGGATCAAGATTACCATCAAACTCCGGAATCTCCACCTTGAAATCAAATCTTTCCTCCCTTCTTGGACGTCTACTTTGTATGTCCTCTTCTTCCTCATGAGATTCAACATCTTCACGGATTACCCTATGTTGGAGATGCATATATCTCTTCAATTGGTCGTGATATAGGTGATCTTTTGCTTCATCAATTCTACATCCTTTTGGGACGTTGTAGGTGACCTCGTTGGAGAGCTTGTACTAGCCATCAATCTTGATAAAAAAAGATTAAAAAGAAACTCAAGGTTTGAGCTAGGGTGTAGGGACGAGATATGGTATGTGTTTAGGCTAGATTCTGTTTGGGTTTTAGGGGTTCCTTGTGGAGTTTTGTGGAGGACATGTAATGGAGGATTGTGGAGGACGGATTTGTGATGGAAAGATTGTAGAAAGATGGAGCAAGAACTAAGAGAATCAATCTCCTAAGCTCTGATACCAATTTTGATGTACAATGGGATCAAAGAGGTCTCATTTCACACGAAAATTAGGATCTTTATGAACAAAGATAAGAATCTTCTTCTCTAAGTTCATAAGGATCAAATGAATGAATGAAAAAAAGATAGAATTCAAAAAGATTCAATGGAATGTACCAATGATGAACGAATGATAGATTTGATATGGCTTGAGAAACTCGTTAAGATATAGACACACCACTTCAAGAAGATCTTCAACTCGTCCTATTACCAACAAAGCTAGCCAAGCATGGAATAGAAGAAGAGATTTGGACGATTCTTCCCTCAAGAAGAAACGATTCGAGCAAAACTAAAGAGAACTCAAAAACATGTTGCCTTTACTTTGTATTATTTGTGAATGATTGAATGAATACAAAGGCCTCCCAAAGGGTCTATTTATAGTACTCCTAGGCCCTTTGGACGTGCACTATATCAAGATAACAAGGATTTCTAGCTTACATCATCTATTACAATTATTACATCATAAAGAATCAAAAAGTACATAGCTAGAAAGAAACATTGATAACGTGCTCAATTCTTCTCCAATCTTCAAGATTGAAAAACCATTTGAAAGCTTTTAAAATGATCTATCTTTGGCTCCAAGATGACTTTCTCAATAGCTTCATAGATCTTGAGTTATGGAGCAAAGTATCGAATTACACTTGATGAAGTCATTCATATTTGAAAGTGATGAGAGTGATAGAAGCTCTTCTTCCATATAAGCTTGTATTTGGTTCCCATGATGTCTATTTTGATTTATTACCGGATCAAGAAAGGTTCTTGATTCCAATAAAACACGAAACACGTGTAACCAAACAATGAGGATGGGGTGGTTCACGATATTAGGGAGAAAGAAAGGGGGAGACTCTCGTGAATTAGGGTTTAATGGAGGTTATTTTGCCGTGAGGGCTTTTTTGGTTTCAAGATTCAAGTGATGATGAATCTTGAATGGGAAAGATGGGAGATGGAAGATTCTTGGATGGGGGTTTGAAGGGGGATGACGTGAAACAATGGAGGAGAGAGAGGGAGAGGGTGACGTTTGATGGGAGAGAGAGTGCGAGGTTGTTAGGTTGTTTGAGGAGAGAGAAGGTTATTATGGAGAAAGAGAAAAGAAAGGAGGTGTTGTGTATTTGAGGAGGTGGGAGACGTTTGAGGGAGTGAGGGTGATGGAAGGTGGCGTTAGTTTGAGGGGGGGTAGGTTTAGGGTTGGTGTGACTTAACTGTATTGACAGAAAGCTCACAGGGTAATTACCTTAACTATATTGATAGAAAGGTAAGAATGGATAGATCTAGATTTCCTAATTGAATCCACAAGAAGGACAACCTAGGGCTAACTTGACCTAGACCGCAACCTAGGGTCAAGCTCTTCCTAACCACTTGGGTGCCAAACCAAGATACAATAGAAGAAAAGGGTGAGAGTTTATCCAAACACTCGAGGGAAAACTAAAAGCTTAAGGGGTTTCATATTTCTGAATTGATCTATCAACTGAATACAAACCTAGGCTATTTATACTAGGAGAGTCCATAAGGGACTTGTACTCCTACTTGGCGTGGAAGCCAAGCTAAACTAGGCCTAGGAGTCTCTCTCTTGGCGTGCAAGCCAAGGAGAACTCGTCTAACTACTCCTACTCCTCCTTGGATTAGGAATCCTTATCCTAGGGGGAGTTGGTTGTAACAAACCTTATCCTAATTGGTTTTGGCTTTCCTAATCCAAGATGAATTAGTTACAAAATAAGCCATCCTAATCTAGGATTACACTACTTGACTCTTATTCTACTCTACCGCATGCCTAATCAACTCTACTAGAATATTCTAGAACAATTTAGAATGTTCTAGATTTAATTATTCCTAATTAAATAAAATACACCAAAAATAATAAAAGCTAAAAATAAAAATACATCCAAAAAGATCAAATGTAACGAAAATGAGCTTCTTGGACGAGACCTTGGGCCTTTCTTGGGCTGGTTTGGCGTGGATTAGTAGACCCTAGGATGTTTGGACATCCTCTTGCCATAAGGAGCACACAATATGTATGGGCCTATGGGCTGCTATGCTCATGCTTTCCTTCCAAGCTTGTTCTACCTCCTTGGAAATGTATTGGGCTTCTAGGGATGCATTTGGCGTGGGCCAAAATACATCATTCCCCCCTTTTTGGAAGAAGTTTGTCCTCAAACTTGGAGGTTCAAGTTCAAAGATTTCAAGTAACCCAATTGTAATCTTCATATGGATCAAGACCCCCACATGAATCATGAATGTGCCAAAGACCTCCACGTGAATTAGGACCTTCACGTGAACTATGGTTGCTTCAATAATCTCCACGTGAATCAGTGTCTTCACGTGAACTGTGACTCCTTCGATAGATTGACATCCGTTATCCTCCATGAACCTTGGGTCCCCAAAGGTGAGACCAAGGCTAGGTAGATCTCTAGTATTCTTCGTTGGTTGCCAAGAACCCGACGGACTGAAAGAGATCTTAATACTGTATAAGCGGAGTTGGCTTCCATTCTCTTCCATGAATCTAGGGTCACCGAACTTATCACAGTAATAAGTTAAAGGATGACCTTCCTGAGATAGAACAGATAGACGAGCTCCAATACCATTTCCAGAAGCATCACACTCAACCTCAAACTTCTTATCAACGTTTGGTAGGGCTAGGACAGGTGTGGTGCAGAGTTTTCTTTTGCTGATGTCGAACACTTGCTGGATTGTTGGAGTCCATGAAAACTCAGTCTTTAGTAGCTCGGCCATTGGAGATGGAATAGTGCTGAAATTCTTCACAAACCACTTAAAGAAAGAGGCCAGGCCGGGGAAGCTTCGATCATCATGAGTTCTAGTTGGAGTAGACCACTCCTTGATAGCTTTGACTCTTTCTCCATCAACCTTGAATACTTCAGGCGAAAGAGGATAGCCAAGAGAGACTATGTTGTTGATGAAGAAATAACACTTGGACATATTACCATGCGGCCTCACGTGAGTTAAGGTCTCCAAAACAGATTGGAGGTGATAGATGTGACCTTTCTCACTCCTGCTATGCATGAATGTGTCCATGACACACTTGTTGATGAAGGATTTCAAAACCTGATTCATAAGTCTCATAATAACAGAAAGGACATAGATTAGGTCACAAGGTGTGACTAACCATACAAACAGACTTCTTGGGATTTGAGCAGTAGTAATTCCTAACTGAATCTGAACCAAGTTATTTTCCTTCTTACCTCCTATCACTAGGGCACTTGAATGAACAATTTCCTCCCTGGTGATGCCCCTGGCGTGATGAACTGCCAGACTTCGAACCTTTATATCGGTAGTAGGGTTCACGTGACCTCCTGTAGGTTGGAGTTCACGTTGACTGGACCTGGATGAGGTCCCTTCAGCTGAATTCTCGTGAGGAACGATGAGGGCGTGCGTTTCTGCTGACTTCACGAGACTAGGGGTGTAGGAGTGACCTCCTTGTGTTCACTAAACTCAGGGTGTTTAGTGGTCTTAGTAGTGGTGAGATTTGAATCATTCTCCTTGGGTGGGGACGGTTGGAAGACTTTAAGTGGAGCTAGGGTGATTTTCTTGTTGTTGAGCCTGAAGGTGTAGGTATTGGCTCTACCATCATATATCATGCTCCTATCAAATAACCATGGTCTTCCAAGCAGAATATGACAAGCATCCATAGGGAAAACGTCACACCATAAAGATTCTTGAAAATATTTGCCAATGGAAAAGCTTACCAAACATCGTTGTGTTACTTGTAAACCTTCACCCTGATTGAGCCACTTGATGGTGTAGGGATTTGGATGGGGACTCGTTTCCAGCTGAAGTTGGTCCATCATAGTAGTTGACGCCACATTGGTGCTGCTTCCACTATCAATCATCAAAGAACAGACCTTTCCCTTGATTGTGCAACGAGATTGAAAGATAGCTTCTCGTTTTTGCCGATCTTCTGGGACAATCGATTTGCTGAGGATCCTCCCCATAAAGAGCAATTCGTGTGCCATGGTAGGGGTTGGAACGCCAGGGTTGACGTTGGGTAGGGAAGGGTAATGTGTTTAGGCTGTTTGTGGAGTTTAGGGTCGCAAGTTGGTACTAAAGATTAGAAGGTTATGTGTTTGGTACTGCAGGTTAAGCTTGTGGATTTGCAGGTTAAGCTTTTGGACCTGCATGTTAAGCTTTAGACTTGCAGGTTAAGCCTTAGGATTTGAAGGTTACGTGTTTGGTTTATACTCAACCTCAACCTGGCTCTGATACTACTTTTGATGTATTACCGGATCAAGAAAGGTTCTTGATTCCAATAATACACGAAACACGTGTAACCAAACAATGAGGATGGGGTGGTTCACGAGATTAGGGAGAAAGAAAGGGGGAGGCTCTCGTGAATTAGGGTTTAATGAAGGTTATTTTGCCGTGAGGGCTTTTGTGGTTTCAAGATTCAAGTGAGGATGAATCTTGAATGGGAAAGATGGGAGATGGATGATTCTTGGATGGGGGTTTGAAGGGGGATGACGTGAAACAAGGGAGGAGAGAGAGGGAGAGGGCGACGTTTGATGGGAGAGAGAGTGTGAGGTTAGTAGGTTGTTGGAGGAGAGAGAAGGTTGTTATGGAGAGAGAAAAGAAAGGAGGTGGTGTGTATTTGAGGAGGTGCGAGACGTTTAAGGGAGTGAGGGTGATGGAAGGTGGCTTGAGTTTGAGGGGGGGTAGGTTTAGGGTTGGTGTGACTTAACTGTATTGACAGAAAGCTCACAGGGTAATTACCTTAACTATATTGATAGAAAGGTAAGAACGGATAGATCTAGGTTTCCTAATTGAATCCACAAGAAGGACAACCTAGGGCTAACTTGACCTAGACCGCAACCTAGGGTCAAGCTCTTCCTAACCACTTGGGTGCCAAACCAAGATACAATAGAAGAAAAGGGTGAGAGTTTATCCAAACACTCGAAGGAAAGCTAAAAGCTTAAGGGGTTTCATATTTCTGAATAGATCTATCAACTGAATACAAACCTATGCTATTTATACTAGGAGAGTTCTTAAGGGACTTGTACTCCTACTTGGCGTGGAAGCCAAGCTAAACTAGGCCTAGGAGTCTCTCTCTTGGCGTGCAAGCCAAGGAGAACTCGTCTAACTACTCCTACTCCTCCTTGGATTAGGAATCCTTATCCTAGGGGGAGTTGGTTGTAACAAACCTTATCCTAATTGATTTTGGCTTTCCTAATCCAAGATGAATTAGTTACAAAATAAGTCATCCTAATCTAGGATTACACAACTTGACTCTTATTCTACTCTACCACACGCCTAATCAACTCTACTAGAATATTCTAGAACAATTTAGAATGTTCTAGATTTTATTATTCCTAATTAAATAAAACACACCAAAAATAATAAAAGCTAAAAATAAAAATACATCCAAAAAGATCAAATGTAACGAAAATGAGCTTCTTGGACGAGACCTTGGGCCTTTCTTGGGCTGGTTTGGCGTGGATTAGTAGACCCTAGGATGTTTGGACATCCTCTTGCCATAAGGAGCACACAATATGTATGGGCCTATGGGCTGCTATGCTCATGCTTTCCTTCCAAGCTTGTTCTACCTCCTTGGAAATGTATTGGGCTTCTAGGGATGCATTTGGCGTGGGCCAAAATACATCATATTTGATGTCTTCCTTGATGACCTTGATGTATATGGCTATCAAATATGCATCATACTACCCCGGTTGAAAAATTTTATCCTCAAACTTTGAGCATTTCTTCTCCATGAATATGACTTCAAATCACTTGTAAGTGATCATATGGCCCTTCTCTTCTAAGTTTCACTTTCTTCTTGTAAGAGACCTTTCCATAAGTGTTGTGAGCATCAACTCTCTTATTCACCTTGCTTCTTCGCAAGAGATTACAAGCTCTCTTCTTAAAGGCTTTGAAGTTATCATAGACTCCTTTACTAAACTTCATCAACTTTGAATGATCATCAACGACTACCATGATTGAATCCTTGCTTCTTTGAGTTCTTGGGAACCCAACCACAAAATCCAAGCTTACATCTTCCCATGGACCTTGAGGTATAAGCAATGGCGTATATAATCCTTGAGGTAAAGCATGAGCTTTAGAAATATTGCATGTATTACAACACTTGATCATATGCTCGATATCTTTGATCATTCTTGGCCAAAAATAGTGTTCTTTCAATATAAGATATGTCTTCTCTATTCCAAAATGACCAGCAAGAGATCCTCCATGCACTTCCAATATCAATAGATCACGAATACTACACTTGGGAATGCTTAATTGATTTCCCTTAAAAAGAAATCCATGCTCAATATGAAAGAGTTGGTGGGGATGCTTTTTACATACCTCATAAACTTGTTTGAAATCTTCATTCTCATCATATAATGCTTTGATATGCTCAAGTCCAAGCACTCTAGATTCAAGTATATGAACCAACATATACCTCCTTGATAAAGCATCGGCTCCTTTATGATCTATTTTGTGTTGAATCTCTCGTTTCGATGGTAACCCATGAGGCATCTCCTTAGGGAACATATGAGAGAATCGCTCCAAAAGAGAATTTAAGAATGGATGGATTCTTGGGGGCGTTTTGCTTTCCTCCAAGTTTGCAAGAATAAGACTCTTATGCTCTTCAAACTCATGATATTCCGCCTACATAAACGTCACAATGTTGCGTTCATTCTTCTTAGGCCGAGAGATAGAAGATGGTGCTAGAGGTGTCAAAGTGATCTTCTTTCGATTGAGGGTGATAGTTCAAGTTTTAGCTTTCCCATCAAGTATGACACTCCTATCAAACAACCATGGTCTTCCCAACAAAATATGACAAGCATCCATAAGAATAATATCACACCATAATGAATCTTTATATCTCTTGCCAATAGAAAGACTTACTAAACTTCTTGGATCATCTTGAATGTCTTTATGATGGCTTAGCTATTGTGTAGGGCGTGAATAGCTCTCCAAGTTTAACGTGTGGATCGTTGTTATAGGGGCGTCAATGTAACCATAGAAGGCACAACTTTCTCCTTCTTTGATTAATGAACATACTTCTCCTTTGTTTGTACAATGAGAGATCTTGCACTCTCTTTGTTGATGTTCCTTCGGCACACATACTTCTTTCAAGTCTCTCCATGCCAGAAGCCACTCTTCTACTACATTTTCCTCCTCAAATAATTCATTATCATACGTTTGGTACTCAACCAAAGACACTTCTTTCTTGTTGGGACACTCCAATTCAATGTGACCTAAACTTTGGCAATGACAACATCTCCTTTGGAAAAGGGTTTTTGGTTCTTGAACGTGGGGTTTAGGGATGGATGGGGGCTGATTTTGTGGAGCTTTTTTGTATGGTTGTTTTGTAGGTAATGAGGGTCTTTGTTGTGGAGTGTATGGACGTGTAGATTGGGGTTCTTTGTAGGATGTTTGGTACTTTGTCATGATCTTTTTTCCTCTTTCTTTTCTATGCCTTTCAACTTTCAAGGCCAAAGAACTCAATTTATCCAAAGATTGATAGGAATGTAATTCAACAATAATACGAATCCAATCATTAAAACCAAACAAGTAACGTACCAAAATGTGAGGCTCATTCTCTTGGAGATCACAACGCCAAAGTAGATGCTCAAATTCTTTTGTATACTTCTCCACGGTTCTACTTCTTTGAACTAATCTTTGCAACTTGTAATAGTTATCTTGAAGATAAC
Source organism: Portulaca oleracea (assembly GCA_029582165.1). Lineage (NCBI taxonomy): Eukaryota > Viridiplantae > Streptophyta > Magnoliopsida > Caryophyllales > Portulacaceae > Portulaca > Portulaca oleracea. The sequence continues at coordinate 39,813,939 of CM055882.1, forward strand.
TTGGTGGTAGAAACTTTCCTTGCAACTTGTTTTTCATCTTACTCCATGTCTGAATCTTGTCCTTGCCTTTAGCTTGCACAACATTAGGGCCACATACTTCACTTTCTTTTCATCATGTACTTCTTTAAGATCCAAAACTCTTTCAATAGTATGCATCCAATCTAAAAAGTTTTCAGGATCAAGATTACCATCAAACTCCGGAATCTCCACCATGAAATCAAATCTTTCCTCCCTTCTTGGACGTCAACTTTGTATGTCCTCTTCTACATCATGAGATTCAACATCTTCACGAATCACCCTATGTTGGAGATGCATATATCACTTCAATTGGTCGGTGATATAGGTGATCTTTTGCTTCATCAATTCTACATCCTCTTGGGACGTTGTAGGTGACTTCGTTGTAGAGCTTGTACTAGCCATCAATCTTGATAAAAAAAGATCAAAAAGAAACTCACGGTTTGGGGCTAGCGTGTAGGGACGAGATATGGTATGTGTTTAGGCTAGATTTTGTTTTGGTTTTAGGGGTTCTTTGTGGAGTTTTGTGGGGGACGTGTAATGGAGGATTGTGGAGGATGGATTTCTGATGGAAACATTGTAGAAAGATGGAGCAAGAACTAAGAGAATCAATCTCCTAAGCTCTGATACCAATTTTGATGTATAATGGGATCAAAGAGATCTCATTACACATGAAAATTAGGATCTTTATGAACAAAGATAAGAATCTTCTTCTCTAAGTTCTTAAGGATCAAATGAATGAATGAAAACAAGATAGAATTCAAAAAGATTCAATGGAATGTACCAATGATGAACGAATGATAAATTTGATATGGCTTAAGAAACTCTTGAAGATATAGACACACCACTTCAAGAAGATCTTCAACTCTTCCTATCACCAACCAAGCTAGCCAAGCATGGAATAGAAGAAGAGATTTGGACGATTCTTCCCTCAAGAAGAAACGATTCTAGCAAAGCTAGAGAGAACTCAAAAGCATGTTGCCTTTACTTTGTATTATTTGTGAATGATTGAATGAATACAAAGGCCTCCCAAAGGGTCTATTTATAGTACTCCTAGACCCTTTGGACGTGCATTATATCAAGATAACAAGGATTTCTAGCTTACATCATCTATTACAATTATTACATCATAAAGAATCAAAATGTACATTGCTAGAAAGAAACATTGATATCGTGCTCAATTCTTCTCCAATCTTCAAGATTCAAAAACCATTTGAAAGCTCTTTGAATGATCTATCTTTGGCTCCAAGATGACTTTCCCAATAGCTTCATAGATCTTGAGTTATAGAGAAAAGTATCGAATTGCACTTGATGAAGTCATTCATATTTGAGAGTGATGAGAGTGGTTGAAGCTCTTCTTCCATATAAGCTTTGATGTATAATCGCCCAGCTATATACATCAAGGTTAGCCAAGAGGACCTTAATCCAACCAGAAGCTACAAATGTCGTCTTGGGTATCAACAACCACAAGGGTTTATTAGCTCAAGGAAGAAAGCGTGAAGGACCTTGATGGTATTCTAGCTTACATGGAGTTATTCCCATATATATGAGGACATCAATGAGCTTAGATCACTCTTGGAGATAAAAGTCCTTTATTGAGTAATCATCACTCACGGCAATAGAGGACCTTATCAAGTGCAGTTTGATATTCTGTTCTATAACTCTAGATCCATACGTCTATTGAGGAAGTCATCCAAAGACAGATTGGAATATATTGAAAGAGCTTTCGAATGGTTTTTGAATCTTAGAAAACGGACAAGTATTGAACGAGTTATAGTCTTTTCTTTCTAGAGTTGTATTTTAGAATTTTTATGATATAATAAATGTGTAGCATGATGTAAGCCTCAAGGGCCTAGCTTCTTGATTAGTACACGTCCAAGGGGGCTTAGGATTACTATAAATACCCCCTTAGGCCTCTTGTAATTCATATCTCATTCAATAATATCAAATACAACGTAAACACATGATGTTGTTTTCTCTCTAACTTTTGTGCTAGTGTTTCGTTTGTCTTGAGGGAGAATCGTTTATCCCTACTTCTAGCGTTGGGTTGGCATCCCTTGATGGTGATTGGTAGATATTGAATAGTTCTTGAAGGTGGTGTGCCTATATCCTTAAAGAATCTTCAACGCCATTATCGTTCCATTCGTGCATTCATCATTCGATCATCAAACATTCATCAAGCATTCAACAATCGTTCATCATCCATTCGTTCATCATCAACCTTTGGTAAACGAACCTCATTCTTTGTTTCGTTTCAATCATATTTCTTTGAGTTTAGTTAATTCTTTAGAACTTAGAGAAGAAGATTCTTGTCTTTGTTCATAAAGATCCTGAATTCTATGTGTAATGAGATCTCTTTGATCCCATTATACGTCAAAATTGGTATTAGAGATTAGGAGTTTGATTCTCTTAGTTCTTGAACCATCTTTTTGCAATCTTTCCATCACAAATCCATCCCCCATCATCTCCCACATACACGTCCACCATAAACTCCACAAAGAACCCCAAAACCCAAACACAATCAAACTCAAACACAAACCCCCCCCTCTCGTCCTTATATGCTAACCCCAAAACCATGAGTTTCTTGTGATCTTTTTGTATCAAGATTCATATTTTATGGCTTGCAAAAGGATCTAGCATGAATTCACAACGTGATTTACAACGTTTGGAGCAACAAATTCATGATCTCACCAAACAAATGGAAGAATGAGGGATCCTTCAAAAGGGATCAAGAAGCGCAAATTCATGTGAGATACATCCTTATGAGGTTGAATATGAAGCACCTTATGAATGGAGTAAACATTCCAGCAAGAAGAATGGAAATAAAGTTCAAGAAGAGTTCTTGCGATTCAATTACAAAGGAGACTACATCAACAAACTTGAAAGAATGGAGCAAGGGAGCAAGGACGTGGTTGAATATACAATAGAATTCAGGCGGCAAATATGGAAATATGCTCTCAAGTAGAATGATCAACGAGTTTTGGTATGTTACTCTCTTGGTCTTAATGATTACATTCGGCATGTTGTTGTAGATCAATCTTACACAAACTTGGAGGAGTTAAGTTCTTTAGCCCTTTACGTTGAAATACAAGTAAAGAGTAAAGAACTTTGGGATAAAACCCATATACAACAAAGACCTCACAAACCATCCCCACAATCCCACGCCAAAGACCTTCAAACCAAGCCACAAACTCGTCCCAAACCTCTCGTCCAAACACCTCCAAAACAGCCCCTACGACCTATTGCCCATCACTCCACAAAACAGCCCCTAAACCTCCCCACACCTACTATCCAAAGCTCCTCAAAACAGCCTATAAACCTCCCCTCCCCACTTCCATTGTCCCAAGTACATGTCTATGTTGCCAAAGTGTTGATCATGTTGAAAGTGCATGTCCTAAGGAGAAAGAAGTATCTTTTGTTGATTGTCAAACATCATTAAGCATGCAACCAGAAATTGAAAGTGTGGTATTTGATGTATTTGACGAGCATGAGGATGTTCATAAACTTGTCATGAATGAGGTATGTAGCGTGCCTCATGAAGTACACGAGGAAGAAAAGAAGATGTATGTAGAAGAATTAAGTGGAGAAGAGTTGCTTGTTGTAAGTAGAGTCTTGAAAGAGGCTAGTGTACCGCAAGATCAACAACAAAGAGAGCTTATTTCTTACTCTCAATATACCATCCAAGAAGAAGTATGTTCATTGATCCAAGAAGGAGAAAGTAGTGCCATCTATGAGGACCTTTACGCTAGCATTGGCGTTGATAAGGACCATGGAAATGATATTGGCCTCGCTACAACAAGGGTCCAAACATTACAAACGGAGACCTATTCACATGGTCATTCATTTCATGACAAGGACATTCATTTTGATCCAAGAAGTTTAGTAAGTCTTTGTTTTTACAAGATTTGCAAAGATTCATTATATTGTAATATTACTTCTATGGATTCTTGTTATACTTTGTTGGAAGGATCAAAGTTGTATGAAGATGATATTATGATCGTTGAAGGTCATTCTTCAAAGATGGAACGTCATATTACTATTGACTTCATCATGAGTTACAAGCTTGTGAATCTATACTTTGAAGTTGAGAAGTTATATGAGATTTCTAAATTCTCCATGAATAAACGAGATTTGAAGCACCATAATGTCATTGTATTATTCAAGAGAAGACTTGGAAGAAAGTGGAAGTTCATCAAAGTGATCTATGATGATTTCAAAGCATTTAAGAACAGAAATTGTAATCTCTTCAAGGAACGCAAGCGGAAGAAGCAAGTTGACGTGTACAATACTTTTGGAAAGATCTCTTATAAGCAGAAGGAAGAGTTTAGAAGAAGAAGTGCTATGTAACAGTTTAGAAGACGTTTTGTCTAAGCTTGAGGACAAACTTTTTCAACCGAGGGAGAATGATGTATAATCGCCCAGCTATATACATCAAGGTTAGCCAAGAAGACCTTAATCCAGCTAGAAGCTACAAATGTCGCCTTGGGTATCAACAACCACAAGGGTTTATTAGCTCAAGGAAGAAAGCGTGAAGGGCCTTGATGGTATTCTAGTTTACATGGAGTTATTCCCATATATATGAGGACATCAACGAGCTTAAATCACTCTTGGAGATAAAAGTCCTTTATTGAGTAATCATCACTCACGGCAGTAGAGGACCTTATCAAGTGCAGTTCGATATTCTGCTCTATAACTCTACATCCATACGTCTATTGAGGAAGTCATCCAAAGACAGATTGGAGTACTTTGAATGGGCTTTCCAATGGTTTTTGAATCTTGGAAAACGGACAAGTATTGAAGGAGTTATAGTCTTTTCTTTCTAGAGTTGTATTTTAAAGTTTTTATGATGTAATAAATGTGTAGCATGATGTAAGCCTCAAGGGCCTAGCTTCTTGATTAGTACACGTCCAAGGGGGCTTAGGATTACTATAAATACCCCCTTAGGCCTCTTGTAATTCATATCTCATTCAATAATATCAAATACAAAGTAAACACATGATGTTGTTTTCTCTCTAGCTTTTGTGCTAGTGTTTCGTTTCTCTTGAAGGAGAATCGTTTATCCCTACTTCTAGCCTTGGGTTGGCATCCCTTGGTGGTGATAGGTAGAGATTGAAGATTTCTTTAAGGTGGTGTACCTATATCCTTGAAGAATCTTCAACACCATTGTCGTTCCATTCGTGCATTCATCATTCGATCATCAAACATTCATCAAGCATTCAACAATCGTTCATCATCCATTCGTTCATCATCAACCTTTGGTAAACGAATCTCATTCTTTGTTTCGTTTCCATCATATTTCTTTGAGTTTAGTTGATTCTTTAGAACTTAGAGAAGAAGATTCTTATCTTTGTTCATAAAGATCATGAATTCTATGTGTAATGAGATCTTATACATCAAGCTTGTATTTGGTTCCCATGATGTGTATTTGATGTCTTCCTTGATGACCTTGATGTATATGGCTATCAAATATACATCAATTATGAACATGCATGATGATTTGGATGATGAATTCACTGTGCAAGTGTGAGTTTTATGGATAATTATAAATGCATGTACTTGGATTAAGGTTAGATTATCAAACTAGTGAGTATTATGATGTTTGATGATGAATTCATGAAGCATTATACTTGGGATGTTAAAATATGCCAAGATTATGTTTTGCATGTGTGAAATATGATCTGTGATGAAAGAATTCTAGATGTTCTTAGTACTTGAAATTGAGTACTTATGCTTAAGAAGTGATTTGGGAAAGATTAGTGTAGAATACTTAAGTTTAAGATGCATGCAAGCCCAAATGAAGTATGATTTTCAAGTCTGGTTGCAATCCGGAAATTCAGGGGAGTATAAAATGTGACTTTGACCCTATTTATGTCATAAATTGGTAGCTTACGATGTTAGTTAACACTCGGTTTTTGAATTTTGGGATTCCGATATGAATATCTTAAGTTATGGCCAAAACAGTAAACACATGAAATTTTGTACGATTTCTAAGATAGGTATGTAAATGCATGTTTTAAGACTGGTTGGAGACTTTATTGATTTAAGTGTTCAACATGAAAGTTTTAGAGTGTATGCCAAGATTTCCAAAAGGGTTTACTGCGTAATTATAGGACCTCGGGAGTGAAAGTTATGAGTTCCGCGCTATGGTTAGTAAACATGAGTTGCCCAGAAAGTTTAAACCACTGTTCTTTGTTCATGGCCTAATTCTGAGCCTTTCTCATGTTCAAATGAGAGCATGATCAACATGGAAGTTTTAGTATGTTCTTCAAGCTTTTTGTAGACAGCTTATGTGTCCCAACTCGATGTCTATAGCTCGAGTAATGACTCTCCGAAAAACCGGTGGTCGCTGATGTACATTCTGGACAGCCAGCTGTGTTAAGAGTTTTTACCTTCTTATATCGCGTTTTTGACCTTCATGATCAAATAGAAATTTGTAGTACATGAGCTTAAGTTTTCCAAAAAGTCCTTATGCATAAATATTCGATACATGTGGAAGAAGTTATGGTCTTCCGAGTGAACCTTAGGAAGCGTGGCCAATTAACATGTAATCTTAGGATTTTACTAGGATATTCTTCATTAATCTCAACAAGGTTAGACACTAATTCATGATTCTTGTTCTTTCTCAAGCGTTCATAAGAGGTCGTTGCGCTCAACTGTTCAAGTCTCTGCGGGTCTAAGTGAATGGGTGTAAGGGTTCAACAGTTTAGGTACATATATTGCCTGTAACTTTTAAGGTTTAATGTTATGTTTTATTTATGTTATGTATATATTATGTCTATTATGAGATTCATGTCATTTATACTAATTTTATGTATTATATTCAAGTGTAAGCAAGTTTTCATGGGTTTTATGTACCAAAGTAGGGTCTTTTAAGTAAGTTATCTTACCCTGAGTATTTATGCTACACATCCTTTATGATAGGTAATTTATGTTGAATAAGTACTTTTGATACTAAAGGTTAGGTATTCTATGATAAACAAGTAATTTTGTTATTAAATGGTTTTTATGAGTGAAGTTCCACATAAGTGCAAGTTTAGTCCAAGAGTAAGTTATAATAAGTTATGTTATGGACAAGTCATATAGGAAACAAGTTATAACAATACTAAAACAAGTAAAGTTTTCAAGTTTTTCCGACATAAATAAAGGTCCCGCCCATATTACCGTGCCTTGTGCACACTAAGATATTAGTGCCCTAGTGCACACCAGGTTATTTGTACTTTAGTGCACACTAGGTTATTCGTGCCATAAGTGCACCCAATGGAAATCTGGTCAGTACAGGATACCATCTGGATCTCCTGATCGGTCTGGGTATGCGCATAAGGAGGCTTAGCCGATGATCGTAAGTAGGGAACCTTCAAGATAATAATACAATAACCAAGTTTTTAAGTAATTAAGTTATTCAAGATCCCGAGTTAAAAGTATGAAATTTATGAATTACGTTTCATGGACTTTAAGTTATGATTTATGGTATGTCTCAAGTTATGATTTATGTTATGTTTTATGTTATGATTTGTGTTATGTCTTAAGCTATGGTTTATTTGTTGTATTTTAAGTTATGATTTCGAATATGGTTTAAGTTATGGGTTATGCAATGAACTAAGTTACGATTTTATGTTATAAGTTAAGTTTATTGTTGTTCCTTATTGTTATTGGTTGTTATTGTTTACGTTGTTTTAAATGAAATTGGAACTGCGCTAACTAACTAAAATTAATTACGAAAGGATTCTTACATTATAGGGGTATGCGTAGTGAGTTTATCTCACGTGTCGAAGTTTTCTGTTTTGGTTTTAGGGAATCCGGCAAAGGGAAAAATGAAAGGCATCAGAAGGACGAACCTCTAGGCCAACATAAGGCAATAAAGATTAATTGGGAGCTTATTTGTTTAAGGGAGATATTATATTGAATTATGTATAATGTTGGGGGTTTAAGGTTTATGTTGGAGGGTTTGTTTAAGTTATAATTATGTATAATGGTGGTTGGTGATGTGTACGATGTTTAAGTTCCAGTTATGTTATATGGTTTGGGTTAGTGTCTAGCCTTGTCCACTCTCGTGGACGGCGGTAATACCCTTGGGTGAGAATCCGTTGTGCTAATTATTGGATTAAGTAAGTAATTAGCTTAACCAAGTGGTTAACAACTTGGGGGTGTTACACATTCTAACTTAATCGTCATAGGGGCTCCCCTCATTCAGCAAGAGGTCCTTCCTTGCAGGTAGGAGGCACATCTAATGAGAGTGGAGGCGTACCTTGTCAAAGTGGAGATGCATCTGGTCAGAGAGGAGGCGTACATTGGCGCCTCGCCTTACTAGCCCGACACTGCACCCTTCCTGCAGTTCAACCAACCTCGTAGACACCCACGACGTATATCTGAAACCCATCCTACGTGGTGGCCCATTCATCAACCCAGTCTAAGTCAACAAACACACATTCGGACATCAACCCCACTCAGCAACTCCTACTTATTTAATAAGATCCTCACGAATCTTACCTGATATGCTGCAAGTGCACGGGTGTAGGTATAGTAGGTATTAAGGTCATTCCAGCGAGGACTTTTACTAAACTACACACCAAACTAGCCTCTTATGTGATTGCTAAATCGACCGGGTATTGTTTTGGATCAATATGAACTACTTCTAATCACTATCAAAGGGCAAATCAAACAACTATTCACACGATTTACAAGATTAATCAATGGGAAAAAGACGTTCAGGGGACAAACCTAAGTAACTTTATGAATCAAACAAGTGGATTAAACATGTATGTCAATAATTGGTACATTTTAGGGTTGATAATCGCATAATGTCTTTCGTAACGAGCTTTTGGCAATGAACGAATTACTTTGTAAAATTAATCACCTATTTTTGTGGCTATTTCAATTCTGTCTAAGTTAAAGATCGAATTATCAATGACCTCTAACTACAAAATATTATATGTCTAGTTCATTTTATAATTAGTTTATCCTAAGGGTTCCGATTATCGAATTTCTATGTTCGGTACTTCATTCAACAATTGAATTTCATATTCTTGATGGCCAATAAAAAACAATGACAAACATAATCATAGGATAAGTAAAATGCATTCAAACTAGATAAACAACTTGTTCGATCCAACAAAATTCAATCCATAAAAGAAACTAATCGGGTTTATCCCCTAAACTAAAGAAACTATTCTCTAATCATGTTTAAACTACAAAACATGTAAAAATCTATACTATAATGCATGAAAACTATAAGAAAGAGAAATAAACCGAGTGATGGATCAATCCTTGCTTGAATGGTAATTGGCATAGACTTTTGCTCTTCAACTTCTATGAATTTAGGCCTAACTTTGGGCTATTGGGGTGGATTCCTCTCATGATTACGGATCACTTGGACTTTGTTAGCTTGAATTTTTTTTTTTAATTTCTATTAGCTTAAATTGAGCTTGAATATTCAAATTTCACTTCAATTTCTTACAAAATTATACCAAACTCCAACCAAACATAAAATGAAGAATTTGAGTATAAAAATAATATATTAATAATTCAAATCACTCAAATTAACTCCAAATAATCTAAGATCACATATATATATAATACACACATCATTGCTCGTTCTTCGAGTGAGGGTAAATCTAAAGTTGCAATATAGAATGGCCCAATTATCTTTCCCGTTTACTATTCGCCGCCCCGGCCCCTTTTTACTAATGTCGCCCACTTTTTCACAATAATTTCGAATAACGCCCTTGACCCTCACAATTTCACTCTCTAACTTCCCTCTAGTTTCTCTCTCTAATAATAATAATAATAATAATATTTACAAAATTTTATTTTTAAAAAAAATAAATCGAAAAAACCCAGAAAACACAGTTGTCGCGCGAAATTCGCGGCGGCACCACGGTGGCACCGCCGCGACTGAGCTGCAATGTTCGTGCGGCAACACCGTGGTGCCGCCGCAAATTTCACGCGGCAGCCGCGTTTTTCTGCGTTTTTCAATTAATTTTTTATAATAAAATTTTATAAATATTATTATTATTATTATTATTATTATTATTATTATTATTACATTATCATTATTATTATTTTTTGATTGAATTATTATTATTATTGTTATTATCATCATTATTATTATCGTTATTTTTATTAAAATTCTGTAAATTCGACGAAAATAACATTGCAATTTAATCTATATATTATAATAGAAATCATTGTGGACCCCAAGAAATAAAGCCAAGGGAGCGTTTCTCGGAGTCTAAACCAATCACAGTGCAGTAAATTGTATTTTATTTCAATTTCTTTCCAGATTTTATTTACAATTAAATAGATTAAAAAATATATCCTTAATCCACGTCTGCTTGACAATAGTTACATTCAAGCTAACGGAAGTGATCGATTATCCACTGGCGAGTCCTACTAAGTCTCAAACAATATTATTTAATTTAAATTTAAATTGTATTTTATTTTCTATTTCTTTCCAGATTTTTTTTTACAATTAAAGAGTCCTACTAAGTCTCAAACAGTATTATCAATTTTAATTTAAATTGTATTTTATCTTCTACTTCTTTCCAGATTTTTTTTACAAATAAAGAAATTAAAAAATCTATATAATATTAATAGGAAAGTTTGTGGGCCCTGTGGAATTGAGAAATGAGATTGATTGTAGGGATTCTGACCAATCAAAAATCAGATAAATACTAAATTATAAATACTAAATTAAATTATTTTGGTGCAAATATTAGTAATTATTTTGGTGTTATCAATAATATATAATAATAATTCCCATAAAAAATAATAATATATAATAATAATAGTAATCTATATATTATAATAGAAATCTTTGTGGATCCCACGAAATAGAGCCACGAGAGTGACTGTAGGGGAATTGACCAATCACAACGTAGAAAATTATATTTTTTTTCTATTTTCAATTTTTTTATTTTCAATTCAGATTTTATTTTAAAATTAAAAAAAGCAGAAAGTATCACTAATCCTTGACTGCTTTTGACTCTGAATTAAATTATTTTGATGCAAATAACAGTAATTATTTTGATGTTGTCTATAATAATAATAATAATAGTAGTAGTAGTAGTAGTAATAATAATAATAATAATAATAATAACAATAATAATAATAATATATCTATATATTATTATAGAAATCATTGTGGGTCCTACAAAATAGAGCCACGGGAGTAACTGTTGGGGAATATGACCAATTACAACGTAGAAAACCATATTTTTTTCTACTTCCAATTTTTTTATTTCAATCCGGATTTTATTTTAAAATTAAAAAAACCAGAAAGTATCACTAATCCTTGACTGCTTTGGACTCTAAATTAAATTGTTTGGTGCAAATAAGTGAAATAACAGTAATTATTTTGGTGTTGCCTATTGTACAGGTGGTTTGTCTAAACCGGTTTTTATCGTTCTTCTCAGGGAGCGAGGGGCCTTAGTCATAGAATCTAGGTCTAAGGTCGGGTCAAGATCGCTAGGGTCAGAAAATCGGTTGATAGGGGTTTCGCAAGCAACAAAGAAATCTAAGGTCGGTCAAGGTAAGAAAATGGGCTTCAGAGGCTTTTCGAGATGCAAACGTGGATGAGGAAATGGGTTTTGCAACAAGAGAATAACAAGGAGGGAGAATCAAGTTGCAATTCCGTTAGAAAATACCCACCGAGCTTCCTCTCTCGAGGATAGTCCAGATTAACTTCCCAAAAGTCCACCACAGACCCGGAGGGTTAATGAAACGAAATTCCCTAGTTAACCTCCTTCCACTTTCGTGGGTGAGCATTAACTATCCCATCTCCTACCTTCCAACACAAGTGTTGGATATATTTGGGAACTTTCGTACCCAAATACACTCAACTTGGCAAGATAATAACATTCAACTCTACTCCTTGAATAGGAGGGGGTTGGACGGGTGAAAGTTGAAGTTGGTTAGCTTGAGCCAATTCGAGCTCGAGACTTTGGATGTAAGCTTGATCCTCCTCTTGGTCACCATGATTCGCTCCAACATCAACTCAAATGAGGATTCTGGGGGTAGTAGAGAAATTTGAGGTTGTGGGTTGTTTTGTTGGGTTAGATGGAGGGTTTCTTCTTGGATAAATGAGTGATTATCAAAGGGTTCAAAAGTAGAAGGGTATTGGTTATAGGTATGGTCAATAGCAAAGTCTTCTTTTGAGTAGAAAGGATTTTGATCGATGTGAGAAGAATGAATGACACTCACTTGCTCTAATTGTTGAAAATTGAAAACTTGCTTTTCATGAGCCATTCTCAATTGCTTAGAAGTCTGCTCATTCACCTTTTCTTTTTGCATTTCATAGATGGAGGCCAAGAGAAGTTTAACAATGGGTTCGTACTCCGAAGATAAATCTTCGCCTCTTGATCGATTACCTCCCAAATCGGGAGCATATTTAACGAGCTCATGAAGGAATTTGTCAGCCTCCTCCGCAGTCTTCTTCAAAAATGTCCTTCCGGATGCGATATCGATTGATTCTTTGAGAGAATCAAAGAGTTCACAATAGAAGTGTTGAAGTAACATCCAGTCGGGTAGATTGTGGTGTGGACACTGACGTTGGAGACTTTTGAATCTCCCCCATTCGTCGAAAACAGACTCTACGACTTTTTGCTTGAAGCTCATTATATTTTCCCGGAGTCTACAAGTTTTATCAGGCGGGAAGAATATTTGAAGAAAATCTCACTTTAGAGCCTCCCATAAAGAATAAAACCCAGGTGGACAAATGTCAAGCCATATCTCAGCTTTTCCCCTTAGAGTCAGAGGAAAGAACTTCAACTTTAGATACTCCGAAGATATCTCGGGCATATGCATGAAACTTATACGCTTTTCAAATCTCTCCTTATGAGCAATAAGACTCTCAGAACTATCTCCATGGAACGGGTTGCTTTCAAAAACTTCAAGAAGACACGGATTAAACTGGAATACCACGTTTGGTGGTAATGGTGGTAAGATGATTGGGTTACCTCGCGTACCCGAACATAGAACGGCATATGATAGAAGGGTACAGGGTGAATCAGCTTGAACTTTACCCATCAGGACTCGAAGCCTCCTACGATGCTCGATGAGACATTAGGGCAAACCTACATGCGCCAACAAGAACCAATAGAAGCATCAAATTCATTTGGATTAGCAAAAACTAATTTCTAGCGTGAAAGCAATATCAAATAACCAAAAACCAAGAAACTAAAACTAGGGGCGCTGGCTCCCCGACAACGGCGCCATTTTGTGTACAGGTGGTTTGTGTGAACCGGTTTTTATCATTCTTCTCAGGGAGCGAGGGGCCTTGGTCATAGAATCTATGTCTAAGGTTGGGTCAAGATCGCTAGGGTAAGGAAATCGGGTGAAAGGGGTTTCACAAGCAACAAAGAAATCTAAGGTCGCTCATGGTAAGAAAATGGACTTCGGAGGCTTTTCGGGATGCAAACGGAAATGAGGAAATGGGACAAGAGATAATAAGGAGGGAGAATCAAGTGGCAATTCCGTTAGAAAATACCCACCGAGCTTCCTCTCTCGAGGATAGTCCGGATTAACTTCCCCAAAGTCCACCACGGACCCGGAGGGTTAATAACCTCCTTCCACTTTCGTGGGTGAGCATTAACTATCCCATCTCCTACCTTCCAACACAAGTGTTGGATATATTCGGGAACTTTCGGACCCAAATACATACCACTTGAGGGAAGGATAGGAGTGGGAAATTGATTTCCCAACTAATTACTCACTAATATTGCTAACCCAAACCTAATCACCCATTCACACCCTTAATTACCCCCTAACCCATAGGGTTTCTAGCTACTAATCATGATACTAACTAAGCTAACAACATTCAAACCAACCCTAAGCATGATTTCTAACATCAACAATCACAAACAAGCAAAACAATTAAAGTAGCAAGCAAGAACAAATGAACAAGCAAGTAATTAAGCAAAGCAACTAATAAAGGAGTTTAAGGGAAGAGAGAACTTATTTATATGCTGGAAATGAATAAGTCAAAGCAATGAAAATGATGATCCAACAATCTCTCAATTGATTGAATCTTCAATCCTTGAATAATACGAAAAATCCACCAAAACCCTAGAATAATCCAAGCTAATCTCTAACTAATCTCTCTCTAAAACTCACTAATACAAGCTGAATGTAAAAGTCCTAAACTAAAATTCAAATCCCCTAAAAATCATCCAAAGGAGCTTATATACAAGGCAAAACAGTTGCCCAAAACACAGCCGTTTTGGCCGAGAATAAACGCTGAAATGCAGGAGGTCGCGGGCGTGACCTCGGCGGTAACGGGGGCGACCTCCCTCTGTCCAGCCAAGGTGATCAGCAGTTTGTGCAGTGTAGCAGGTGGCACGCGACAGGTAACAGAGGCGACGGTCTGTAACGGGTGTCACAGTGTGTGTGGCGGCCGCGACACCTGCTATCTCCCTTCTCTTTCCTTCCTTCCAAGGGCTGTAACGCCCGCTACAAGGGTTGTAGCGGGTGTTACGCCACTGACCTGCTTCAAACTTATGGAATGTGCTCCTCGGTCGTCTTCGCTTCGGCTCTCGGCACAGCTTGGCTCAAGAAATCTCTAAAAAGCCTCAAAATAGCCCGTTTTCCTTGCTTTTGCTCCAAAAGTGCGAAAACCTACAAAAATAGCCCGTTTTCCTTGCTTTTGCTCCAAAAGTGCGAAAATAATGCACTGAACTTTGACCTTGGACAATAATACATTGTACTTTGGGGGGTGTTGAACAATAATGCACTCAATATGATTTGGGCAATGACTAATTTGGTGACAATCCTATGCAGCGGGTGGAGGAGATGAATTGGTCCAAAAATATTTGTCTTCTCGGTCTGTGACATAAAATTATCACCAAGTTCGCCACCGTCGAAATTCTCTCGAGTGCATTATTGTTCAACACCCCCCAAAGTTCAGTGCATTATTGTCCAAGGTCAAAGTTCAGTGCATTATTGTCCAATACCCCAAAAGTTCAGTATATTAGCGTCCAAAATTCCTAATAATAATAATAATAATAATAATAATCTATATCTATATCTATATCTATATAATATTAATAGTAAATTTTTTTGATCCCGCTAAATGGAGAAAGGAGATTAATTGAAGGGATTTCGACCAATTCAGGAGATAGATAAATACTGAATTAAATTAACTTGGTCCAAATATCATTAATTATTTTGGCAAGATAATAATAATAATAATAATAATAATAATAATAATAATAATATTATTATTATTATTATTATTATTATTATAATAATAATAATAATAATAATAATAACAATAATAATTTATATATTATAATTGAAATCATTGTGGACACCACGAAATAATGCCACGGGAGCGTTTCTCGGAGTTTAGACCAATCACAGCGTAGTAAATTGTATTTTATTTTCAATTTCTGTCCAGATTTTATTTACAATTAAACAAATTAAAAAATATATCATTAATCCACGTCTGCTTGACAACAGTTACATTCAAAACGAGTCCTACTAAGTCTCAAACAGTATCATTCAATTTTAATTTTAATTGTATTTTATTTTCTATTTCTTTCCAGTTTGTTTTTACAACTAAAGAGTCCTATTAAGTCTCAAACAGTATTATTCAATTTTAGTTTAAATTGTATTTTATTTTTTATTTCTTTCCAGATTTTTTTGACAATTAAAGAAATTAAAAAGTCCATATAATATTAATAGGAAAGTTTGTGGGCCCCGTAGAATGGAGAAATTAGATTGATTGTAGGGATTCTAACCAATCAGAAAGCAGATAAATACTAAATTATAAATACTAAATTAAATTATTTTGGTGCAAATATTAGTAATTACTAGGCCTCAACCCGTTCGATGCACGGCGTGAACTCAATTAGTTACTTTTGAAATTTATAAAAGTCATGGATGTGAAACTTACTGATGAATATTGAGGAAAACGTTTACGAACGTGAAACTTATTGATGGGGAAGGTGAATGATTATGTCTATATGATTCTGAAGTGCGATAAGATTGATCTTGCTTGCTCATGACTGTAGATGAAGAGAGGTTTAATTTTGAGATATTTAGTCTGTTGTTTATGAAAGTAGATGCACAATAATAAGTTAATATCTGAGAAATAGATATAACCTTTAACATATGTGTTATATTTATATTTATATAAATGTATACAAAAACTCATGAATCTCATTGACCTAATCGCAAGGGTTGTGTTAATAATCTAATTGGTAATGGTTTTGAAGTGTTTCGGATATTAAGGTTATTAGTTATGGACAGTTTTGTTTTAGTGGTGTAATTAAATTAAAATTGAATACTACTGTTTGAGATTTCGTAGGACTCATTCAAGGATATATTTTTAAATTTCTTGAATTATAAATAAAATTTGAAAAATAGAAAATTAAATTAAATTAAAATTAAAATTAAAATTAAAATTGAACCCTACTGTTTGAGACTTAGTGTGACTTGTTTTGAATTTAACTTTTGTCAAGCAGGCGTGGATTAAGGATATATTTTTTAATTACTTAAATTGTAAATAAAATCTGGAAAGAAATAGAAAATAAAATACAATTTAAGTTAAAATTGAACACTACTGTTTGAGACTTAGTGGGACTCATTTTGAATGTAATACTGTTGTTAAGCAGATGTGGATTAAGGATATTTTTTAATTTCTTTAATTGTAAATAAAATCTGGAAAGAAATTGAAAATAAAATACAATTTACTGCGCTATGAATGGTCTAGACTCCGAGAAACGCTCCCGTGGCTTTATTTCGAGGGGCCCACAATGATTTCTATTATAATATAATAGATATATTATTATTATATAGATTATTATTATTATTATTATTATTATTATTATTATTATTATTATTATAGTCAACACCAAAATAATTACTGTTATTTGCATCAAAATATTTTAATTCAGAGTCCAAAGCAGTCAAAGATTAGTGATACTTTATGGTTTTTTAAATTTTAAAATAAAATCCAGATTGAAATTAAAAACAAACTTGAAAATAGAAAAAAAATAATTTTCTACGTTGTGATTGGCCAATTCCCCTACAATCACTCCCGTGGCGTATTTCGTGGGACCCACAATGATTTCTATTATAATATATAAATTATAGGCAACAACAAAAAAATTACTGTAATTTGTACCAAAATAATTTAATTTAGAGTCCAAAGCAATCAAGGATTAGAGATACTATCTGGTTTTTTAAATTTTAAAGGAATTTTGGACGCTAATATATTGAACTTTTGGGGTATTGGACAATAATGCACTGAACTTTGACCTTGAACAATAATGCACTGAACTTTAGGGGGTATTGGACAATAATGCACTCAAGACAATTTCGACGGTGGCGAACTTGTTGACAATCTTACGTGACAGACCGAGAAGATAAATATTTTTGGATCAATTCATCTCTTCCACCCGCTACATAGGACTGCCACCAAGTTAGCCATTGCCAAAATCATATTGAGTGCATTATTGTTCAACACCCCTCAAAGTACAGTGTATTTTTGTCCAAGGTCAAAGTTCAGTGCATTATTGTCCAATACCCCAAAAGTTCAATATATTAGCATCCAAAAACCCAATTTTAAAATAAAATCCAGATTGAAAATTAAAAAAATTGAAAATAGAAAAAAAATATAATTTTCTACGTTGTGATTGGCCAATTCCCTTACAATCACTCCCGTGGCTCTATTTCGTGGGACCCACAATGATTTCTATTATAATATAAGATTATAGGCAACACCAAAATAATTACTGTTATTTGTACCAAAATAATTTATTTTGGTGTTATCTATAAAGACTATAATATATAATAATAATAGTAATAATAATAATAATAATATTATTATTATTACTATTATTATTATATCTGTAAGATCCGGGAGTTTTATTAAGGGTAATTACCTTGGTTAAAGGTCTAATTTGGGTTAGTTATTTATTTATAGGATTATCGATTAATTATTTGTTTTATGTGATTATATTTATATTTATTTATTTATTCGAATTAGAATTTTATTGGAAGAGTTGACTTATTAATAGTGGACTTGTTATATTATTTGGTAATTAGGTTATAGATTGAGAAAGAAAGGGATTAAGAGAAGGGGGTTATTATTAGTTGGATTGGGATGTAATTAATAAATAAAAGGGATTTATTCCCTTTCTCCCTTTTGTGTTTCACGACCAAGAGAAAAAAGGGGCAAACCCCTTCTTCCTTTTTCGCACACAAAGAGCAGAGGGGGAGATAGAGACAAGTGGTGGCGGTGGCGGCAGCGCCGCTTGGCTGTCGACCGCTGGCCGTCGGCAAGAGAGAGAGTGGCAGTTGGTGGGATGTTGTGCGAGAGAAAGACAGCGGCGGTGCGGTGGAGGCTGTCGGCAGTTGTTGTGCGATGGTGGTTAGGCCGGCGGTCATCGACGGGAGCTGCTGGGCGTGGGTAGCGGCAGCGACGTCGACCGCTTGGCCTTTCCGGCTGTGAAAAACGCACGAACAGGGGAGGATTTTAAGTGTCTGTGGTGGTCGAGCGAGACAGAGATAGAGACGGCCCGTGAGGTGGTGGCTGAACCACCGGGCTGGGCAACGACGGAGGTCGCGGGGGCCTGGATTGTTCACCGTATTGAGACCCTAACTATTCAATTGGGATTGAAAGTGGGTAATCTCTGTCCGCTCTTAATAACTGTTATGTTTTAGGTTTAATTAGTAGATTTTGAATACTGAGTTTATACCTGAAATTGTTAATTATATTGGAATGGTTGGATTAAATCATGTAACCGAGTTGGAAGTCGGACGGTACTTGGGTTGAACATTGAGTGTCGAGGTTCATTTGGGTTGGTGTATGTGAGGAGGGAGTTCGGGTTGATTTGTGAAATTAGAATGTTTTGGGTTGAATAGGTAATTGTATAGAGGGTTGTTTAATGGTTTTACTTATTACTTCTGTTGCAATATATGTCGATATTATTTGATTTACGGCCGAGGTGACCTTATATATATATGAAAATGTGTGTACTGTGTTAGAATGGATGGGTTATGTTTAAAATGATGTTGATTTGATGATTATGTGGAAATTATGCATATATGAATCGTGGATGAGTTATATGCGTAAGGAATGAGATTTTATGCATAAGGTTGAGTTATATGTGAATTTAAGTCTCTATGTACCTACTTATATCTCTTTTATTGTGGGCTTGTGTAATTGAAAGGTGTTTATATGATTTTTGATTCAAAAGAAAGGATTTCAAGTGAATATTTTAAAGTATGTTGAAAAGCGTTTGCGTTTCCAAGTCGTTGATACTTATTAAATGGAGTTAGCGTAATTTAAGAAAACTTATTTGAGTTACTCGAGCTTTTAGATTTCTTAAATAGAAAAAGGTTGGAAAATTGGCCAGTTGAGCTATTGAATGAAAGGTATACTTCTACTTTATATACATTTATGTACGATTCGGAAAGCTATTTAGATGAGAAGTGTATGGTATGGAATTGTTATGTGATTTAGGAGTTTGAAATGGTTTTCGGCCTAGGTGTATTGCACTAGGTACTATGGACTAATTGGAAAGTCGGGGTTACACCTGTAAAAGGGAACCGAATCGGCTAAGTATATAAAGTCCATTGACGTTAGAACTCTCGGGAAGTTAAATTAACTATCTTAAGGGGGAACCGGCGCCGACTGGAGAGTGCTGAAAGTACCCTACGCCCATGGTATTAATATTTTTGTACAAAGAAAAGAAGGAAGGGTTATATGAAACTGTTATATATTATGGTTATGGAAGGTTGGAAAAGGCAATTTGAATAACTTTTAATACCTGTTTCAAAGTGCGTGAGTTATCCCTCAAATGTTGAAAGTGTTATGTTCTTATTTAGAATGGCTTTGAAAGGTTTTAAAATATGATTGGTTTCCTACATGAGAAGTGTGAGTTTGGTTTAATTATGTTCAAACTAAGTTCCAAAAAGTGTCTTGTGATTTCAATAAGAAACTTATTTTACTATTCATGAGTTATATATGTGATATTTAAGCTCTTCGATTGTGTCTCTTAATTAGACTAATGCATGACATGTAAATGCCATCTTGATTGCCATTATGGAGGCTAAATGGAGTGTATGAGTCACTTGAGGGGTAATTAAGTTAGGAGGATGATGTGTATGGAGTTGGTTGCAACTACTAGAACCCTAGAGTACTTGAAATGCTCCTCTGATGGTTTCTTGGTTATTTCCATGGCTAAAAAGGCCATCCCATTCCACTGTAGTTAATTTGGAAGACATGAGTCTATTTAATTACCTCAAATAGGACATATCGGTGCTTGAATGGAAACCTTATACCTATTTTCCTATTTGAGAAATTATGAAGTGACCAAGGGGTGCGTTTGTGTTTTTAATTGTACTTTGTGAATGCAGAACTAGGGTGACTCCCGTTCTTAGGTTGATTGAATCTCAATGGTTGTTCCAGGGTACAAGTTACCCACTGAGTTGTGGTTTGCTCATATCCCTTTTCCCTCCCTTTTACAGGTCAAAATGTAGATGAGGAGTTGGCTGCATGTAAAGAGACAAAAGTACCCCTAGTTGTTTATGTATAGGAAGTAATTATTTTGTAATTGAATTGTCTTGTAAATATATATTTGGAATGCTTGGGTTATTTGATGCATTTAGATTGTTCTCCGAGCGTGTGGCTCGTTTCATACTACGGCGTGTGGCGTTGAGTTTGTTTTTGGTTTATTTTATTTATTTACAGAGATGTAAGGCTTTAAGCCTGGGAAATGTCCATATTACAAAGAAAACTCTGCCGGATTTTTCTCAGGAAATTTTGGAAGTTAATCTCTAAGTTCTCCTTTTTACCTTTCTCAAACTTAATTAGGTTGAGATTGACCTTAACAACCCCTATTAGGGAGCGGGCTGTTACAGATGGTATCAGAGCAAGGATTCTGAGACCTTAGGTGGTGCATTCATTCATTGCATGCTTGCTTGCTTGGAAATATGTGACATACGTGAACTTTATGTGGCTTAAGTTCTCAATATAGTAAAGCTAGATAGAATTGCAAGCCTACAACAGTATTTGTGTTGGAAGTGCTTAAGTTTCGTTTCTTTTCTCTCACTAGATCTTGTGTTAGTTGCTCGGTTAAGTAAATTGGATTTTAGAAACCATACCTGGGTTTTCACTTAGGTGATGTAGCTTTTACCTTATCCCTTAAGCAATGAGTATAAATTTTCGTACGACGTTTCTCTTGAGGGTATTAGGCTAGTCTTTCAATTAGGAAGATGAAATACGAGTTTGTCTTGTTTAATGTCCAGTATTGGTGGGAATTAGTTACATTGTCCTTGTTTTTCCCTCGGTTAACGCATTTAGGAAGGGGATGAGCGCCTCTATATATGTGTTGAAGAGATTGGAGACAAGGATGCTTTAAATTAAAGTGTTATGAGAATTTACAATATTTCGAGATATTTGAGTTAAAGGGGCACTATTTCATACAATATGTTTGTTTACAGCAGTAGCCTAGAATTCTCATGGCTTAAACCCAAACCTTGAATGGTTAATTAGGGGCCTAAATCGAATGGACATGTGTGGTATGATATGGTCCATAACACTTGAGTAAATTTCAGAAGTATTTGAGGAACTAGAATTAGGGGTGTGCATTACATGAGTTATAGGTTCTTAAAGCCCTTAATTTAGGTGTAGCCTTGTAGACTTGCTAATGTTTTTGGCTAGGAAGTACCCGAGCTTCCCTACTTCCCCCTAGCTAGATACTTGGTTGATTACTTGATTTAGTAAATCGGGCCTCAGGAAGTATAGGCCCTTCCACTTGGCTTCGTGAATTGATCTTAATCCTCAGGCTTCAAGTACAAGCTACTTCACTATATTGCTATTGAAGCTTCGGGTTATTTCCTCAATTTAGAATCTGATACAAACCCATCTTGCTTAAAGTCTGAATTAGGATGTTTGCAATTAGGTTTATATGCCCAAAAAGGAGATAAACCCCTCTACTCATGGGTTGGAGAGATAAAGGAGGATGGATACTTTAATATAGTGTATTGTTGCGTCAGGTTGGAGTATTTAAAGTTCATATCTCAGGCGGCTAAGTTGAAGGTTGAAATAAGTGGCAGTGTGAGACATGCTATGTATCGTATCACTTAAACAAGCTGAGAAGTATTCTTGGGAACTAGGATTTGAGGTGTGTATTAGTGGAGGAAGCACTAAGTCATCATGACAATGCCATTTTGGTGGCGCAGTACATCTAGGTTTACTATAGCAATGAGTAAGATAGCAGTCGAATATTCTATTGGAGATGGCTACACTTCAATAATGAATCATGCAAGACAGATGGTGTTTTGAAGTAATCATTAGACACCCTTCAACCCAAGCAGTGCATAAGGATCTTGCTTAATTGGGTAGTAGCTGGAACCGTGATTAGGATGCAAGGTTTAGTTCTTACCAAATTGGTGCGTTGATCGACATTGAGATGCCCTATCGTTAGATATACATATTAATTATGTATACACCCCCTAATTGCCAAGTTCAGAAGTCGGAACATTAAGGTGTTTCTCATTCAATAGTTGAGGCTTAAGAAAGTGACGAAGATAAGATGAACAATAAGGTTTCTCTTGGATCATCCATAGTTTCAAGAGCTTTTCTTCCATTCTACCTTTATATATCTTTATACCTCTATTTCAGTCATTCCCTTCCCCGTAATTACTCCCATTCTCCAAAATCTAGAGTTTCTATTGGTGATTCCCGATTGTTCCTCAATTCTGTTTGCCAACGATGCAAGCTAGGATTTTTCGACATCAATCTTCTGAAATCCCTCTTCCATCAATTGCTTTCCATCAATTTTTCGACATCAATCTAGAGTTTCTAGTGGTGTACGGACTTGTACGGACCAAGGCGGACTGCCTATGCAGATCGATTGTTTTCGCGAGTAGAAAAGGGGCAAGCGACAATTTTTCGATATTCAGTCATTATCTATCAGTTTTCTTTCGTTCTTTGGCCGTGAAGGAGAGAAAATAGAGCCCTAATACTTCCATTCTACTCCTCTTCCCCACCATCAAGATTCAAGATCGAATCGATTCAAGAGAAACCAAGATCAAGATCAGCAAAGGAAAGGAGCGACGTTCGTGAAGAAGGTTCTACCCCGGGATCGAAAGGCTCGACAGGTTGTATTCTTCGCAATTCTATTCTTTCTTTTTGATTTCCTTCTTAGTTTTGAGATTCGATTATGATGTTTGGAACTTGTGTCGTGTTTTCATTGAATATGAGCGAGTAGATTTCTTGAATTCTAGGGTTTTGCAACCCGAAACAATGTGGTTTGATTGATTGTTATTAGTTTGTGCATGAATTCTTGATTAGAATCAATAGAAGGTTGTGTTTACCATGGTTATGAGTATTCTTAAGGCCTTGGATATTTGTAAGTTTGAGATTAACCTGAGAAGTACTGAAAGGTGAATTAGGGTAATCTGACTACCAACCTGTCTACCTAGGCTTACGAAAGTTGAAAAAGGAGTAGTAAACTAGGGAATCATTAGATAATCTTACTTTTTGAGACCTTCAATTCTGTTTAACCTAAAAGGCACATGAAAGTTGTTGATTAGGT
Source organism: Portulaca oleracea (assembly GCA_029582165.1). Taxonomy (NCBI): domain Eukaryota; kingdom Viridiplantae; phylum Streptophyta; class Magnoliopsida; order Caryophyllales; family Portulacaceae; genus Portulaca; species Portulaca oleracea. The sequence goes on from CM055882.1 coordinate 39,837,500, forward strand.
TGTTTAGAATAATTCTATTTAGCATCGAAAGGGCGATAGGATTCAGAGGTTGTCGATTCTTGATTCATTCTTGAATGTATGATTGTGCAAACTAGGTTCTAGTAATCGAACTCGTTGTTAGGTTAACATCTCCCTAGAAGTCTTTCTCTATTGATAGACCCTTTGACTCAATTTTCCTGCTTTATTAGTTTTAATTAATTGCTAAACCATTTCAAAAACCTAAAACCTGATTAGCATAGCAATCGAGATAGAGTTTAGTTTATTGAGCTGCTATGTGAGTCCCTGGGGGATCGACCTTGACGTGCTACTATGTACACCGTGCGCTTGCAGCCCTGTCAAGTTTTTGGCGTCGTTGCCGGGGACTCTATCCCTAGCAGTCGGTAAACGAACCTCTTAGGTTAACTAAGTTGTTTTCTTTCTTTTTCTTTTCTTTTTGTCTTTGATTTTCAAAAAAAAAAAAAATGGCAATTCTTGATTTTCCCTAATTTGAGCAGGAATTATTTTGGCACTATTTTGAGCGATTACTTGCATGTCCTGTTCCATGTGGTATTGTGCCTGGGAAATCAGATATTCTTGACATTGTTGCTGAGGGGGTGAATAGAGAGACTCGTACTCTATTAGAGTATTTTGGTTTCTATGCTAAAATTGTTGATGAAGCTTGGAGTTTGCTTTAGTGGCTTGCACGTGATACTCGTGATTTTGAAAATTATTATTGTGCATCCTCTTTCCCTAATCTTTGTTCATCTCATGCTAGATTATGTACTCAACCCCATTGTTTGTCTCCTTGTCGTTTATGTAGTTCTTTTGACCATGATGAGTCTACATGCCGTGTTTTACCCAAACTTGATTTTTTGACGAGGGCAATGCAAGAGCAACAAGATAAGTTGGAAGCTTATCTAGAGAAAATAGATGAAATAGTTGACCCTTCTAATTTATCTTTGCCAACTGTTGTTCCTTCCCATCCTAGCTTACCTAGAGACACTACTAATGGTGTCTTTGCTTTTCAAAATGCATCCTCACCTTTTTCTCAGTCGACGGGGTTTGAGGTGAGCGCTTCCCATGGGTTTGATGCTAGGTATGATGATGATGTTTGTCATGAGTTAATTGATGCTATTGATGAGGAGTCTTGTGAGGGGTTTGTAGGTGGATTGGATCCTTCAAGCAAGGAATTTGATGATGTACTTCATGCTTCTACACTTTGTTTACCACCTTCGGTTGCCCCTAAGAACCTTGAGGAGCCCATTCCATGTGAAGAGACCATTGACGTTCATGTTGATGTGGAATGTGTGGTTAACACTTGTGATGTGACTGAATTTGAGGGGACCAACAATGTTATTGACTTGTCCTTAGGCACTTTAGAAAGGTTTCAACCCTATCTTGATCCATATTGTGAATGCCTAGAGGACTCAGCTAGAAAAATCATGTGGACAACTTATTTTGATTCTTTTGATTTTTCTAGTACTTTTGACTTATTTGAGAGAGTGCAACTAACATTCTTTGTCATGAGTATTTTGTTGCTCTCTTATCTGCAGGCTTGTGAACCGCATGTTGCGGAGTTTGACAAGCTTCTAAGGGCGTTGACTGCATCTGAGGTAAGTTTCGTCTAGCTAAAGACGCTAAACTAGCGCTTCTTGGGAGGCAACCCAAGCGTTTAATTGCTTTATTAGGTTTTAATTCGTTCCTTTAATTTGCTTCGTTTTTATTTTTTTTAGAGTGTGATGCATTATATCATTTCCTTCTTGTGCATGCCACCCTTATTCGAAATGCATTACGGACACTGCTTTGTCCAAGCATGGGGGGGGGGGGTTTGGGTTGATTGTCTTAAAATCATGTGCTTGAGTGGGACTGACGTTTATAGTTGCATATTTGTTAGTTTCTTTTTGTGTTTGTTAGGCATTGAATTTGCATCTAGGTTGCATATAGGAGTAGGTTTCTAGCTTTCTTGCTAAAAGTTAAAAAAAAAGAAAAAAATTAGGATAGTCTTTCGCCTTTATGAGGTGTGTTTGGATTGTCATTGCAAGTGTGTACTCATGAGATTTTATTGGCTTGATGTAGATGATAAGAGAGACTTGGTTGTTTGTTTGACTTAGGCTGCCTGTCTTGATTGTGATTCATCTAGTCTTGATCAATTCCTGTGCATGATAATGAAATTCCTATGTTTGGTACATCAAAGGAACTAGTTGTAGTGATTGTGGTAGGGTAACCCGTGAGACCTTTTGAGCCTAAAAGACTATCATTTTCATAGACTCGTATTCTTTTGAGTGTGACCTTACCATGTTTGCATCTATAGAACTTGATTTAACTCTCTTTGAAACTGCATTTGACTTGTGCATTATGTTAATATGATTGAGACCCATTTTGTAGCCACATAGCCAAAAAGCCACCTGACATCTTGACTTCTTTTTGCTAGCCCTTTACTAACCATTTTTCCTGTCTTGTTGCTTACCCTATTCGTGCGCACCTTTGGCTTGTTCTTGATTCCAAACCCTTTAGCCAAATTAGTGGAGCAACAATTTAGTTGGAGGCAGTTTTTGTAGTCTATATCTTTGGTGACTTCGTTGGTTGGTTTACTTGATGAGGGAAGCATTGCTCATAATCATTATTTATCCCCTCTTTTCATTTGAGGTTGAAATTGGGTTGAAAGAAAATGAGTCCATTTTATGTATCCATGCTATTCACCACACAAAAAAAAAAGAAAAAAAAGAAGAAAGAAGTAAAAAAAAAACAGAAGTTTTGAGGAATAACGTGATTAGCATGGTGGTTCTCTTGCTTATATCGACTCTTTTCCCTTACCTTTCTTTGATGGGAATATATTTGAGCTTAATCGAAGTGTGAAGTAGGAGGTGTTGTATTTTAAGTCATTGGGAATGTTGTTCTTTAGGTCCTTGGCTCTTAGCTCCACATTTTCTAAACAATTTCCCTCCTTACCCTACACCTCAGCCCCATTACAACCTTCGAAAAGTCCTCATGATTAACATTTGTGCATATTGTCTATAGCGGTAGAGAATTGAGAGTCTTGTCAAGCTTATGGTAGGTTGTTTACATCGGTTGAAGGGTTTGAGTGAACCGCCATATCTATTTAAAACACATGAGGGGAGTGATTCACATACCCTAAAGTGAGGTCCTACCAATCCTAGCTAGCTAGTTCGCCAAACATGTGAATGAATTTTGATTGCATTGGAGTTGTGATGGATTGGTTGTATTCCTTCCTGACATGTGAATCTATTTTCGAACAACAATTTTTGTTTCAATTCGAATCTTATTCTCGCTAGGGAGTACTTGAGTGTATGCTTGTTTTGGTAATCCTATATGCCCCTTTAATTAGAGGAGGTGTGAGTAGATTTCTTTTTCTTTTAAGTCCTTTCATCTAGTTTTGAGTCTTGTACTTGCTTGGGGACAAGCAAGGAGTAAGCATGGGGGAATTTGATAACTGCGTTTTATGACTATGTTTTTAGGGGTTTTCGATAGGGAATTAGGGAGAGTTTTATGTGTAAACCATGATTTTTATCCCAATTTCCCTACTATACTTGGTGTTGTTGTTTTTGACGTGAATTTGTAGGTTTTGAAATCAAAGCACCAATTTTCTCTCAACTTCTGGTAAGAGTGAAGACATCACGAGCATCTCCATGATATACCTAAATCGTAGTACGAATTTGGATCGAAACGGAGCAAAAAAGGATAGGGCAGAACCCACCACGGTCTGACCGTGGTGGCTGCCACGGTCCTAGCTGCGTCGTGATTTGCGCAAGAAATGAGCAGCAACAACAACAACAATTGTTTTTGGGCTATTCCTACACCCACCCCATGCGGTCCAATCAGAGAAGCGGCCCAATTACAATAGAGAAAAGTGAGCCACTCCATTTTATTTTTTTATTTCCTTCTGCCATTCATCCGCCCAAGACCAAAAAGAGGCAAGGAGAGAAGTGGAAGTGGATCAATTAAATCCAATTCAACCCATTAATTCAGCCTTCCTTCGGCCCAATTAAACGAGAGAATTGGGGTGAATTAATTACATTCATTGAAGCCTCCATGCGTCCAATGAACAAGTGTGAGAAGTGGGGATCAATTCTCATGCGGCCCAATCACCATCATTTCATTGCATTTATTCGGCCCAATGGAGAAAGAAAGTGATGGACTGAATTCATTTCATTCATCATTCATTCATGCGGTCCAATTGGAAGAGAAGAAGAAAGTGAGGCCTTTGACTTCGTTCCATCATGTGCAAAACAAACAAGAGCAAGAAGAGGAGTTTGAGACAGTGGCTGCCACGGGGGAGCCATAAGGTAAGCCACAGTCTGTGGCTGCATGCGGATGGGCGTGCTTCGCAAGTAAAAGGAAAAAGTAGCAGTTATATTTGGGGGAAGGCATTTACCTATGATCGACCCATCCGGAGAGAAAAGAGAGCCCTCATACTTCCATTCTACTCCTCTTCCCCACCATTAAGATTCAAGACCGAATCGATTCAAGAGAAACCAAGATCAAGATTCTATGCGAGCCATCTAGATGGTACCAAAACAAGCATACACTCAAGGACTCCCTAGCGAGAATAAGATTAAAATAGAAACAAAAATTGTTGTTCGAAATAGAGTCACATGTCAGGAAGGAATACAACCAATCCATCACAACTCCAATGCAATCAAAATTCATTCACATGTTTGGCGAACTAGCTAGCTAGGATTGGTAGGACCTCACTTTAGGGTATGTGAATCACTCCCCTCATGTGTTTTAAATAGATATGGCGGTTCACTCAAACCCTTCAACCGATGTAAACAACCTACCATAAGCTTGACAAGACTCTCAATTCTCTACCGCTATAGACAATATGCACAAATGTTAATCATGAGGACTTTTCGAAGGTTGTAATGGGGCTGAGGTGTAGGGTAAGGAGGGAAACAGTTTAGGAAATGTGGAGCTAAGAGCCAGGGACCTAAAGAGCAACATTCCCAATGACTTAAAATACAATACCTCCTACTTCACACTTCGATAAAGCTCAAATATATTCCCATCAAAGAAAGGTAAGGGAAAAGAGTCGATATAAGCAAGAGAACCACCATGCTAATCACGTTATTCCTCAAAACTTCTGTTTTTTTTTTCTTTACTTCTTTCTTCTTTTTTTTCTTTTTTTTTTTCTTTTTTGTGTGGTGAATAGCATGGATACATAAAATGAACTCATTTTCTTTCAACCCAATTTCAACCTCAAATGAAAAGAGGGGATAAATAATGATTATGAGCAATGCTTCCCTCATCAAGTAAACCAACCAACGAAGTCACCAAAGATATAGACTACAAAAACTGCTTCCAACTGAATTGTTGCTCCACTAATTTGGCTAAAGGGTATGGAATTAAGAACAGGCCAAAGGTGCGTACGAATAGGGTAAACAACAAGACAGGAAAAATGGTTAATAAAGGACTAGCAAAAAGAAGTCAAGATGTCAGATGGCTTTTTGGCTATGTGGCTACAAAATGGGCCTCAATCATATTAACATAATGCACAAGTCAAATGCAGTTTCAAAGAGAGGTAAATCTTGTTCTAGAGATGCAAACATGGTAAGGTCACACTCAAAAGAATACGAGACTATGAAAATGATAGTCTTTTAGGCTCAAAAGGTCTCACGGGTTACCCTACCACAGTCACTATAACTAGTTCCTTTGATGTACCAAACATAGGAATTTCATTATCATGCACAGGAATTGATCAAGACTAGATGAATCACAATCAAGACAGGCAGCCTAAGTCAAACAAACAACCAAGTCTCTCTTATCATCTACATCAAGCCAATAAAATCTCATGAGTACATACTTGCAATGACAATCCAAACACACATCATAAAGGCGAAAGACTATCCTAATTTTTTTCTTTTTTTTTTTAACTTTTAGCAAGAAAGCAAGAAACCTACTCTTATATGCAACCTAGATGCAAATTCAATGCCTAACAAGCACAAAAAGAAACTGAGAAATATGCAACTATAAATGTAAGTCTCACTCAAGCACATGATTTTAAGACAATCAACCCAAACCCCCCCTCCCATGCTTAGACAAAGCAGTGTCCGTAATGCATTTCGAATAAGGGTAGCATGCACAAGAAGGAAACGACATAATGCATCCCACTCTAAAAAAATAAGAACGAAGCAAATTAAAGGAACGAATTAAAACCTAATAAAGCGATTAAACGCATGGGTTGCCTCCCAAGAAGCGCTAGTTTAACGTCTTTAGCTAGACGAAACTCACTTCAGAAGCAACCAAAGCCCTTAGAAGCTTGTCAAACTCCGCAGCATGCGGTTCACAAGCCTCCAGATAAGAGAGCAACAAAATACTCTTGGCAAAGAATGTTAGTTGCACTCTCTCAAATAATTCAAAGGTACTAGAAAAATCAAAAGAATCAAAATAAGTAGTCCACATGATTTTTCTAGCTGAGTCCTCTAGGCATTCACAATATGGATCAAGATAGGGTTGAAACCCTTCTAAAGTGCCTAAGGACAAGTCAAAGACATTGTTAGTCCCCTCAATCACAGTCACATCACAAGAGTCAACCACACATTCCACATCAACATGAACATCAATGGTCTTTTCACAGGGAATGGGCTCCTCAAGGTTCTTAAGGGCAAATGAAGGTTGTAAACAAAGCATAGAAGCATGGAATACATCATCAATTTCTTTTCTTGAAGGTTCTAATCCACCCACAAACCCCTCACAAGTCTCCTCATCAATAGCATCAATTGACTCATGACAAACATCATCATCATACCTAGAATAAAACCCATGGGAATCACTCACCTCAAACCCCGTCGACTGAGAAAAAGGTAAGGATGCATTATGAAAAGCAAAGACACCATCAATAGTGTCTCTAGGTAGGCTAGGATGGGAAGGAACATTAGTTGGCAAAGATGACTTAGAAGGGTCAACTACTTCATCTATTTTCTCTAGACAGGCTTCCAACTTATCTTGTTGCTCTTGCATTGCCCTCATCAAAAAATCAAGTTTGGCTAAAACAGGGCATGTAGACTCATCATGTTCAAAAGAACTACATAAACGACAAGGAGACAAACAATGGGTTTGAGTACATAATCTAGCATGAGATGCACAAAGATTGGGGAAAGAGGATGCACAATAATAATTTTCAAAATCACGAGTATCACGTGCAAGCCACTTAAGCAAACTCCAAGCTTCATCAACAGTTTTAGCATAGAAATCAAAATACTCTAATAGAGTACGAGTCTCTCTATTCACCCCCTCAGCAACAATGTTAAGAATATCTGATTTCCCATGCACAATACCAGGTGGAACAGGACATACAAGTAATCACTCAAAATAGTGCCAAAATAATTCTTGCTCAAATTGGGGAAAATCAAGAATTGCCATCTTTTTTTTATTTTTTTTTTTAAAAGATAAAAAGAAAAGAAAAAGAAAGAAAAAGAAAACAGCTTAGTCAACCTAAGAGGGTTCGTTCACCGGCTGCTAGGGACAGAGTCCCCGGCAACGGCGCCAAAAACTTGACAGGGCCGCAAGCGCACGGGTACTATTGTAGCAATGTCAAGGTCGATCCCGCAGGGACTTGGTCTTGTAACTCAGTGAACTATCCCTCTACTTGATTGCTAAGCCAATCGGGTCGATGATTTTTCTAATGATTTCTAATGAACTAACTAGAACTAAGGTGGACAAGAAAGGATTAACTCGAGGTAATTTGATGGATGAAGACTTCTAGGGTTTTACTCACCTAACAACAGGGTCTGAAAGCCAGATTAAAGCATGCACAAGAAAGTAACTCAAACGAATCAAGAATCGATAACCTCTAAATTCTATCGCCCTTTCGATGCTAAATAGAATTATTCTGACTAACCTAATCAACAACTTTCGTTTGCTTTTTAGGTTAAACAGAATTGAAGGTCTAAACAAGGTCGGGTTATCTAATGACTCCCTAGTCTACTACTCCTTTTTCAACTTTCGTAAGCCTAGGTAGAAGGGTTGGTGGTCAAATTTCCCTAATTCACCTTTCGGTACTTCTTAGGTTAATTTCTGAATTACAAACATCCAAGGCCTTAAGAACATTCGTAAGCAAAAAAAACGCAACCACCTATTGATTCAATTGAGAATTCAAGTACAAACTAAAACATTTCTAATCAAACTCCATATTGAATGGTTCATAAAACCCTAGAAAGAACGAAATCTACTCACAAGTATTCATTGAAAACAAGAGATACGTCCTAAACATGTAATCAATTCTAGTATTAAGGAAGAGAAAGTGAGAAGAGTAAAGCAAACACTAAGGAGAAATTCGTAGGATTCTCTCAAGAACTTCACAAGAGTGTTGCGTGCTTCTTCTTGAATTCCAAATCTTCAATGTCTTCGAATTGATTCTTGATGAATGGAGGTGTTTTTGGTGAAGAATTCCTCTCTAATCTCTCTCTTTTTTTCCCAGAATAATCGATAACCGCTGTCCCAGCTTTTCCCCCAGTTAAATCCGTGAGAATAACTGCCAGCGCGAGAAAACAGCATCAACCACGGTCCGTGGTTGTCACCACGGGCAGCCCGTGGTTGGCCCTGTCTCGCTATTTCCTGCTCGTTTCTGGCTGAAATTTTTCCCACGGTCTCATCAACAGTAGTTGATGCCCGTGGTACCCTTGGCCTTAGTAAATTTGCTCCAAAAATGACCTTTTTGGCCCTAAACCTGAAAATCAACGCCAAAAACGCAAAGACCAAGCGTAAATAGAGAAATGGGGAAGATTAAACACCTTTTTAGCCAAAAGTTACCATGATTATGCTTCTAAAATACCCAAAAATAAGTGCAAATAATGCACTTATCAACCCCTCCATGCTAAAACCTTGCTTGTCCCCAAGCAAGTACTAGATTCAAAACTAGGAAAAACGGACTCAAAAGGAAAAAAAAGAAAAGAGGGACTCGAACATCCTATGTACAAGCCCCCTCAGGTAAGCCATAGCAGAACTCTCAAGCAACTTGGTCCAACCAAAACACAGCCCAAAAGCGATTAAAACATTTTAGCACAAGATAGAGGGAGATTTTCGAAAAGGATTTAGGGGAATCACACCATCAAGATCAAATTAGTCACCCTTCCGTCACCAAATCAGTGAGAGAACACATGTATGAGTATGAAACTAAAACGGTTGAGAGAAATCCTCACTTTTGGGGATGTGGAAACACTACTCTCATGTGTTTTCAAAATGAGTTCGATGTTCGGTTATCTCAATACTCTAGCCTAGGAAACAATCTACCATATGCTTGATGATCATCTCGATTCTCTACCGCTATATGCAAAATGCAAATGACAATCAAGAGGTCTTTGAAAGGGTTGTAACGGGGCTAAGGTTAGGGGTAAGGGACGGAAAATATTTGGATAAGTGGAGCTCGAAGCCAAGCTTGGAGTTATACTTTTCCAACCTCACTCAATGTCATTGAACCTTACTCGCCCATAAACAATCATAACAATCCCGAAACATTTATTAGAAACCGCCTCTTTACTAGACTCCTCACTTGCCATCACACTTGTGCTCCCTTTTTTTTTACTTTTTACTTTTTTTTCTTTTGTTTTTTTTTCATTTTTTTTTATTTGCTATTGGATTGTTTTCTCTCTTCTTTTTCGAAGCAAGTGATTGGCAAGTGCGAATCATATGAAAAATCAAGTACAAAACTTGGCGGGCCTTACTACATAATCACTACATTGATACTACATAAGTGAGAAAAACCTCATCACTTCCTATTCATGACTTTCCCAACAAATTGTTTTGGGGGAGTATTCACAAGCAACCCCCCATCAACCACACTCAATATACTCCAAGAAATAGCTTAAGGTAGGAAGATATGTCATTGGCCAAGGCTATAATCTCGGTTTATTCCAAGAAAACGGAGTACTCAAAGGCTAAAGAAGGGTTAAAGGCGGAGAATTACGTGGATAGGGTGGCTATTTGGCTATGTAGCTACAATAAGTGCGAATGAATGTCTCAATCATGTTGTCAATGCATGATGCAAAATGCAGTTTCAAAGAGATGAAAAACAAGTTCTAGAGATCGCAACTAAGGTTGAATCACACATGGAAATATGAGACTAATGAAAATGATTAGTCATTTTGGCTTAGTGTTCTCACAGGTTTGTGCTCAACAACCAATCAAAGAACATAAACATACAAATGTTAAGCTCACATCAAAGGGTCAAGAAGGGCAATAAATCTTCACTATCAAGATGTAATCCCAAATCAAGATGTTTTCGAGATTCCTTTTCAAATCCTTGAGTCACTAGCGGGCTACGCAAAGGCTAGACAAAGCTACAAGAAATACTACCTAGCTTACAATCATCACTGGAGGCTTACCTAACCTAATCCTAAAGCTATTCTAATTTTTTTTTCTTTTTGCATGGTTTTTCTAAATTTTTGGCTTTTCTTTGATTTTTTTTCTTTTTTTTTCGTTTTTTTTAATGCAACTAAACTAAATGCAACCTACATGCTTAAATGATTACCTATGAAGAAAAACAAGAAAAATAAAGGAAAGAAAGGACACACCTAGACTAATGAAACACCACTATATGTTATGCAAACTATATGCATGATGCAAAGATATGTACAAATGTATATACACAAGTCATTCTCCCAAAAACTATCACCAATCATCGAAACATGGCAACCAAATCAATCAAGACAACCAAATCACACCCAACTAACCAACCCCTCCATGCTAGGACACAGCATTGTCCTCAATGCTAAATAGAAGCAAACAATCATAGGGGGGAAGGAAAAGCCAATGAACAAACATCACGCATCAGGGGGGGGCGGAGGGTAAGGGTAAGGGATCTGAGCTCCATTTCTCTCAAACCAACCACGCATCGGGGATAAACACTCGCTCATATTAGTCAAATGTTGATTTTGCGACGCAATCATGCCCCGAAGCTCAGTGTGCTCCGATCGGACATACTCCCTGAGGGAGGTTTGCTTGTCGCGGATCTCGCGAAGTGCAGTAGAAAAGTCATCCATGTTGAAAGCGTGGGAGGAGGAAGGGCCAGGTGATTGAGGGGATTGGGGTTCATCATGGTCAGACTCAGGATCATACACGATAAGGTCTAGGGGAGCTGGGTCTCCATCCCCTCCCGGTAGGAAGGAGAAGTTGGCCCGGTTTTGGATAGTCGTTCGGGCAACATTGGGCAACTGCATGAGCTGCCGATTAGGGTACCTCCAGTAAATGCTACCACCCCTAGAAACAATAAATAGCATGGTGGTCAAAGCGTTCTGGTCAAGCCTCTCAGACCCGGGGATCCTAAACTCCTCATTCGGTATGACCCCTAGAGATTTTGCAATCCTAGTGACAATCCCCCCGCAAGTAATCTTACCCTTTTTCCTATTAGCTACCTCTTGAAGATGTGTAATTAAGAAAGAGCCAGGGTCCATCTGCCTACCCTCATACATGTTCTTCATGAAAAACAACTCCGCCACCCGAGGCACATTCATGCTATCATCTCTCGTGAAAAAGCCGGTCGCGAAGATGCGTTGAGCTAATCTAATCACGGGGTTCTTGATTTCAGTCGCCTTTGACCTACTAGAGTCAAAATGTGACTCCCCGGAGTCAAAATGGGAGTGAAGGGTGAAGGTGAATGTGGTGGTTGGGTTTGAATTGGTGGATGTGGTGGGTGAATGGAGTTCGAATGTGGTGGTTGGGTTTGAATTGGAACCTCTAACGCACGATGGGTTGTATTCTTCACAATTCTATTCTTTCTTTTGCGAATCTTGATCTTGGTTTCTCTTGAATCAATTCGGTCTTGAATCTTAATGGTGGGGAAGAGGAGTAAAATGGAAGTATTAGGGCTCTCTTTTCTCTCCAGATGAGTCGATCATAGGTAAATGCCTCCCCCCAAATATAAGTGCTACTTTTTCCTTTTACTTGCGAAGCACGCCCATCCGCATGCAGCCACAGACTGTGGCCTACCTTACGGCTCCGTCGTGGCAGCCACTGTCTCAAACTCCTCTTCTTGCTCTTGTTTGTTCTGCACATGATGGAACGAAGTCAAAGGCCTCACTTTTTTCTTCTATTCCAATTGGACCGCATGAATGAATGATGAATGAAATGAATTCAGTCCATCACTTTCTTTCTCTATTGGGCCGAATAAATGTTGCAATGAAATGATGGTGATTGGGCCGCATGAGAATTGATCCCAACTTCTCACACTTGTTCATTGGACGCATGGAGGCTTCAATGAATGTAATTAATTCACCCCAATTCTCTCTTTTGATTGGGCCGAAGGAAGGCTGAATTAATGGGTTGAATTGGATTTAATTGATCCACTTCCACTTCTCTCCTTGCCTCTTTTTGGTCTTGGGCGGATGAATGGCTGAAGGAAATAAAAAAAAATGGAGTGGCTCACTTTTCTCTATTGTAATTGGGCCGCTTCTCTGATTGGACCGCATGGGGTGGGTGTAGGAATATCCCAAAAACAATTGTTGTTGTTGCTGCTCATTTCTTGCGGAAATCACGACCCAGCTAGGACCGTGGTGGGTTCTGCCCTATCCTTCTTTGCTCCGTTTCGATCCAAATTCGTACTACGATTTGGGTATATCATGGAGATGCTTGTGATGTCTTCACTCTTACCAGAAGTTGAGAGAAAATTGGTGCTTTGACTTCAAAACCTACAAATTCACGTCAAAAACAACAATACCAAGTATAGTAGGGAAATTGGGATAAAAATCATGGTTTACACATAAAACTCTCCCTAATTCCCTATCGAAAACCCCCTAAAAACATGGGTATTGCTTAACGCCCCCCTCCCTTTTTACTAATGTCGCCCCCCCAAAAGACGTTTTTGCCCCTAATATATTTCATCTCACTTCTCTCTAACTCACTCTCCTCTCACTATCCTCTCACTCTCCTCTCAAATTCTCTCTCTAAAATTTTGATTTGTTATTGAAATTTAACCTAAAATGTGCATAGAAGGTGGTAATTCAAGTGAAGAACAAGAGGTTAGTTTGTAAATTTAAATTTAAAAAAAAATTAACACCAAAAATTTTTCCGGAAAAAAGTTTGGCGGCATGGATCTGGCGCCTTGCTTAGTGCAAAGCGTCTTGCAGCAGGTTGTGCCATAAATTTCGCAACAGCGCTTGGCGTGGCCACGGGATCTGGGCTGCAAATTAATGCTTTCAAAAATTTTGGTTTTAATTTTTTGTTTTAAATTTTTATAAAATGTTAATATTATTGTTTATGTAAAAAATATTATTTATTTATTTATGTTAATATTATTAAGGTAATCAATGTCGTTAATTATAATTGTTATGTTAATTATGTTAAAATTTTGTTAAAACATATAAATAAGTTGTTTAGAAGTGTTGTTATTATTATTATAGTATGTTAATTATGCTAATTATTATTGTTAATATTATTATTAAAATAAATTTTTTATTAATATAATTAATGTTGTTAATTATAATTATTATGTTAATTATGTTAAAATTATGTTAATTAATATTACTAATACAAGTTGTTTATAAGTGTTGTTAATATTATTAATAATATTAGTAAATGTTGTTAAAATTATTATTTATTTATTTAAAATAATATTATTATGGTAAATAATGTTGTTATTTGTTATTATTATGTTAATTATGTTACAATTTTTTATTTTTTTATAATATTATTATTATGATAATTAATATTAGAATTGTATGTTAATTATTAATGTTGAAGCTACTAACATTATTATTACGAATTAGTATATTAATAATTGTTTTTATTGTTTGAAGGTTTTTTTGGAGGACTTTGGCGGGGACGGCGTTGATTACTCCTCCCATTTTGTAACGCAAAATGTTTTCGAGAGTATTGAAGCATTGCAAGAATGGGCCAATGGAGTAGCTGTGGCAATCGGTTTTAGGTTTGTACGGGCTTCGTACAAGAGAAAAGATGCGGATAGTTCGTTAAGGTGTTATTTGAAGTGTTGGAGGTACGGAAAGTATCATGGAAAATTGAACGATCTAGATGATGCGGCTCGTCGGAGTACGTCAACGAAGGCGTGCCAATGTAAATTCGCCATTGTTGCGTGGACTCGCAACGAAACGGAATGGCGAGTTCGTGTGTGTGACGGTGACCGGGGGAAGCACAATCATGCCTTCATCGTGTACGAGGAAGGGCATCGTCACGGACATCCATTAACCTCTAAATGAAAGAACATGTATGGGATATGATCAACACGGGGTGCACACCGGCGACGATACAAACGTCGTTGAAGATTAGGTTCCCCGCCTCTACGATAAACGTGAAGCAAGTATACAACGAGCGGGCAAAGATGCGCACTGAGGAATTGGATGGTAGGACGGCTGCGGGACAATGCTTGCGCATGGCGAAACTCGGCGGGTACGTCTCTTTTGTCGATTATGATGACGATGGCGGGTACGTCTCTTTTGTCACTTTGCGAATGGTTGTCTAGGGATTCCTATGAGTTTGAACAACAAAATGTTAGTCCTAGCTTCCAACCTCCTTATGCACCACCCTTTGGGACCGAAACTGAACAATCATGTGAATACCCCGTGTATGTTGATGATCAATCTTATGATGGGGGATATGTGGAAAACTGTTATGATCTTTCCCAAAGTGTCGATGTCGGGTCTCCTTCCGTGTGCTCCTTGTGTGATTCGCCGTATCATAGTTCAATTTCTTGTTTGCAAGCTACAGTGGTTTCCTTCAAGGCAGAAGTAGAAAAATTATGTGCGAACATGAATGAGTATATACGTGAATTTGTCCATGAGAGTAATCATAGGGTAGAGACTCCGTCTTCACAAATGGTTGATTCGAATGTTGAAGTAGGTCATTCATCGTCTTTTAGTCCTGAAATGCAAGTTGATTTTTCTGTGTATGATGAGGATGATGACTATTATAACCGACCATGCCTTGGACTACTTAGTAATTCCTTAGCTCCATTTCACCTAATGAGCATGAGGAACATGATGATTTTGTGTGTGATGATGTAGAATTAGTTGAAAACATGCTAGATGATGAACTATTGTCCAAACCCTTGTCCATGCCTTTATGCGAAGAAAAGATTGAGTTTAGTGAATGTCATGATGTAATTGAGCATGATCTTGTTGAGAGTGAAATTGAATCTGTAGTGATTGAATGTGTGCTTGATAACGATTTGTTCACTTTCATTGAGGATCATTGCATTAGTGAGGCATTAGCTACCCTTGT
This sequence comes from Portulaca oleracea, assembly GCA_029582165.1. Lineage (NCBI taxonomy): Eukaryota > Viridiplantae > Streptophyta > Magnoliopsida > Caryophyllales > Portulacaceae > Portulaca > Portulaca oleracea. Next base: position 39,852,665 of record CM055882.1, read on the forward strand.
ATGTGAGTCCATTGATGTGCATAACTGTGATGATGAGCATAATTCTTTGGGGATTGATCATGATTGTTTGAACTTGGTTGTTGATGATGACATGCTTTATGAGTCATTCACGATAAGTTATGACCCTGAACCTTCCACTTTCACTTTTGATGTTGCTTTGGATGATGCACCTTTGTCTTTTGATGTTGATAGTTCTTCTAGTGAGTCTGATATTGATGAAGATGAAGATGTGCTTGTGTGTGATGTTGGGAGTGTTATGATGTGGTCTAACCCTCTATTTTCCTTTTTACCTATTGACGATTGTGATGATTATTTGGATGAGAGTGGTGATTTAGAATTTGTGATTGATGAAAATTGCATGGAAATTGAGTTTGAACCATTGTTTGCATCCAAGTCTTCGCATGAGCATGTTCAGAAATGTGTTGTATTGCCTCCTTCCGTTGATTTGTATACCCAATCTCCATTTACGAGTCAATGGGAGGATCTATTTGTCATGTCTTCTTTTACCGTGCCTAGAAAAGTCTTGTATATTCATGAATTTCATCAGTTCTATGACTTTTCTAAGGCATTTGATAAATTGTTAAGGGCACTAATGTTTGTTTATGTGCTATTGCGAGTGTGCTCTTACCACCACCATTCTGAGATGCATGAGAGGATGCATGATTTGTTACTCCGGGCGTTGAATGGTTCTGACATGGTGCCCGATATCTTGAGGTGAGAAGGAGTGAATTTCTTGATAAGATACCTTTGAGGTAATATCCTTCCTCACCCTTCTTGTATAATTAGTGAGTTGGTCTTTCTTTTCTTCTTTTATTTTCTTTTTGTGTGTGTCATTTTCTTTTTATTCTGGGGTGCTTGTTTACCTACTTCTGTTTCCATTTTGAGGACACGACAACTTCTTTGTGTTGGAGTGGGAGGGTAGTATGTATTCCGATATTCGAGTCTAAGAAAAGAAAAAAAAAGAGTCGTTTTGTAAATATTTTAGTTTGTTTTCTTAGTTCATTAGTCCTTAGTGTCTTGTATAGTTTGTTTTTCCTTTTGATCTTGCATGTGAACCATCACACATAGTATGCTTTTCTTGTTTATTTCTAACCTTGGTGTGATGTTCCTTGGATCGTGGATTGAATATGCTTAATTGAAGACTTCGAGGTAACTTCTTTCCAACCTCTCTTTATGTGAATATATCGATGATCCATGATGCATGCTTGATTTTCTTTTTGGGTGGCGAACCCCTTGAGTGTGAGTGTTGGATATATTTTGTTGTTGGAGCCGTGTGGGCTCGGGTCGCCACCGCTTTTTATGTGATAAGTGTTTGTATATATGCTTTTCTTGGTTTTCTACCTTACTTTAGACACCCTTCTCATAATGGAGACATTGTGATGTCTTGTGTTGGAGTGGGGGGGGGGGGGGTGGTCTTTTCCATTTGTCATGGGTAGATCACCTAGTTTTTGAGTCTTTTGTTTTTGTTTTTCTTAGTTTGTGTCCAAAAATCTAAAAATATTTTGTGTGTGAAAACAAAAAGGGGAGAGATGTTGTGAAAAACCCCAAAAGTTGTTTTTCTTTTTGAAGATGTTTCCGTTCACAGTTGTGTAGATAGTTGTCTAATCGGCTTATTCAATCAGTTAGAAGCGGCCGGTATGAATAATGATGGGCCTTAGGAAGGAATTTTGCCATGACTTATCTCTATTAGACCTCTACATGGAATGGGAAAGCGGAATCCTCAAATCTTACACGCTTTGACTGTGTCTTCTTACCTAAGTTAGACGGTTTTAGTTGTTCAATTGCTTAAGCTCTTAATTAATGCATTAAATAATTATTTACGGGCCTACCGTCATGGGTTGGTTTGGGTGGATCGGCACCCTATGCCCCTTAAGTGCAATGACTGACGTATGGAGAAACCCAGCAGGGAGGGTAACCCTTTGCGAAGGCCGGTGCTTAAATCCCGCAAAACCCGACACAAACGCTCTAAAAGACACAAAACGGATTGAGTGGAAATAAAAGAGCGTAGGTTTTGAAAAAGAAAGAAAAGAGCGAAGCAAGAAAAAGGAAAAAAGGGTTGAGCAAAATAATGGTACGAAAGAGAAAAGTAAAAAAAGAAAAGAGCAAAGTAAGAAAAAGAAAGAAAAGAGAGCAAAGTAAGAAAAAGAAAGAAAATAGAGGTTAAAAGAAAAACCAAGAGTGAAGTAGGATAGATAATCCCGAGCTTGAGTATGAGAACAACTCTGATTGTCTGGTTTAGGATAGGAAGGACCGACTAGAGCCCACTTGCACATGTACACGAGGTGTTTTGCTCATCAGGAAGTGTTTTGGTTCAAAATCTCAAAGATTGGCAGTTTTCCAACCTTCATGTCTTAATTTGTTTATACTTGCTTCTTCCAATTGATTGTTGAGGAGGGTTGGGGAACTAGGTGCATGATTGGGGACGGGAATTTTTTCTTTGCTTTTGTTTTGTTTCGTTTTTCGATTTTCACTTCTTTTTCTTTCCCCTTTTTTTCTTTTCTCGAGGCTTTTGTGGGTATAGTTGCTATAAACCATCACGAGACCTACCTCGTCCACCCGGGCTACCGGGGGGTTGAAAGGGCTTGATGCATATGCTAAATGCATCCGCGATTCCTGCGAAAGTGAGTTAGGTTTTTAGTTTTTCTTTTTAGTCCTTTTCTTCGTTTTCAGTTGTCGGGGCGAGCAAACCCTTGTGTTGGAGTGGTGTTCGGCCTCGTTCCGAGCCGAATTTCTTCTCTTTTATAGGGTATATTTGCTTATTTTAACCCCTATTTATATATTAGATATAATGATTTGGTGTTTTGTAGGAAAATAAGGTGTTAGAAGAAGTTTGGGCTTAATTGAAGGTTTTTAGGGAATCCCGAGCTATTTCCCGAGTCAAACCAAGTCAACCCAAGCCGAGATCCGAGTCAAACCAAGTCAACCCGAGCCGAGAGCCGAGGCGAAACCGAAGACGGAAATTCCATATCAAGATTGGCGCAAAACAGGGGAGCGGTACAAACTCAAAGGTTTGAAATACGTGTGCCTTCACCCTTTGGGTCATAACTCCTTCGTTACAACTTCGATAGGTCTGACATTTTGGGAGCTTAAAGTACACATCGAGAGCTTTCCATCGATATCTTACGGGCCTAAAACGGAGTTCGGATGAAGAAGTTATGCGCGTTTGAAATCGGCAGGGAAAAACTGCCCAGAACGCTAGCTCGCCCGAGCCATCTACTGGCTCGCTCGAGCCAGGCTTCTAGGGCAAAAAAGACACTAGCCAGGGGGTGGCTCGCCCGAGCCACACTGTCTGCGGAGAAATAGCTGCGCGTGCTGAGAATTATTTCTAGGGTTTTGGGTTATATTTTTACTTCTTCTATAAATACCCACTTGTATTAATCTAGAATTAGAATTAGCCTAGGTAGTTTAGGAGTAGAATTAGATTTATTGCTTTCCTTTATTTGCTTTAATCTCTCTTTAATTGTTCTTCAAGTTTTCAATTGTTCTTCATTGTTCTTCAAGCTTTCTTTGATTTCTAGCATTTGTATTCAACTTTCTCAAGCTTTCTCAATCTCTCTCAAGCTCTCTCTTGTCTTCATTGAAGTGTTTTACAAGTTCTCTCTCTCTCTCTCTCTCTCTCTCTCTCTCTCCTCTCTAATCTCCATTGTTGACTTGTTTTCCAAGCTTTATAGTGTTAGCCACAATCAACTCCATTTTTATTGGGGAGGAGGGTCAAGGAACTCCAATTCTACTTACTAGTGAGAATTTGGGGGATTCTTGGTAATCCAAACCACAATTTCTTGTTTGTTCGGGGGAAATTCAAGTGTAGATTGAAGGCTTATTGAAGATTAGTCATCAAAGGTATAATTTCTCGTTCCCAATTTCATTGTTCATTCATTGTCTTCATTCATGCCTTCTAACTGCTTTCATCTTTAATTGCTTTCTTTATTGCTTTCTTTTAATTGCTTTCTTTATTATTATCATGTCTAGGTTAGATTTAAATGCTTTCTTTACATAATTTATCGCTTTCCGTATTGAGAAAAAACCCCTTTACACAAACCGATTTACCTTAATCAAGCCTAACACCCATCCCTGAGATCGACAATCCTTACTTATAAAACCACAAAAATTACAACCGAACAATGGCGCCGTTGCTGGGGATGGCGTTATTTGGTAGATTAGGCTATTGGTTTGTGTGTACATAGTTTATTGCTTTCTCGATTATGCTAGAAAAATGTAGCGAAAAAAATTGAATATCGAAAAAAAAAAATTGAAAAAAGAAAAGGAAAAAAATAGAAAAATAGAAAAAAAAGAAGAGTTATGGATAGTCCCCAATTCCCTCAATTTGAGCATGAAATATTTTAGAGGTATTTTGTTAGATTGCGTGACTACCGTGTTCAATGTGAATTATATGGTATCTTTTATGATACATTATCTCTTTTGGGAATTGTTAGTGAGGGTGTGAATTATGAGACCCGAAACCTTTTAGATTATTACGGGTTTTCTTGTTTAGGTGAAAAAAAGCATGGGAGTTACTTGAATGGTTGTCTAGGGATTCCTATGAGTTTGAACAACAAAATGTTAGTCCTAGCTTCCAACCTCCTTATGCACCACCCTTTGGGACCGAAACTGAACAATCATGTGGATACCCCGTGTATGTTGATGATCAATCTTATGATGGGGGATATGTGGAAAACTGTTATGATCTTTCCCAAAGTGCCGATGTCAGGTCTCCTTCCGTGTGCTCCTTGTGTGCTTCGCCGTATCATAGTTCAATTTCTTGTTTGCAAGCTACAGTGGTTTCCTTCAAGGCAGAAGTAGAAAAATTATGTGCGAACATGAATGAGTATATACGTGAATTTGTCCATGAGAGTAATCATAGGGTAGAGACTCCGTCTTCACAAATGGTTGATTCGAATGTTGAAGTAGGTCATTCATCGTCTTTTAGTCCTGAAATGCAAGTTGATTTTTCTGTGTATGATGAGGATGATGACTATTATAACCGACCATGCCTTGGACTAAGTAATTCCTTAGCTCCAGCCCCACCTAATGAGCATGAGGAATATGATGATTTTGTGTGTGATGATGTAGAATTAGTTGAAAACATGCTAGATGATGAATTATTGTCCACACCCTTGTCCATGCCTTTATGCGAAGAAAAGATTGAGTTTAGTGAATGTCATGATGTAATTGAGCATGATCTTGTTGAGAGTGAAATTGAATCTGTAGTGATTGAATGTGTGCTTGATAACGATTTGTTCACTTTCATTGAGGATCATTGCATTAGTGAGGCATTAGCTACCCTTGTATGTGAGTCCATTGATGTGCATAACTGTGATGATGAGCATAATTCTTTGGGGATTGATCATGATTGTTTGAACTTGGTTGTTGATGATGACATGCTTTATGAGTCATTCACGATAAGTTATGACCCTGAACCTTCCACTTTCACTTTTGATGTTGCTTTGGATGATGCACCTTTGTCTTTTGATGTTGATAGTTCTTCTAGTGAGTCTGATATTGATGAAGATGAAGATGTGCTTGTGTGTGATGTTGGGAGTGTTATGATGTGGTCTAACCCTCTATTTTCCTTTTTACCTATTGACGATTGTGATGATTATTTGGATGAGAGTGGTGATTTAGAATTTTTGATTGATGAAAATTGCATGGAAATTGAGTTTGAACCATTGTTTGCATCCAAGTCTTCGCATGAGCATGTTCAGAAATGTGTTGTATTGCCTTCTTCCGTTGATTTGTATACCCAATCTCCATTTACGAGTCAATGGGAGGATCCATTTGTCATGTCTTCTTTCACCGTGCCTAGAAAAGTCTTGTATATTCATGAATTTCATCAGTTCTATGACTTTTCTAAGGCATTTGATAAATTGTTAAGGGCACTAATGTTTGTTTATGTGCTATTGCGAGTGTGCTCATACCACCACCATTCTGAGATGCATGAGAGGATGCATGATTTGTTACTCCGGGCGTTGAATGGTTCTGACATGGTGCCCGATATCTTGAGGTGAGAAGGAGTGAATTTCTTAATAAGATACCTTTGAGGTAATATCCTTCCTCGACCTTCTTGTATAATTAGTGAGTTGGTCTTTCTTTTCTTCTTTTATTTTCTTTTTGAGTGTGTCATTTTCTTTTTATTTTGGGGTGCTTGCTTACCTACTTCTGTTTCCATTTTGAGGACACGACAACCTCTTTGTGTTGGAGTGGGAGGGTAGTATGTTTTCTGGTATTCGAGTCTAAGAAAAGAAAAAAAAAGAGTCGTTTTGTAAATATTTTAGTTTGTTTTCTTAGTTCATTAGTCCTTAGTGTCTTGTATAGTTTGTTTTTCCTTTTGATCTTGTATGTGAACCATCACACATAGTATGCTTTTCTTGTTTATTTCTAACCTTGGTGTGATGTTCCTTGGATCATGGATTGAATATGGTTGATTGAAGACTTCGAGGTAACTTCTTTCCACCCTCTCTTTATGTGAATATATCGATGATCCATGATGCATGCTTGATTTTCTTTTTGGGTGGCGAACCCCTTGAGTGTGAATGTTGGATATATTTTGTTGTTGGAGTCGTGTGGGCTCGGGTCGCCACCGCTTTTTATGTGATAAGTGTTTGTATATATGCTTTTCTTGGTTTTCTACCTTACTTGAGACACCCTTCTCATAATGGAGACATTGTGATGTCTTATGTTGGAGTAGGGGGGGTGGTCTTTTCCATTTGTCATGGGTAGATCACCTAGTTTTTGAGTCTTTTGTTTTTGTTTTTCTTAGTTTGTGTCCAAAAATCTAAAAATATTTTGTGTGTGAAAACAAAAAGGGGAGAGATGTTGTGAAAAACCCCAAAAGTTGTTTTTCTTTTTGAAAATGTTTCCGTTCACAGTTGTGTAGATAGTTGTCTAATCGGCTTATTCAATCAGTTAGAAGCGGCCGGTATGAATAATAATGGGCCTTACGAAGGATTTTTGCCATGACTTATCTCTATTAGACCTCTACATGGAATGGGAAAGCAGAATCCTCAAATCTTACACGCTTTGACTGTGTCTTCTTACCTAAGTTAGACGGTTTTAGTTGTTCAATTGCTTAAGCTCTTAATTAATGCATTAAATAATTATTTTCGGGCCTACCGTCATGGGTTGGTTTGGGTGGATCGGCACCCTATGCTGGCTCGCCCGAGCCAGGCTTCTGGGGTAACAAAGACACCAGCCACAACGCTGGCTCGCCCGAGCCACACTGTCTGCGGAGAAATTGCTGCGCGTGCTGAGAATTATTTCTAGGGTTTCGGGTTGTATTTTTCCTTCTTCTATAAATACCCACTTGTATTAATCTAGAATTAGAATTAGCCTAGGTAGTTTAGGAGTAGAATTAGATTTATTGCTTTCCTTTATTTGCTTTAATCTCTCTTTAATTGTTCTTCAAGTTTTCAATTGTTGTTCATTGTTCTTCAAGCTTTCTTTGATTTCTAGCATTTGTATTCAACTTTCTCAAGCTTTCTCAATCTCTCTCAAGTTCTCTCTTGTCTTCATAGAAGTGTTTTACAAGTTTTCTCTCTCTCTCTCTCTCTCTCTCTCTCTCTCTCTCTCTCTCTCTCTCTCTCTCTCTCTCCTCTCTAATCTTCATTGTTGACTTGTTTTCCAAGCTTTATAGTGTTAGCCACAATCAACTCCATTTTTAGTGGGGAGGAGGGTCATGGAACTCCAATTCTACTTCTAGTGAGAATTTGGGGGATTCTTGGTAATCCAAACCACAATTTCTTGTTTGTTCGGGGGAAATTCAAGTGTAGATTGAAGGCTTATTGAAGATTAGTCATCAAAGGTATAATTTCTCGTTCCCAATTTCATTGTTCATTCATTGTCTTCATTCATGCCTTCTAACTGCTTTCATCTTTAAGTGCTTTCTTTATTGCTTTCTTTTAATTGCTTTCTTTATTATTATCATGCCTAGGTTAGATTTAAATGCTTTCTTTATAAACCCTCACGAGAGCTACCTCGTCCACCCGGGCTACCGGGGGGTTTAAAGGGCTTGATGCATATGCTAAATGCATCCGCGATTCCTGCGAAAGTGAGTTAGGTTTTTAGTTTTTCTTTTTAGTCCTTTTCTTCGTTTTTAGTTTGCTCAAGCGAGCAAACCCTTGTGTTGAGTGGTGTTGGCCTCGTTGAGCCGAATTTCTTCTCTTTTATAGGGTATATTTGCTTGTTTTAACCCCTATTTATATATTAGATATAATGATTTGGTGTTTTGTAGGAAAATAAGGAGTTAGAAGAAGTTTGGGCTTAATTGAAGGTTTTTAGGGAATCCCGAGCTATTTCCCGAGTCAAACCAAATCAACCCAAGCCGAGATCCGAGTCAAACCAAGTCAACCCGAGCCGAGGCGAAACCAATCGGAAATTCCATATCAAGATTGGCGCAAGCAGGGAATGGTGCAAACTCAAAGGTTTGAAATACGTGTGCCTTCACCCTTTGGGTCATAACTCCTTCGTTACAACTCTGATAGGTCTGAAAGTTTGGGAGCTTAAAGTACACACCGAGATCTTTCCATCGATATCTTACGGGCCTAAAATGGAGTTCGGATGAAGAAGTTATGCGCGTTTGAAGTCGGCAGGGAAAAACTGCCCAGAACGCTGGCTCGCCCGAGCCAGGCTTCTGGGGCAACAAAGACACCAGCCACAACGCTGGCTCGCCGAGCCACACATCTGGAGAAGAAATTGCGCGCGTGCTGAGAATTATTTCTAGGGTTTTGGGTTGTATTTTTCCTTCTTCTATAAATACCCACTTGTATTAATCTAGAATTAGAATTAGCCTAGGTAGTTTAGGAGTAGAATTAGATTTATTGCTTTCCTTTATTTGCTTTAATCTCTCTTTAATTGTTCTTCAAGTTTTCAATTGTTCTTCATTGTTTTTCAAGCTTTCTTTGATTTCTAGCATTTGTATTCAACTTTCTCAAGCTTTCTCAATCTCTCTCAAGTTCTCTCTTGTCTTCATTGAAGTGTTTTACAAGTTCTCTCTCTCTCTCTCTCTCTCTCTCTCTCTCTCTCTCTCTCTCTGTCTCTCTCCTCTCTAATCTCCATTGTTGACTTGTTTTCCAAGCTTTATAGTGTTAGCCACAATCAACTCCATTTTTAGTGGGGAGGAGGGTCAAGGAACTCCAATTCTACTTCTAGTGAGAATTTGGGGGATTTTTGGTAATCCAAACCACAATTTCTTGTTTGTTCGGGTTAAATTCAAGTGTAGATTGAAGGCTTATTGAAGATTAGTCATCAAAGGTATAATTTCTCGTTCCCAATTTCATTGTTCATTCATTGTCTTCATTCATGCCTTCTAACTGCTTTCATCTTTAAGTGCTTTCTTTATTGCTTTCTTTTAATTGCTTTCTTTATTATTATCATGTCTAGGTTAGATTTAAATGCTTTCTTTATAAACCCTCACGAGAGCTACCTCGTCCACCCGGGCTACCGGGGGGTTTAAAGGGCTTGATGCATATGCTAATGCATCCACGATTCCTGCGAAAGTGAGTTAGGTTTTTAGTTTTTCTTTTTAGTCCTTTTCTTCGTTTTTAGTTTGCTCGGGGCGAGCAAACCCTTGTGTTGGAGTGGTGTTCGGCCTCGTTCCGAGCCGAATTTCTTCTCTTTTATAGGGTATATTTGCTTTTTTAACCCCTATTTATATATTAGATATAATGATTTGGTGTTTTGTAGGAAAATAAGGAGTTATAAGATGTTTGGGCTTAATTGAAGGTTTTTAGGGAATCCCGAGCTATTTTCCGAGTCAAACCAAATTAACCCAAGCCGAGATCCGAGTCAAACCAAGTCAACCCGAGCCGAGAGCCGAGGCGAAACCGAAGTCGGAAATTCCATATCAAGATTGGCGCAAAACAGGGGAACGGTGCAAACTCAAAGGTTTGAAATACGTGTGCCTTCACCCTTTGGGTCATAACTCCTTCGTTACAACTCTGATAGATCTGAAAGTTTGGGAGCTTAAAGTACACACCGAGAGCTTTCCATCGATATCTTACGGGCCTAAAATGGAGTTCGGATGAAGAAGTTATGCGCGTTTGAAGTCGGCAGGAAAAAGCGCGAGCTGCTCGCGAGCCAGGCTTCTGGGGCAACAAAGACACCAGCCACAACGCTGGCTCGCCCGAGCCACACTGTCTGCGGAGAAATTGCTGCGCGTGCTGAGAATTATTTCTAGGGTTTTGGGTTGTATTTTTCCTTCTTCTATAAATACCCACTTGTATTAATCTAGAATTAGAATTAGCCTAGGTAGTTTAGGAGTAGAATTAGAGTTATTGCTTTCCTTTATTTGCTTTAATCTCTCTTTAATTGTTCTTCAAGTTTTCAATTGTTCTTCATTGTTCTTCAAGCTTTCTTTGATTTCTAGCATTTGTATTCAACTTTCTCAAGCTTTCTCAATCTCTCTCAAGTTCTCTCTTGTCTTCATTGAAGTGTTTTACAAGTTTTCTCTCTCTCTCTCTCTCTCTCTCTCTCTCTCTCTCTCTCTCCTCTCTAATCTCCATTGTTGACTTGTTTTCCAAGCTTTATAGTGTTAGCCACAATCAACTCCATTTTTAGTGGGGAGGAGGGTCAAGGAACTCCAATTCTACTTCTAGTGAGAATTTGGGGGATTCTTGGTAATCCAAACCACAATTTCTTGTTTGTTCGGGGGAAATTCAAGTGTAGATTGAAGGCTTATTGAAGATTAGTCATCAAAGGTATAATTTCTCGTTCCCAATTTCATTGTTCATTCATTGTCTTCATTCATGCCTTCTAACTGCTTTCATCTTTAAGTGCTTTCTTTATTGCTTTCTTTTAATTGCTTTCTTTATTATTATCATGTCTAGGTTAGATTTAAATGCTTTCTTTATAAACCCTCACGAGAGCTACCTTGTCCACCCGGGCTACCGGGGGGTTTAAAGGGCTTGATGCATATGCTAAATGCATCCGCGATTCCTGCGAAAGTGAGTTAGGTTTTTAGTTTTTCTTTTTAGTCCTTTTCTTCGTTTTTAGTTTGCTCGGGGCGAGCAAACCCTTGTGTTGGAGTGGTGTTCGGCCTCGTTCCGAGCCGAATTTCTTCTCTTTTATAGGGTATATTTGCTTGTTTTAACCCCTATTTATATATTAGATATAATGATTTGGTGTTTTGTAGGAAAATAAGGAGTTAGAAGAAGTTTGGGCTTAATTGAAGGTTTTTAGGGAATCCCGAGCTATTTCCCGAGTCAAACCAAATCAACCCAAGCCGAGATCCGAGTCAAACCAAGTCAACCCGAGCCGAGAGCCGAGGCGAAACCGAAGTCGGAAATTCCATATCAAGATTGGCGCAAAACAGGGGAACGGTGCAAACTCAAAGGTTTGAAATACGTGTGCCTTCACCCTTTGGGTCATAACTCCTTCGTTACAACTCTGATAGGTCTGAAAGTTTGGGAGCTTAAAGTACACACCGAGAGCTTTCCATCGATATCTTACGGGCCTAAAATGGAGTTCGGATGAAGAAGTTATGCGCGTTTGAAGTCGGCAGGGAAAAACTGCCCAGAACGCTGGCTCGCCCGAGCCAGGCTTCTGGGGCAACAAAGACACCAGCCACAACGCTGGCTCGCCCGAGCCACACTGTCTGCGGAGAAATTGCTGCGCGTGCTGAGAATTATTTCTAGGGTTTTGGGTTGTATTTTTCCTTCTTCTATAAATACCCACTTGTATTAATCTAGAATTAGAATTAGCCTAGGTAGTTTAGGAGTAGAATTAGATTTATTGCTTTCCTTTATTTGCTTTAATCTCTCTTTAATTGTTCTTCAAGTTTTCAATTGTTCTTCATTGTTCTTCAAGCTTTCTTTGATTTCTAGCATTTGTATTCAACTTTCTCAATCTCTCTCAAGCTCTCTCTTGTCTTCATTGAAGTGTTTTACAAGTTTTCTCTCGTTCTCTCTCTCTCTCTCTCTCTCTCTCTCTCTCTCTCCTCTCTAATCTCCATTGTTGACTTGTTTTCCAAGCTTTATAGTGTTAGCCACAATCAACTCCATTTTTAGTGGGGAGGAGGGTCAAGGAACTCCAATTCTACTTACTAGTGAGAATTTGGGGGATTCTTGGTAATCCAAACCACAATTTCTTGTTTGTTCGGGGGAAATTCAAGTGTAGATTGAAGGCTTATTGAAGATTAGTCATCAAAGGTATAATTTCTCGTTCCTAATTTCATTGTTCATTCATTGTCTTCATTCATGCCTTCTAACTGCTTTCATCTTTAAGTGCTTTCTTTATTGCTTTCTTTTAATTGCTTTCTTTATTATTATCATGTCTAGGTTAGATTTAAATGCTTTCTTTATAAACCCTCACGAGAGCTACCTCGTCCACCCGGGCTACCGGGGGGTTTAAAGGGCTTGATGCATATGCTAAATGCATCCGCGATTCCTGCGAAAGTGAGTTAGGTTTTTAGTTTTTCTTTTTAGTCCTTTTCTTCGTTTTTAGTTTGCTCGGGGCGAGCAAACCCTTGTGTTGGAGTGGTGTTCCTCGTTCGTTCAAGAATTTCTTCTCTTTATAGGGTATATTTGCTTGTTTTAACCCCTATTTATATATTAGATATAATGATTTGGTGTTTTGTAGGAAAATAAGGAGTTAGAAGAAGTTTGGGCTTAATTGAAGGTTTTTAGGGAATCCCGAGCTATTTCCCGAGTCAAACCAAATCAACCCAAGCCGAGATCCGAGTCAAACCAAGTCAACCCGAGCCGAGAGCCGAGGCGAAACCGAAGTCGGAAATTCCATATCAAGATTGGCGCAAAACAGGGGAACGGTGCAAACTCAAAGGTTTGAAATACGTGTGCCTTCACCCTTTGGGTCATAACTCCTTCGTTACAACTCTGATAGGTCTGAAAGTTTGGGAGCTTAAAGTACACACCGAGAGCTTTCCATCGATATCTTACGGGCCTAAAATGGAGTTCGGATGAAGAAGTTATGCGCGTTTGAAGTCGCGAGGAAAAAGCGCGAGCATGGCTCGCCGAGCCAAACCAAGGCAACAAAGACACCGACCACAACGCTGTTGGCCACAATCTGCGGAGAAATTGCTGCGCGTGCTGAGAATTATTTCTAGGGTTTTGGGTTGTATTTTTCCTTCTTCTATAAATACCCACTTGTATTAATCTAGAATTAGAATTAGCCTAGGTAGTTTAGGAGTAGAATTAGATTTATTGCTTTCCTTTATTTGCTTTAATCTCTCTTTAATTGTTCTTCAAGTTTTCAATTGTTCTTCATTGTTCTTCAAGCTTTCTTTGATTTCTAGAATTTGTATTCAACTTTCTCAAGCTTTCTCAATCTCTCTCAAGCTCTCTCTTGTCTTCATTGAAGTGTTTTACAAGTTCTCTCTCTCTCTCTCTCTCTCTCTCTCTCTCTCTCTCTCCTCTCTAATCTCCATTGTTGACTTGTTTTCCAAGCTTTTTAGTGTTAGCCACAATCAACTCCATTTTTAGCGGGGAGGAGGGTCAAGGAACTCCAATTCTACTTACTAGTGAGAATTTGGGGGATTCTTGGTAATCCAAACCACAATTTCTTGTTTGTTCGGGGGAAATTCAAGTGTAGATTGAAGGCTTATTGAAGATTAGTCATCAAAGGTATAATTTCTCGTTCCCAATTTCATTGTTCATTCATTGTCTTCATTCATGCCTTCTAACTGCTTTCATCTTTAAGTGCTTTCTTTATTGCTTTCTTTATTATTATCATGTCTAGGTTAGATTTAAATGCTTTCTTTACATGCATCCCTGTGTCTTGGTTGAGATGGTATGGTTGATATGGTCAACGAAATCTCGCGTTGCCTGACTCCCCGTGTCCTCGGGCTGGCCCCCCGCTGCATCACCTGCATCCGTACCACGACCAGCACGGCGAGTTGACGCAGTCACATTGCGTCTGTGGGGGTCCCCAGACTCACCCCCCTTCCAACCACTCACAAGTCGATTCGCCCGGTCCAGAAACCCTCGACCCTTGCCCTTCCCTACCATTTTAGATCACCTGCAAAATGAAGACATACATAACATAATAATCATTTAAGCCGCAAGAATATGCGCAAATGGGTTAACGTGTGTTGGTTAACTAAGTCGTGTCACGAGGCAGGAGGATCATGTTATTGTCCAAGGAGAGTGTGTTGTTTAACTATTAATCTATGGTTGAAAAAGACTTTCATCAGTCGTACCGACTTCTCGTTTAATTGTTTGGTTCCCAAAAATTAACGCACTGTCAGCAGTGAAATTGCGCGAGGTCTACAATGCTCTGGGAGTTAGAAGTGCATCAGATTCGGTACAATGTAATGTTTCTATTGTGCAGCCTGGTGGGCAACAAGATAAGGCGGATCTGAAAAAGAATCTAGTAGTGAAGGGTCTAATACAAATCGTGTTGGGCTTTCTTGCATGTAAGATTCACAGGTCCGTCAAAGCAGTGAATTTGCATCATCGTTCAATGCTTTGATGGACCTATGAATCTTACATGCACGAAAGTCCAACACGATTTGTACCAGACCCTTCACTACTAGCTTCCCTTTCAGATCCGCCTTATCTTGTTGACCCACCAGGATGCACAATAGAAACATTGTATTGCCGAATCTAACACGCTCTAACTCCCAAAGCTGCAGATCTCGCCAATTTCACCTGGCGATAGTGGGCTACTTTTTGGGAACAAAACAAATAAACGAGTTGATCTTGAGGCATTGGTTAACCTTCTCAACCATACATTATCAGGTTACAACACACACTCTCCTTGGACACTAACATGACCCAAAACTCAACCTCTTTTTTTGACGTATACAACTAACATACTATAACTATACATTAACATAATTATTATCCTAACCTACCATCACAAAATAACCTATTCACTTACGTATCAACTGGTTGTTGAGTACCTAAGTTATTAAATGGATGTGACATAACTAGTATGTCATCATTTGGAGTTATGAGTACATAAGTTGACAATTAAGTTGGATTATGAATAAATTACCCATACCAGCTATATACGCCAACTTACTTACAAATAACAACCAAAATCATCCAAACTCAAATCCTTTTAACACAACTACATATAAACTATTCGGAATATACACTAACCCCTAAACTTAACCCTACATCACAATTACAATTTTTTTCTAAGACAATTAATCACTAACATTAACACATGCTTAATCACTAAATAATATTAACGCATCAAATATTAACAACGAATCACTATCACTGATATTAATCACTACTAATTGTCATATTAACACATGCTTAACATTAATATTAATATTAATCTAATTTTCATAACACAATATTAATAATAATAATAAAATTAATCACTAATAATTATCAAATTAACACATATTTAAAAATAATATTAATTATAACAATATTAATAATTATCATATTTAATAATAACAATAATAACTTTAATAAATATAATATTTAATTTTTATTTATTATTTAACAATAATAATATTAATAACAATTATTAACAATAATAATATTAATTACAATTATTATCAATAATAATATTAATAAAAATAACAATAACAAAATCAATAAACATAACAATAACAATATTAATAAACATAACAATAATAATAATTAATATTAATAAAATTAATATTTAAAAAAAACGAAAAAAAAATAAAAAAAAGGTCGGGTGAAATTTCATATGAAACACCGCAATGCGCCGTTGCGGCACCCAGATCCCGACATGGCCGCGGCCGTCCCGACTGCTTTTTTTTATTTTTTTTTTTGCGTTTTTCGGTCGAAATACAAAATTACAAAACATAAAACCTCAAATTCAAAATACAAATTCGAAACATACCTCAAATTCGTCGATTAAATCCCGGTATGAGAGTGGTTTGTGGTGGTCGATGGTTGAGAGCGTTTTCTAGAGAGATAAACTAGAGAGATAGTGGAGAGTGAAGTTATGAGGTTCAAGGGCGTGGGTTGGAAATATTATGCGAAAGGTGGGCGACAATAGTAAAAAGGGGGGCGACGAAAAGCAAGCGGGTAAAAACATAGTCATAAAACACAGTTATCAGATTATGATAGGGTGATGTGGGATATCCTCCCCCACTTCTTCCCTTTTCCTCCAGTTGTACCACACAAAATTAATTCAGTATTAACCCCTAGATCACAAAGGGTTGAAGAATTACATTGTGGTGGCTCCCAGTCCATCCCTTTAGAGGAGCCTTCTCTGACAACATTATCCACTTTCTTGAATAAAGTGGTCCACCATTTCATTTTCACCAATGAGATCATATCCTGCCCAGGGATGTCTTCAGGTGCTGGTGTCTTCATGTGGAACTGTTCGGTCTCGTTCGGAGCCGGATTTATATCATTTATAAGGTGTTTTGCTTGTTTTAGCCCCTTGAATAATAATGAGTTAGAAGGAAATTGAGCTTAATTGAGGCTTTTTAGGGAATTCCGAGCGATTTCTCGAGCCAACCCAAGCCGAGACCCGAAGCGAAACCAAACCGGGAAATCCTGCTCCACTACAACAGCCAAACGGGCGTCGCACCCGTGACATCATGGGTCGCGCCCGTGACAATCTTCTTTGGTGTCAAGACATCGACCAAGGCAGGGAATCAGATAGAGGTCGCACCCACTACGGATACTATCGCGCCCGCGACGTAGTTGGGCTGACTTCGGATGGGTAGTTCTGTAGACACCGGATTTTGGCACATGAATATATAGCATATCTATATAACAAGGCAAAAATGAAGAAGAAAGAGAAGATGGTTGATACAATAGTTTTTAGTATAGTTTTTCATACACTTTTAGTGTAATTTTTATTATTTCTTTTTATGTATTTTCAGTTAGGAAATTAGGAATTAGAAAATAAGGGAAACCAAGCCATGCAAGCCATAAGAGCAAGTGCAGGAGGTCACAGGATCGAAGCCTCACAAAAACACTCCAAAAATACCTCATATTAGCTCACAACAAAGGCTATCTCCGTCCAGTGTGAACCACCACTTCCCAAGGTGGGTGAGTTCACACAACATCGTCCATGGGTGCGTGGATGATAGCGGGAACCTCCCCCTAGCTTGTAGGCTTGTCGGCCTCCACAGCTCCGTACACACGTGGTTAATTAACCACGAGCCACCGTCCATCCAAGAGCGTCCCCCCTACTGCATGGTGTTTTGTGCTTGCTGACTGAAGACTACGAATATGCATGCATGCCTACTATCCTCTACTCCTATGAATACTACCCCTCTCAAAACTCATTTCACTCACCAATTCACTCATCACCTATCCCTCTCTACTTATTCTCTTACTCACTCTCTCTAAATCTCTCTTATAATCTCCTTACTTATTATTATTCTTCATCTCATATTCATCTCTTATTCATCTCCCATCCAATCCATCCTCTATTCTATCTTACTCTCCATCCATAATCTTCATTCTCTTACATCACAAAAATCCTAAACACATATCCTATTCTTATTCATCCTAAACTCCACAAAAAACCCTAGCCTAAACACATCCAAAACCACAAAAAGAGCCTTATTATTCCCCTCTTATCACCCTTTTCTTATCATCTTTTCACCACTTTTTCTATCATCCCTTTGGCACTTGGAGAGGAAGGTTTTAAGGCATCAAGGAGGATTCAACAAGCATTCAAAGGCTATGCAAGGATTTCCCCAACAAAGTAGCAATGTAAGCTTTTAAGTGTTCTTGTTTTGTACATAATTGTTTGTATTCTTTATCTTGTATATTACATTTTTTTTTGCATGATTCAATGAAGTAATTCTATAAAGTATTCATTCATTTCCCTTCCAAACTATATCAAAAGCACATTTTAAACTTTTAGTAGAGTCTTTCCTTTTGTGAAAGGCGAACTCTTAAAGTTTACTGTTCGAGTTCGTAGCCTTACCCCTGAATCCAATCTTGGGTTTTGCAGGCGGAGTCTTTCTTTATTTTCTTTTGGTTTTGTCTTGGCTTTCCCCTTAAAAAGACGGGTGACGACTCCCATTTCAAACCAAAACACATCGAGGATTGCATAAACTACGGTTTTACAATGTATCGATGCAACTTTAGGGTTTTTCTTTCTTATATTTCTAAATAATAGTTGCATAAATCACTCTCTTCCGAGCCTAGCATTTAAATGAGCAAATTGGGTTAAATTTAGAAGAGTTTGGAACAAGTGGATGTTCGCTCTTAAAGATTTAATTCGATGACTCATAAAATGCCTAAGGGAAAGTGATTTTACAAAATATTATTCATGAAATGTAAATTTGATTTCCTTAAAGAGTTTTTCAAAGGTTAAACCCCAGCACAAATCACTGAATCACACCCCAATCCAAACGTGGGCGTTCGGAAGCCCGAACGGCGAGGAAAAATGTCCACAGGATTTTTGGCGACTCCACTGGGGAGTTTTTATAAAGAGGGTAAAACTTGAAAAAAGTTTGTGTGCTTTAAATCTTTTGGAAGGAAAATGAATTTTACTTTATATTATTAAATCATTCTTTTAGACATAATGCATTACATATACCGGGGCACTCCCTTGACATGTAATATGTCGTAGGAGCACGTAAATCGGCGGTATTAGGCTTTTTCTCTTTAAACCACAAAAATAACCCATGGGATGTCGGACCGGCCATACTCAATTGGTGCACTTACACCGAGAGAGCATTGGTCACCACATCCACTCATGCATCACTCTACGAGGTCTCCACACGAGCCTCCACGAGCAACACCCAACACATTCAAGTTGCCTTTACAACAAGAATGCACCGGGGCGAGTACATGAGTCGTTAAGCCTTATCCAGCCAATAAACCCTTTTGTACATAGAGCCTTGGTTTAGGATACCTCTTGTTCATATGTATGATATGTGCTATGTGTTTATTTTTTTGTAAAGAGTCGACCTTAAGTTTAGGAATGTTGTTCTAGTCAATATAGTAGTCATTGGGCTGAGAAGAGTCATGTTTACCAACTAAGTTAATTAACCTCAAAAATTATGGTTAACCCAGTGGTTGGGCCCATTTATCTATAAAGGTTAATTATCTTGGTTTATAAAGCAAACTCAACTCGCCTTTGATGATTCTATATGGCCCTTTACAATCTCTCCTTAATAGAGATCCAATAAACTTGATTAAAGTCAAAACAAAGCTAGTGGGTAAAGTCTTAGACTGCATAATAATCACTGGGCTAGAGTAAATTAATTTATCGAGTTAATTGTCGAATCTGTCACACTTATGGCCGGCCTGTGGTTAGGCCCAACCATATCAGATTTGGCAATTAAGTCCATAAATCAATTACAACTCGCCTGTTGTTGGTTTTATCCAGTCCTTTACGATATCCACTTTCCTAAACAAATAGAATAAAAAATGTATAGAAAGAGTAGACTGTCAGTCATGTTGATCATTATTCTAGCCCGCGTAATAGTCAGTATGGCTTGAGTTAGACTAATAAATTTTCCGAGTTACGGATTCTCCTTAAAATGGTCGGCCTGTGCATGGGGCCCATCCGAATTGAGAAACACTGACTCGTGATTCCTTATTCAGTTTTGATTCGCCATCCTTGGCTTTATTCGGCCCTTTATAATGATCAGTTGTCCTTAGGGTCCATATAGATTTAGGTCTGTAAGGTAGATAAAGTGTGTTGTAGTCCATGTGTTCGTACCTGTGCATGTGTCTGTGTCTGTGCATGTGTATGTGTATGTGTATGTGCATGTGTCTGTGCATGTGTATGTGTATGTGCACGTGTTTGTGCATGTGCATGTGTTTGTGCATGTGCATGTGCATGTGTTTGTGCATGTGTATGTGTCTGTGCATGTGTTTGTGTGTGTACGTGTTTGAGTCTTTGTTAGGTTTTTATCAACACGTGCTTTGAGTCGTCATACGTGTTTGAGTCTTTAGGTTTTTGTTCACACGTGCTTTGAGTCTTTTTAGGTGTAAATACGTGTTTGATTGTGTTGAGTCTTAGTTAGGCGTAAATATGCGTGTTTAAGTTTGTTGAGTCTTTTTTAGGTGTAAATATGTGACTGTTTGTTGAGTCTTCATTAGAGTCGGACCTAATTTTGAGGTATTGTTTTAGTCCGCGTAATAATCGTTGGGTTTGAGAAGAAATGAATTTATAAATGTGATTAACTAACCTTAAAATTTATGGCCGACTTGGTTGCGAGGCCCATCCATTTTAATGGTTAATTGGCCCTGTTTATCGATTCATTTTAACTCACCTTTGATGGTGTTATTCGGCCCTTCTCAGTATTCTCTTATTTTGGGTCCAAAGAAAATGATTAATAATAAAAATAAAGTTAGTATGTGTCGTTCTAGCCCGCAAAACGGCCAGTTATTAAAGGAATTCCTAGTCGGCTCTCTGTGAAATATTCATTTGGTCGAGGACTTCCAAACACATCGTAAGCTAAACCCGTGTTGACGAATAACCAACCCGCAATGAATAGGGAAGGTATGGTAATGCTATGAATAACCCATTCCTTAGCTGGAAAGATATGTGGCCATGAAAGGAGGATTAAGTGATCCGCTGCCGAACTTATTCCAATTCCATCTCGGATCGATATAGCAATATCGATCCGAGATCTTGGAATTTCTCATTCAATGAGCATTCTCAATATTATGCCTTGAAGAGGACTCGAACCTCCACGCTCTTTAGCACGAGATTTTGAGTCTCGCGTGTCTACCATTTCACCACCAAGGCATCTTGAGAATGATTCGTATTCTATGAATATGATATCTATCTAGTGTGATGTATGGAATATACGACAAAGGTAGAGTGTTGGAGTATTTCTATTGATCGGTCATATAGGACTGAGTCGGACATCCAATTGCTTCGATTTGAATTATCTGGAGGATGCCTTATGCTTATATATCAAAAAGATGGACAATCAAACCTATTTCTCGATTCAATAGAAGCCTAAAGAGATGAATAGGGTCCCAAATAACGAGAGATATGTAAAACAGGTTCGATTTCGCCTATTCCTAATCCTAGATGGAATGGAACGATGCGGAGATCCATATGTAAACATAGTATCTATTTAGATACGCTCGAATGACCCCTTCTCAGAATGGGCATGTATATAACCCTATTCTGGTCCGGTATGGAATGAACTTATAATCATGGAATCGACTCGATCATCAGATTCTAGATTATAAGTTCATAACCCTAGCCCATTCCCATTTTGGGCGGAACAGATCTACTAATTCTTTGATTCCAAATAGTAAGAGGGATCTTGAACTAAGAAATAGACTCTAGAAGCTAAAAAAAGGTATCCTGAGCAATTGCAATAATCGGGTTCATTGATATTCCTAGTATGGTATATGCTATCACACATACAATCATACTCAATTCAATGGAATTCTTTGATCTTAAAGGGGATCTTCTATAATTTTTGATAAGACCATTCACTATTTCTTGAAGCTCGATCTCTCCCCCGGATGAACCATATAGCCAAGAGAAACCATGAATCAGAATAGAAGAGCTTGCCCCACCCATGAGTAAATATTTCGTAGTAGCCTCATTAGACCGTACATCTTTCTTGGTATATCCAGATAATAGGTAGGAGCACAAACTGAAACATTCTGGAGCTACAAAGATAGTTATTAAATCGTTAGCACCGCATTAAAACATTCCTCCTAGAGTAGCTGTAGTCTCAAGGTTAGAGAAAATAAATTTATAAGCCTAATTATAAAGTCTAAAAAATCCATGGTCGGCCCGTTGGTAAGCCCATCCATGGTGGAATTAATAATTGAGTTTATAAGTCCGTTTTAACTCACCTTTTGATGGCTTTATTCGGTCCTTTACGACATCCGCTTTCCATGAGTTTAAATAAATGAGTATGTCGAGTCTCAAATAAAAAAAAGGGGTGTGTAAATAAGTCTAGAAGTTAGGTTGTCAGTGCGTTGAGCATTATTCTAGACCGCATAATAGCCAACATGGCTTGAGTTGACACAAGTTTGTTAGTTCAAGTGACAGATTCTCCTTAAAACGGTCGGCTTATGGTTTAAGCCCATTCGAATTGAGAAATACTCACTTGCACTTTCCAACTTATGTCAACTCGCTATATTTGACTTTATCCGGCCCTTTGTAATGCTCTTGTTGTAAAAAAGGAGTGTTGTTTGTCTCAGAATCGTATAGAGGTTAGGTGTTCCTGAGTCAGTAGATGAGTGTCTTTCATTCTTTAGGATGTCTCATAGAGGTTAGGACTGGTAAACCTGTATCACAGTTGAGTTGTTTCCTGAGTCAGTAAATAGGTGTCTTACACGTTAGGAGGTGTCATATCATGTATAGTCTAGTACACCCAAGTTATGGGTGAGTCTTTTAGAGTCAGTGTGTAAATGTCTTTCAGTCTTTAAGATGTTTTGTACAAGGTCGTGTCATATGTGAGTCTTTTCTTGAGTTAACCTGTTTGTTTTCTTTTAGAGTCTAGTGTAAACCTAGGTCTAGGATGAGTCTTTGTGTTAGTGTCTGCATGAAAGTGTCTTGCATTCTTTAGAAAGTTTTCATACGAGGTCTATGTCATAGGCGAGTATTTTCTTGAGTCAATATGCATCTATCATTTCTAGAAAGTTCCATGTATACCCAGGTCATGAGTAAGTCTTTGTTTTAGAGTCATTGTGTAAGTGTATTTTATTCTTTAAGAAGCCTCATATAAGGGTTTAAGTCATACAAATCATAAGTGGGTCGTTAGGTCGTTTCTTGAGTCAGCAGGTAAGTGTCTTCATTCCTTAGAAAGTCTCATATAGGGTCTAAGTCATAGGTAGGTCATTTCCTAAGTCAGCATGTGTCTTTCACTTTAAGGTTGTCAACCCATGTCATGGGTGTGTCTTTGTCTAGGGTTAGCATATAAGTGCTTTTCTTTTTGTAGAAATTCTAGTATAAGGTCTAAGTCATGGGTAAGTATGTGTCTAGAGTCGTCATGTAGATATTTGTCTTTTTTAAGAAGTCTAGTGTGAACCCATGTCATGGGTGAGTTGTTGAGTTTTTTCTCGTCTTGTCATATCATGTGAGTGTCTTTCTTTTTCTAGGAAAACTAATGTAGGTTCATGTCATAAGGTTGCCTTTCCAGGTCAGCACATAGGCATAAAATTTAGGGCATGTAGACCCATGTCGTGAATAAGTCTTCTCCTTAAGTCAGCATATAGAGTCTTGCATCCTAGAAAGTCTCATGTAGGGCAATAAGCACGTTCAAACCCATGTCCTGGGTGAGTCTCTCTCAAGTCAGCATGTAAACATTTTTCATTTTCAGGAAGTCCATATAGGTTATTTAGGACATGCATGCATTGGGATGGGTTTTTCTTCATTTGCCTAGTGTCAAGGTCAAGGCCTGAGCCAACAATAAAGGGAACTTTCGGGATGACAGGAAATTTTGCAACTACCGAGGGTCCCGAGGACACGACACAGAGAATTGTTGGACTTTGAAGAATAAGATTGAGGACATGATCCAGTTAGGGAACTGCCCCTACTAAAAGCAGCACAAAGGACCAAATAGAGCATGGATTCCCTATGCGAAGACAAGGGAGGCACATCATCAAAGGAGCTTTAGAAATTAGCTATAGTCTTGACTGTCAAACATTCATTTCCGGAGTCTGTTAGAGTTAAGAGTCAGTTCTTAATTCATTTCTCGAATTCAATTGCTCTTGTTGCAATTGCTATTTGTTCAAACAGAATTTCGTACTTGTATTTCAGACTTGAGTTGGAAAAGTTCTCTTATCCATCTGCCATCCTCACAAACCAAGTCTGACAAATTCACCTTCTCTTATCTTTCCATCTTTGTCTTACACCTCATTCTCATCCTTTCATTTTTCTTGAATTCGGGATTAGAGAGGAAAAGAGAAATTCAGAAAAAGAGTGATAAAAAAATAGAGTAAAAAACTATAAAGTGGTCGGTTTGAAAACCTCATTGAGGCAAATTGGGCAAAATGAGAGAATAAAATTGATGAGAGAAGTCAGCTTGTATTCCCATCCAGCAGGCTGAGCAAAAGGAGAGAGTGTTGTTAGAAAAGACCAAGTCCAATAACCTCTCTAAAGTGAACACTCATTAGAAATGCCGCAACTTAACCAAATATGCCGAGGAAAAGGGGCTTCCGCCCAGCCTTCATTTCACCACCCACATTACCTTCGTCTTTTCATCCAATCTCGACCTACCACTTACTACCTATCATTTACATTTCTAGCCTTTTCCATTAAATCTCAACCTTTTCAAAACCCTTTCATTCATTAAACCAAATCCAAAAGGTGTGTTATGACCAATGGAGAACAGGAGGCGACCCGTGAAGGAGTTCGGGAAAAAAAAAGGAGGTTCAAAAGAAAGGAGTTAAAAAACGAAAGAAAAAATGAAAAAAAAAGGAGAAACAAAAAAAACGTTGAGTGGGATAGCAAAAAAAATAGAGAGGGAGATAGCAAAAAAAAAAAAGAAAAAAGGGAGAAAGAAACAAAAGAGCAGAAAAAGAGAGGATGGGAGAATAAGAAAGTTAGAAGGCAGAAATAAGAGTCATGCACACTGGAAAAATCTCTTGAACCTTTCCCATCTCAAACCTTTCCTATCTCAAACCTTCACCTCATCATACCTTTCAGCCTTCAATAACCTTCATAACCATCCATAGCCTGCATATGAACCCTCAAGCCTTTATAGCCATCTTTCCTAACCATTAAGGCACTACCCATCAGAGTTGCGCTTAAAGAACTATGACTGGCCTGATGCCACCTTGGGTACGTAGGAAAACCTCTTCGAGGCCCGACCCGATACTTTTCACTTTAGAGAACTTTCCTTATGTCCAACTAACCCACATCTCTTACAGACACTGAATATTCCTTTGTAACGAAACTTCACCCGTACCCGACTTCCTCTTTTCATTCTGATGAAAGGTCCTAGAACTAATGACTTCTATAGGTCAATTTTGACCCACATTTTCATTTTGTCTTGCGAGGTATTAACCTCTCTATGGAAGTTGAGCTCGACATACTCACCTACCACCTCCATCAGTGCTCTTAACACACTAGCTCTCCTATGCTTGAACGATAACCCATCCACCTGGATCTAGAAAAGAAAAATGTTGAAATTCATCCTCTCCGGTATTCCTTCTTATCCACAATACTTCAGGATCATCAAAGATCCATCCAAGGCCGCATTTTGTGCTCTAAACAAGTCATACACGTCTTCTGTTGACGACAAAGTAATTCTGAACAAGAATTCCTCATTTTCCACTATTTCAACAGTCGTCGGCCCACTGAGACCCTAGTGTCGTAAAATGATCTCCGCTATTTTCTCCGAAGTCCATCTCCTCAGGTCCAAAATTGGCCCCAAAAAAGAATGGGTTAGTTGGTGGCAAAATGCCTCATCTGGCTCAGAGACCTCTTAATTAAGGGAGCTCCATCGTGATCTATTAGGCTAGGGTTTGAGAAGGGGATGAGGAATGATCGAAAGTTGGAATACAGATAGCTCATTTTAGGTAATTTTTCCGTTTATGAAGAGACAAGTATTTTGCTTGTTCCACTATTTTTTCTCACACCTATAAATAACCCTAAATTCCACTGCTCTCCTAATCACTTTACTACTACTACTTAAGGATACTGACAGAAAATCTGATAGAGATTACTTTTTTTTCGCCGCCACTCTCTCTTCTCTGGGCTTGGCATCCATCATCATCGTCGTTGGTATTAATTCTTCTACATGCGTGAACTAGTGAGCATATCCTTCTTCCTGGGGCTGGGACTCCTTGGTTCCTTATTTGCGATAACTTTCGTATCATGGTAGCTGAACTGTCGTTTCTCCTTAACTTGCTAAGCTACGTCTGCACAGATCTCCTCGTAGACGTCAAATCTCATTACACCTTCTCGGCGAATTACTCCATTTCAAAGTTATTGGTTTTCCGATGTATTTTGTGGACAATTATCTTCCACAATACGTGATAGGTAAAGTCTCTAGTTCATATTACTCTCATATCTTTGGGTAGTTGGGGTTTGTGGTTAGTAACTTGGGAGCGCCACCTAACTTCCACTTAGTCTTGGTGGTTTCCACTCCCCTATTCACTTGTGTATGAGAACAGTAGATTATTGTAAATGTCGACTTTTTATCTCTTTAGCACTCCTCTCTAAACAGAGTGCACTGGGTTTAAGAGATAACAATAAAGATATACTCCATTCCTCTACATTATTTCACTTAGTGTAAAACCCCGAAAAATCCAAAGATGTTGACCGTGACGTCGTTAGTAAATTAGGTTTGACTTCGTTATTTATTATTATTCGCTTGTGTTTATTTTTTTTGCTAACACTTGAGCTCGTAGGATCGTGAGAGACTAACAAGAGTATATCGGTAATTTCGTGGGTTTAGTATTATTAGTTTTACTCTATTTTCTTTAGTATTATTATTAATATTATTGTGTTATATGAATAATTACGTGAATATAATAATTACGTGAATATTATTTGCTATGTGATTACTATTAATATTATTATTAGTATTATTATTATTATTGCTATTATTATTATTATTAGTTGGTTTTTAGAAAAATTAGATTTTAATTGTTTTTGTAAAACCTCGAGTTTTAGGAGGAATGAAACCGTTAGTTTTCTTACCGCACCGTTAGGGTTAAGTTTAAGTTTCGAGGACGAAACTTCTTTTAAGAAGGTAATGATGTAAAACCCCGAAAAATCCAAAGATGTTGATCGTGACGTCGTTAGTAAATTAGGTTTGGCTTCGTTATTTATTA
Source organism: Portulaca oleracea (assembly GCA_029582165.1). Classification (NCBI taxonomy): domain Eukaryota; kingdom Viridiplantae; phylum Streptophyta; class Magnoliopsida; order Caryophyllales; family Portulacaceae; genus Portulaca; species Portulaca oleracea. Next base: position 39,879,292 of record CM055882.1, read on the forward strand.
TTTTTCGTCTGTGTTTTATTTTGCTAACGCTTGAGCTCGTAGGACCGTTGAGGGGCTAACAAGGGTATATTAATACTTTTTCGTGAGTTAAGATCTTTGTGATATTATATATATTATTATGTGATTAATTACGTGAATATTATTTGCTATGTGATTATATGATTATTAGTATTAATATTATTATTACTATTATTAGTATTATTAGGTTTTTAGAAAAATCTGTTTTTAATTGTTTTAGTTGGGTTGGGTTAGGAGTGTTAATTGGGCCTAATTAAATGGGTAGTATATATACACCTCTCCTCCCCCCTAAACCTACCAAACCCTAATCCCTCTAAAACCCTAATCCCTCCAACCCTCTCTCTTTGCTTCCCCCTCGGCCGGCAACCACCACCAGCAGCCGCCGGATTTCGCCCTCGCCGGAATCCGTCGCAACCACCATCGCTTGCCCTATCTCCCTCCTCTCTCTCTCTTTCGCTGCCTTTCTCTCTCACCCTCCGTCGAGTCGCTGCGCCGCCACCACCGGACGACCACCGCCACCACCACCGGACGACCACCGTCACCACCGCCAGCGTCGCTGCCCGACCACCAGACGACCCTCGCCCCGCCACCCTAACGTCGCCGGAGCCCTCCCCAGTCGAAGGGAAACGTTCGACCACCACCATCGTGATTTGCTGCTCGGAAAATCAACGTCGACCACCCCCTCCGACGAGCCACCATCGTCGCCTGCCACCTGCGACCGCCGACGCACGCCCTCCGACCAACACTCGCCGCCACCGTCGCCAAGAAACACCCCCTCTGCCCTGAACCCTACGTAAAAACCCTAACCCTAAAAACCCTAAACTGTTTATCTATATTGTTTTGTTATATTTTTTCCTTTTCTTTTTCCTTTTTCTTTTCTGTTTTTATTTTCAAAAATATTATTCTGTTTTTATAATTATTGAATTGTATTGTTAGTTTTGTAATTAGGAAAATTATATGTAATCTTGTTCTTAATTGTAATTATGTGTAATTTGTAATAAGTTGTTATGTGTAATTAATTTGTTCTTGTATTGTTTTATTTACATATAATTTGTTTAATTATTATATGTATTTTTTTTTGTTATTAGGGTTGTAATAGTTAAATTGTTAGGGTTCAATTGGTATGTACTTGGCCTTGTAAATCATGTTAGGGTTAGATAACCTTATTAATGTATGCACGAATTCGTAAAGTTTAATTACCTAGTTTAATTCTTGAATTATTAGTTAAGGTTTCACATATTCTTTATCTCAATCATGTTCAAATCTTGTTAATAATTTAGGTTGAATCCTTGTTTATTAATTCTTGGTTCTTGATTGAATCTTGTTTAAAAGAAATTAGTTTTGTTTAGGATTCTTGGTTGATAGTTTAAATATTTATTTGTTCCTTATATTTCATTTATATGTTCTTTAAGTCTTTCTTGATTCTTGAATTCTTGTTTAGCTAGTAAAGGAATTAGTGTTGGTTTTTCTTGATAGATAGTTACTTGTAACATTTTACTTTATTTGTTCTTCCCTAAAGTTCTTCTTGAATTTCTTAATTAAAGAAACCGCATGTTTAACCACCTTTGTATTATTTCGTGAAATTCTTGCTGTAGTGTTATAACCCTATAACTAATTCATGTTTTAAAATCTTTAAAACCTTGTTTACGTGTTTATGTTCTAAGAAATTTTATTTCCTTGTACGACTTAAGTTTTAATTAAAGTTTTATTAAAGTGTTCTTGTTTTTAATAAGTTTACTTCTACAAGTTAATTGTTGGACCTAAGTTAAGTTGGACCTTATATCTTAGACCCTAAGTATCGTTTTAAGTCCAAATTAGAACCCCAAGACCGATTGGTAAAAGTTAGAACCGAAATTATAGATTAAATAAGAACCGGGATCGGACAGTTTCGTTAGTGTCTAAAGATCGAGTCACCACGGCTAGTGTAGTTACCTTTTTATTGAGCCCTTTTAACTGGAGGTTCCCTTAGATGTTAGGAACCATAGAAATTTTACGGATCGAACGTTTGATTTGTATAACCCGAGTTATAACCTTTTTACCAGAACCTATCTGATCTGGACCAATTGAGAAGATGGGTATTTTTAGAGTCCTTCGGGACTGATATGGGCTTGGTCATCAACATAGAAGTTTTAGTAGACATCCCGAGGTTTCCGAAAAGTCCAGAACCAGACCCATAGGATGTCGGGAAGTCGAGTTGTGACCCGTTTTATGTGAACGTTACAATCTGTCCTCTGTTTGCTGTTATTTATAAAGAATTGTTGAGTGAAAATAATGTGTGGTCCTGTTATGTGTTTTCTTGGATGTGTTAAGTATAATTTCATAAATGATAGGAACCTAAGTGTTCCTAGGGGATGGTTTAGGTAGTTGATAGTTAATACTAACTTCGTTAGAACGCGTTTTGATTAGATAATTATTCTTATTCTAGGCCCGAGTTAGTGCGTGACGATAGTGAGCTCAAGTGTGTTCCCCTTATTGCTGTACTGTGACGTTATTCAGGTAATTGTCTATGCTCTAATCCCCACCGGGATGCTCTTTAAATGTGTTTTAATGTTTTCTAATCTGTTTTGATAATTGCATCCCGAAAGGGGACTTTTGTGGAATTATGACCATCTGTTTTGGATAACTGTTTGTAATTGTTGTACCTTGTTTTATGAGTGGAGAAATTGAGATGGTCTTTTATAAGTGGTTTTATTATTGTTTCTGATAATCTGGGTTGGGTTTGACTTGAGAGTTGTGAGATGAGTTTGAATAATGAATTAGTAATTCAAAGTGGAAACATTAAGCGGGTTGTTGATTTGATGCCTTTGACAGGCTAATGTTTTTGCGGGTGATACCCCTGAGACCAGGATTCGATGCCTGTACGGGTTATGTGCCAGGAGATCAGGGTTTCATCCCTGATATAGGATAGATGTTATGAAGCCTTTGGTGGGCGACTGTTTGATGCCTTTGAGAGCCTAATGTTTATGCGGGTGATAACCTTGAGACCAGGATTCGATGCCTGTATGGGTTATGTGCCAGGAGATCAGGGTTTCATCCCTGATATAGGATAGTGGTTTGATGCCTTTGGTAGGCGATGTTCTTTTTGGGATTTGATATCCCGCCCGCAAATTAAAATATGGATTGGATGGGTCGAGGAAACAGTATGGGATTAAAGGTTTGTAAAACGTTTGATTCGATCCCTCTCCCCAAAATGAATTGAAATGAACTTAAACTGTTTTAAACGTTAGGGGTAGACATTATTGAGATTTCCCCCTCATTTTTGAAATGTTTTGTTTTCAGGTGAAGATCTAAATGCTGGGGACGGGAATTAGAAGTGAGGACGACGAGTCTAGAAGTCCTTGAATCTTTCTATATTGTTTCGTTATGAAATCTTAAAGTTTTGTTTTGAGTTGATAGTAGTTACCGTTAGTAGACAGTTGTGTTTACCTTTCTCGCCTTGTGTTCCTTCGGGGATACGGCAGTGACGCCTAAACTAAATTTGGAGTCTTCCGCTAAGTTTTGTTTGTTAACGTTAGTTTGACTTTGACTTTTCTATATTTGAATTTCCGGGGCGTTACATAATGGTATCAGAGCTCTGGGTTGCGACCTAGTAGCTCCTCAGAGTCCTTTAGGTTTAGATGGACCCTAGGAAGCTAAGCTCGGAGCGATGAGTGTAGGATGGGAAAAGGGATTCATGCTTTCTAAAGTTGTGTGATTATGAATATAATGTTCTCTGTGTTGCTAATATGTTTTGATTATGTAGGATGGCACAACGCACACTTTCGCCACCAGACTTCACTGCGCTACACACCCATTCCTCCTGGTGGGTACTTGGGAACCCACATGCTGAATTTCTACGATGAGATCAACCGATACACCAAGGATGTCCCGAACTCCTGCTTGCGTGGCAACGAGGAAGCTCAGGCCAACGCTTTTCTACTCACCTTACGAGACGATCCCTGGTGGGGCCATACTGTGCCGTCGTTGCTGCCACCCCTGCTTCCAGAGGAGGGGTACCCACACCCGTGCTGTTGGTGTCAGAGGTACCGGGTAGAGCCGGAGCACCGAATCCCGGGGGTCCGGGGGTCTTTTCTAGGATCACCCGGATTGGGATGCGCCGAGTAGAGAGGGTCCAAGTGAACCCAGCTCTTGCACCAGTTGAGGATCATGAGGATGACCCTGAAGAAGATCCGGAGGAGGATCCCATAGAGGACGGCGCCCAGGATTCCGAGCCCGAGGTAACCTCGAGGGTCACGGTTGCACCCGCCGTCGAGCCTGACCATGAGATCCCGCCCGAGGAGGAGGATGACGTGGACCGGGGGACAGGAGAAGACTCCGAGGAGGGCTCAAGGGATGAGACGAGTGATCCCGAGTGGACTCCAGTTTCAGCGAGGAAGAACCCTCGATGCAGGAGGATCATCTGAGTGGGATGGCCACGATGTGTTGAGTATTAGTGTATAGCTGTTACGTTTGTATTTTTGTTGAACTGTGATTTGGCATGTTGTTTCTTTTGAGTAATTGTCCCGATGGGGAATATTGTACATACGATTACATTGGTGTGCATAGAAGTTGTGTTTTGTGATACTGATGTACATGTGACCTTTCAGTATGTGATGAAAGTTCATGAAATAAGTTGATGATATAAGAAATTACTTGGTGAAATAGAATTACAATTTCGTATTGTTTAGCACCCTATGAGAAGACCGGACCAAGTAGTTACCTCTAGTATGATGTTGAGATAATGGATTGGAAAACCCTTAAGTAGTCTAAATCAACCCTTTGAACCAGGATGTCGGACGTGAACGGTTCTCAACCCAACCACGGTAATAGGGAGCGCCCACAAGCTGCGGCTGAATCGCGCCACAAGCGCACCAACGTCTTCCTCACTTGATATCCGGGCCGAGTACCACAGCACCGGGGAACGACCTAGCCAGCTTGCTGATGATTGAGATGCTTAACAAGCACGAGGATTTACTGAAGAGGGTGGTGGATCGACAAGGAGGAGAAAGGGAAAATGATCCCTCCGCTCTCCTCCAAAGGTTCAATAGCTTCAACCCGCCCACTTACCCCGGGGTAGCTGACCCCAAGGTCTTCGAAGATTGGGTTAGGGAGAATGAGAAGATTTTCGACACCACACATTGTCCTGAGGAGTTAAGGGTGGACTTTGCTGTTTGCCACCTGAAGGAAGAGGCCGATTTGTGGTGGGCCAGTGTGAAGGAAATAAGGACTGAACCGGGTTTCGACTGGAACCACTTCAAGGTTGTGCTAAGGGATCGATTTTACCCAATTTCTCTCCAGAAGGCGAAAGAAAAAGAATTCATGAATCTGCGTCAAGGGGAAACTAGCGTGCCCGCCTACTCTACAAAGTTCACCGAACTATCTCGGTTCGCATCTGCTTTGGTAGCCACTGAACAGCTAAGGATGGACCGTTTCTGGGATGGACTGAACTGCAAGATTCAGGATCGCATGTCATCGCGAGAGTTCACGTCTTATCAGAACATGCTGAACGTTGCCCTCACTGTAGAAAGGGTAATGCAGGACATGGAACGACAGCTAGGCATACAAGGGCAAAAGAGGAAAGAGCCACCCCGTTTCAACCCACCTCAACCTTATCAGGAAAAGAGGTTCCGCCCCAACAACTGGCAAAACAATCGATCTTCCGGACGTGGACCAACTCATGTGCCTATTTGTGGGATTTGTGGTCGATCTGGCCATCTTGCTAGAAATTGTAGATCAGGAGCTGCAAAGGGAGGATGCTTTAAATGTGGGAGTCTCCAGCATCACATCAGGCAATGCCCTTTACAGAACTCAGGGGGTAATAATAATGGGAACAATGGGAATAATGGGAATTGGAGAGCCCCGCAGACAACATATCAAAACCGGGGAGGCTATAATGGGAACCAAAGGCCACAACAGCAAAACCAAGGTGGATCTGGTGGAAATCAGAATAACCGAGGGAGGCCAGCAAACCCGCCTCGTCCGCAACAACAACCACCGCGCAACGCAGGAGGACGAGTATATGTAATGAGGAAAGAAGAGGCTGAGAATGAAGCAGACGTTGTGACGGGTACCTTCTCTCTCCACCTCTACAATATCTCTGTTTTGTTTGATTCTGGTGCTAGTCATTCTTTTGTTGGACGAGCTATAGTAGAGAAGGCTAAGATGAAACCCTCGGAGAATAGTAAGCCTATGTCGGTAGCCCTACCTACCGGGGATACCATTAGTTGTGGAGAGTTATATGGTGGATGTCCTATAGTGATAGCAGGACAGGAGTTTGAGGCCGACCTTTATATGTTTGACTTAATGGAGTTCGACGTTATTTTGGGGATGGACTGGTTAGCAAAATATAGAGCCCAGATAGATTGTTATAAGCAAAAGGTGACCTTAATGGGATCGAACGGAAAGAAGGTAGTGCATTGGAGTGATAGGCATATTCAGAGTGTGCGGATCATCTCTGCCCTCAAGGCTCAGAAGTTGTTGGGTCAAGGTTGTGAAGGGTTTCTGTGCAACGTAATCGACATCAAGACGGAGGAGCTTACGATTGAGAATATCCCGGTAGTGCGGGAGTATTCTGATGTATTTCCGGAGGAGATCCCGGGTTTGCCTCCAATCAGGGAGGTAGATTTCTGCATCGATTTGGAGCCCGGCGCCGCACCTGTTTCAAAAGCCCCATATCGCATGGCGCCCGCAGAGCTTAAGGAGTTGAAGACTCAGCTGGACGAGCTGCTAGAAAAGGGATATATACGACCCAGCACGTCACCATGGGGAGCACCTGTACTGTTCGTAAAGAAGAAGGATGGTAGCATGAGGTTGTGCATCGATTACCGGGAGTTAAACAAGATTACCGTCAAGAACCGTTACCCTCTACCTCGTATTGATGATCTTTTCGACCAGTTGCGAGGAGCAACAACGTTTTCTAAGATAGACCTGAGGTCAGGTTATCACCAGTTAAGAATTCGCGAAGAAGCTATCTCTAAAACCGCATTCCGAACTCGGTATGACCATTATGAGTTTGTGGTAATGCCTTTTGGGCTTACAAATGCCCCAGCCGCCTTCATGGATTTAATGAACAGAGTGTTCGAGCCGTTCCTGGATAAGTTTGTAGTGGTGTTCATCGACGACATATTGGTATATTCAAGAACACGAGAGGAGCATGCGAATCATCTGAGAGAAGTATTGACGACTCTACGAACCAACAAGCTTTATGCGAAGCTTAAGAAGTGTGAGTTTTGGTTGGAACAAGTAGCTTTCTTAGGACATGTGGTGTCCAAGGAAGGAGTGGCAGTAGACCCCCAAAAGGTGGAGGCCATCACCAAGTGGCCGAAACCGAAGAATGCCACAGAGGTTAGGAGTTTTCTAGGCTTGGCAGGGTATTATAGGAAGTTCGTGCAAGATTTCTCGAAAATCGCTACCCCGTTGACCAATTTGACTCGGAAGTCAATAAAGTTCGCATGGTCGGAAAAATGTGAGCAAGCATTCCAGGAGTTGAAGAAGAGGCTTACATCGGCCCCTATTCTTGCTTTACCTCAAGGGAACGAAGATTTTGTCATCTACAGTGACGCATCCCACGGTGGATTGGGTTGTGTGCTCATGCAGGATGGGAAGGTAATTGCATATGCATCCAGGCAACTGAAGACGCATGAGAAGAACTACCCCACTCATGACCTGGAGTTGGCAGCAGTGGTTTTTGCGCTTAAGATCTGGAGGCATTATCTTTATGGAGTGCACTGCGAGATATTCACAGACCATCAGAGTTTGAAGTACCTTTTCACACAGAAGGAGCTGAACCTCAGGCAGACAAGATGGTTAGAGTTTCTGAAGGATTACGATGTGAATTTCCAATATCATCCCGGGAAGGCAAATGTAGTGGCTGATGCCCTGAGTAGAAGACCGTATCCTGCTATAAACCACTTGATGATGGTACCGCACGAGTTGTGCGAGGAGTTTAGGAGATTGGAGATTAAGGTGGTGACACCTGGAAAGAAAGCTGTGTTAAATGCCATGGAACTACAACCTACTCTAATGGAGGAGATCAAGAGGACTCAAGAGCTGGACTTACAGCTTGCAAAGATACGAGAGGAAGTTTTGTAAGGGAAAGCCCCTGGCTTTGTGATCCACGAAGACGGTACATTACGGTTTCATAACCGCATCTGTGTACCCAATATGGAAGAGCTGAAAAGGAGGATTCTAGAAGAGGGACACAATACGCCATATTCAGTGCATCCAGGGGGAAATCAGTTGTACAAGGACCTTAAACAGATATTCTGGTGGAGTAATATGAAACAAGAAGTGGCAGACTTTGTGGCGAAATGCCTCACTTGCCAGCGAGTCAAGGCAGAGCATTAACGACCAGCCGGACTTCTGCAACCGTTAGACGTCCCTGAGTGGAAATGGGATTCGATATCAATGGATTTTGTGATAGGCCTACCAAGGACCAGGCGGAAACACATTGCAATATGGGTGATTGTAGATCGTTTGACCAAGTCAGCTCATTTCCTAGCCATCGCCAACAACTGGTCCCTAGATCAGCTAGCTCAAGCCTATGTAAGGGAGATTGTAAGGTTACACGGAGTACCCAGTTCTATAGTCTCAGACAGAGACACCAGATTCTAGTCTGGTTTTTGGAAAAAGTTACAAGAGGCGTTTGGTACAAAGCTCAAGTTCAGTACCGCATTTCACCCAGCTACCGATGGGCAGACAGAGAGGACTATCCAAACCCTCGAAGATATGTTACGAGCATGCGCATTGGATTTCAAAGACTCGTGGGATGACGAGTTGACTGTCATTGAGTTCTCCTACAACAACAGTTACCATGCCAGTATAGGGATGTCACCCTTCGAAGCTTTGTATGGAAGGAGATGTAGAACTCCCCTATGTTGGCAGGACATCGATGAAGCTCTAACGATCGGACCGGACCTAATACAGGCCACTACTCAGAAGGTTCGGATCATTCAAGACAAGATGAAGGCAGCACAAAGTCGACAAAAGAGTTATGCTGACAAAAGGAGAAGACCTTTAGAGTTCGAAGTAGGGGAATACGTGTTTTTGCGGGTTTCACCCACGAAGGGAGTTATGAGATTCGGCCAGTCAGGGAAGTTGACACCAAGATTTATCGGACCGTATCCAATCTTGGAACGCATTGGAGAAGTCGCCTACAAGTTACAGCTGCCAGGAGAACTTCCAAGAGTACACAATGTTTTCCACGTATCACAACTCAGGAAATACGTTCCGGACCCGACTCATGTGATTGATCCCGAGCCGCTTCAACTGCAAGAAGATCTGAGCTATGAAGAGCAACCGCTAGAATCTTTGGACCGTAGGGAAAGCGACTTAGGAGGAAAGTAGTTCCTTGGTAAAAATCGATGGGCAAATCATACCACAACACAGGAAGCGAAGACGAAATGAGGAAGAAGTACCCTCACTTGTTCCAAGCCTAAGGCGCGTCAAGTTTCGGGGACGAAACTTCTTTTAAGAAGGTAATGATGTAAAACCTCGAGTTTTAGGAGGAATGAAACCGTTAGTTTTCTTACCGCACCGTTAGGGTTATGTTTAAGTTTCGAGGACGAAACTTCTTTTAAGAAGGTAATGATGTAAAACCCCGAAAAATCCAAAGATGTTGACCGTGACGTCGTTAGTAAATTAGGTTTGGCTCGTTATTTATTATTTTTCGTCTGTGTTTTATTTTGCTAACGCTTGAGCTCGTAGGACCGTTGAGGGGCTAACAAGGGTAGATTAGTACTTTTTCGTGAGTTAATATCTTTGTGATATTATAAATATTATTATGTGATTAATTACGTGAATATTATTTGCTATGTGATTATATGATTATTAGTATTAATATTATTATTAGTATTATTAGGTTTTTAGAAAAATCAGTTTTTAATTGTTTTAGTTGGGTTGGGTTAGGAGTGTTAATTGGGCCTAATTAAATGGGTAGTATATATACACCTCTCCTCCCCCCTAAACCTACCAAACCCTAATCCCTCCAACCCTCTCTCTCTGCTTCCCCCTCGGCCGGCAACCACCACCAGCAGCCGCCGGATTTCGCCCTCGCCGGAATCCGTCGCAGCCACCATCGCTTGCCCTATCTCCCTCCTCTCTCTCTCTCTTTCGCTGCCTTTCTCTCTCACCCTCCGTCGAGTCGCTGCGCCGCCACCACCGGACGACCACCGCCACCACCACCGGACGACCACCGTCACACCACGCCGCCGCCGTGCGCCGACCACCGAGCGACCCTCGCCCCGCCACCCTAACGTCGCCGGAGCCCTCCCCAGTCGAAGGGAAACGTTCGACCACCACCATCGTGATTTGCTGCTCGGAAAATCAACGTCGACCACCCCCTCCGAGGAGCCACCATCGTCGCCTGCCACCTGCGACCGCCGACGCACGCCCTCCGACCAACACTCGCCGCCACCGTCGCCAAGAAACACCCCCTCTGCCCTGAACCCTACGTAAAAACCCTAACCCTAAAAACCCTAAACTGTTTATCTATATTGTTTTGTTATATTTTTTCCTTTTCTTTTTCCCTTTTCTTTTCTGTTTTTATTTTCAAAAATATTATTACATTTTATAATTATTGAATTGTATTGTTAGTTTTGTAATTAGGAAAATTATATGTAATCTTGTTCTTAATTGTAATTATGTGTAATTTGTAATAAGTTGTTATGTGTAATTAATTTGTTCTTGTATTGTTTTATTTACATATAATTTGTTTAATTATTATATGTATTTTTTTTTTGTTATTAGGGTTGTAATAGTTAAATTGTTAGGGTTCAATTGGTATGTACTTGTCCTTGTAAATCATGTTAGGGTTAGATAACCTTATTAATGTATGCACGAATTCGTAAAGTTTAATTACCTAGTTTAATTCTTGAATTATTAGTTAAGGTTTCACATATTCTTTATCTCAATCATGTTCAAATCTTGTTAATAATTTAGGTTGAATCCTTGTTTATTAATTCTTGGTTCTTGATTGAATCTTGTTTAAAAGAAATTAGTTTTGTTTAGGATTCTTGGTTGATAGTTTAAATATTTATTTGTTCCTTATATTTCATTTATATGTTCTTTAAGTCTTTCTTGATTCTTGAATTCTTGTTTAGCTAGTAAAGGAATTAGTGTTGGTTTTTCTTGATAGATAGTTACTTGTAACATTTTACTTTATTTGTTCTTCCCTAAAGTTCTTCTTGAATTTCTTAATTAAAGAAACCGCATGTTTAACCACCTTTGTATTATTTCGTGAAATTCTTGCTGTAGTGTTATAACCCTATAACTAATTCATGTTTTAAAATCTTTAAAACCTTGTTTACGTGTTTATGTTCTAAGAAATTTTATTTCCTTGTACGACTTAAGTTTTAATTAAAGTTTTATTAAAGTGTTCTTGTTTTTAATAAGTTTACTTCTACAAGTTAATTGTTGGACCTAAGTTAAGTTGGACCTTATATCTTAGACCCTAAGTATCTTTTTAAGTCCAAATTAGAACCCCAAGACCGATTGGTAAAAGTTAGAACCGAAATTATAGATTAAATAAGAACCGGGATCGGACAGTTTCGTTAGTGTCTAAAGATCGAGTCACCACGGCTAATGTAGTTACCTTTTTATCGAGCCCTTTTAACTGGAGGTTCCCTTAGATGTTAGGAACCATAGAAATTTTACGGATCGAACGTTTGATTTGTATAACCCGAGTTATAACCTTTTTACCAGAACCTATCTGATCTGGACCAATTGAGAAGATGGGTATTTTTAGAGTCCTTCGGGACTGATATGGGCTTGGTCATCAACATAGAAGTTTTAGTAGACATCCCGAGGTTTCCGAAAAGTCCAGAACTAGACCCATAGGATGTCGGGAAGTCGAGTTGTGACCCGTTTTATGTGAACGTTACAATCTGTCCTCTGTTTGCTGTTATTTATAAAGAATTGTTGAGTGAAAATAATGTGTGGTCCTGTTATGTGTTTTCTTGGATGTGTTAAGTATAATTTCATAAATGATAGGAACCTAAGTGTTCCTAGGGGATGGTTTAGGTAGTTGATAGTTAATACTAACTTCGTTAGAACGCGTTTTGATTAGATAATTATTCTTATTCTAGGCCCGAGTTAGTGCGTGACGATAGTGAGCTCAAGTGTGTTCCCCTTATTCTTTGTCTTGTGACGTTATTCAGGTAATTGTCTATGCTCTAATCCCCACCGGGATGCTCTTTAAATGTGTTTTAATGTTTTCTAATCTGTTTTGATAATTGCATCCCGAAAGGGGACTTTTGTGGAATTATGACCATCTGTTTTGGACAACTGTTTGTAATTGTTGTACCTTGTTTTATGAGTGGAGAAATTGAGATGGTCTTTTATAAGTGGTTTTATTATTGTTTCTGATAATCTGGGTTGGGTTTGACTTGAGAGTTGTGAGATGAGTTTGAATAATGAATTAGTAATTCAAAGTGGAAACATTAAGCGGGTTGTTGATTTGATGCCTTTGACAGGCTAATGTTTTTGCGGGTGATACCCCTGAGACCAGGATTCGATGCCTGTACGGGTTATGTGCCAGGAGATCAGGGTTTCATCCCTGATATAGGATAGATGTTATGAAGCCTTTGGTGGGCGACTGTTTGATGCCTTTGAGAGGCTAATGTTTATGCGGGTGATAACCTTGAGACCAGGATTCGATGCCTGTATGGGTTATGTGCCAGGAGATCAGGGTTTCATCCCTGATATAGGATAGTGGTTTGATGCCTTTGGTAAGCGATGTTCTTTTTGGGATTTGATATCCCGCCCGCAAATTAAAATATGGATTGGATGGGTTGAGGAAACAGTATGGGATTAAAGGTTTGTAAAACGTTTGATTCGATCCCTCTCCCCAAAATGAATTGAAATGAACTTAAACTGTTTTAAACGTTAGGGGTAGACATTATTGAGATTTCCCCCTCATTTTTGAAATGTTTTGTTTTCAGGTGAAGATCTAAATGCTGGGGACGGGAATTAGAAGTGAGGACGACGAGTCTAGAAGTCCTTGAATCTTTCTATATTGTTTCGTTATGAAATCTTAAAGTTTTGTTTTGAGTTGATAGTAGTTACCGTTAGCAGACAGTTGTGTTTTCCTTTCTCGCCTTGTGTTCCTTCGGGGATACGGCAGTGATGCCCAAACTAAATTTGAAGTCTTCCGCTAAGTTTTGTCTGTTAACGTTAGTTTGACTTTGACTTTTCTATATTTGAATTTCCGGGGCGTTACAGTTTTAGTTTTGGGTTGGGTTAGGATTAAGAGTGTTTAAATTAGGCCTTGAGTATTAGCTAGTATAAAAACCTCTTTTTCTCTCTCAAAACCCTAATAACAATCCTAAATCCTAACCCTAGCCTCTTTCCCCCTCTCTCTCTCCCTCCCTGCTCTCCCTCTCTGCCGCGCCACATGCATTGCATGTCACGCCACCCACAACCGCTGCTTTGTCTTCTTCTCTCGTTCTCTTTCTCTCTCGTTCATTCCCTCTCTTCCCATCTCTACCTCGCTCCGCCACCCACGACCACCACCATCGTTGGTCGCGACCTCACCGTAGCCACTAGGCGACAGTATCGCCGCCCTGCCCTGCCTAGACGCCGCCACCAACATCGATCTTGAGCGCGACGCCCAGGCCACAGAGAACAGCCTTCGCTGTTGCTACTGCACGCGACCCTGCCCCACGACCACCTCCTCGCCGCCGCCTCTGACTGTCACCGCCTCGACCGTCGCACCACCCCCAGTCGCCGGAAAAAAAATCGTGCCCTAAACCCTAACGTAAAACCCTAATATTTCTTTCCTTTAAACTTTTCTTTTTCTTTCTTTGTTTCTGATTATTATCTTTATTATTGTATTATGATTACTGTTTCTTTTATTAAATCTTGTAATTTGGGTAATTGAGGGTGTAAAATTGTTAAGTTGTTATTTGTAATTATTTGTTCTTCGGTTGTATTATTTATTTGTAATTGTTTAAATTATTTTATGTAATCTTTATGTTCTAAATTGATGTATTAGGGTTGTAATAGTTGTAGTAAGATTATTAATGTTCAATTGGTTGTTATATTTTGCTTTCATGTGAAATCATGTTAGGGTTTTAGATAACAATATTATTGTATGCACGAATTCTTAAAGTTTAACTATTTAGATTAATTCTCGAATCGTTATGTTCTTTATCTCAATCATGCTTAAATTTAATCTTGTTAAATAATTTAGGTTGATTAAATTACTAAAGTTCGATTCTTGTTTATTAATTTATGATTCTTGTTTTAAATCTTGTTTAAAGCAATTGGTTGTTGGGATTCTTGATTAGTAGTTTAAATGTTTATATGTTCTATATAGTTATTCACATGTTCTTTAAGTTCTTTCTTGTTTATTGGTTAAGAAATTCATGTTTAGGTTAGTGTTAATATTTCATGCATGCTTTTAGGGTTAGTAGAAATATTAAAGTTGATTTCATGTTTTACATTTTGGTTTTGATGATAGGAGGTTTAATGTTTGGACCTTAGTTGGCTTAGGTTAATTACTTTAGACCTAAGTTACTGTTTTAAACCCAATTAGGACCCCGGGATCGGATTGGTGGAAGTTAGAACCGAATTTGCAAATTAAATCGAAACCGGTAACGGGACAGTTTTGATGGGGTCTAAAGATCGGGTCACCACGGTTAGTGTAGTTGTCTTTTGATCAAACCCTTTGGACTGGAGCTTCCCTTAGATGTTAGCTTTCATAGGAATTTTACGGACCGGACTTTGGAATTTTATAAGTCGAGTTATACCCTGATTACCAGACCTAGGTCAGATCTGAACAGCTTGGGAAGATGACGGTTTTAGAGGACTTTAAAGCGTGTGTTGGGTCTCGAATTCAACTTAAGAGTTTTAGTAGACATCTCGAGGTTTCCGAAAAGTCTAAAAATAGACCCATAGAATGTCGGGAAGTTAAGTTACGACCCTTTTTGTGTGGATGCTGCAATCTGTCTTGTTATGTGAAATTGTTAATAAATGTGTTGTTGATTGAAAAAGTTTACTTGGTATTATTATACGATTATTTGGAATGTGTTAGGTAATTTAAAGTGTAAATTCATGATTGATAGGAACCTATAGGGTTCCTAGGGGAGGGTTAGTTAGAAGGTAGTTAATACTAACTTCGAAGAGCGCGTTTTGATTAGAATAATTATTCTATTTTAGGCCCAAGCTAACTCGCGTTTACTTTGATGCCTTTGGTAGGGGATTACTTTGATGCCTTTGGTAGGCGATTATTATATTTATGCCTTTGGTAGGCGATTATCTTTGATGCCTTTGGTAGGCGAATATTTTGATGCCTTTGGTAGGCGATGTTACTTTATGGGATTTGATATCCCGCCCGCATAATAAAATGAATGGGTTGGGTTGAGAAAAACAGTTGTATGGGTTAAACAGTTCATTAAAAGGTTTGACTTGTTTCCCCTTCCTCAAATGAATTGAAATGAACTTAACTTGTTTTTAACGTTAGGGGTAGACATTATTGAGATTTCCCCCTCATTTTTGAAATGTTTTGTTTTCAAGTGATGATCAATATGCTGGGGATGGGAAATAGAAGTGAGGACGACATGTCTAGAAGTCGTTAATTTTGTTATGTTCCTTTTTGAAAGACTTGAAGTTAGTTTGAGGTTTATTTCTAAGTATGAGTTGTTAGTTGGTTTGCCGTTGACAGACAGTTGTAGTTTTCCTTCTCGCCTTGTATTCCTTCGGGGATACGGCAGTGACGCCCAATAAGAGTTTGAGTCTTCCGCTAATTTTTGTCAGTTAACGTTAGACTAACTTTGACTTTTCTATAATTGAATTTTCGGGGCGTTACACTTAGTGACTTTCACAGTCTTCAATTACTCTTTGACTGATAATTTCTCATATAATATTTTATTGATAAATTCCAATATTAGGCTTGTAGTATTTTTTTTTTTTTGTGTGTTATGACTTATAAGAGTCTAATGATGACACGTTGTCCTTATTGAGAAATGAATAATTAAAGTTTTAAAATTTAACTGATAATTTAATTTTCATGGAAACAAATAATGTGAGACGGAGTGTTAATGAACAAAATTCCCTAAGCTCGCATAAAAATGAAAACAATTCTCCCAGTGCATTGATTAGGTACTGCAACGCAATCCAGCTCAACTCAACTATTACATTTTCAAGCACTATATATATATATAGAGAAAGAGATATCACATTACAACATTTACAGGCTGTAGACGGGCCATTAATTAATAATTAATTTAGCGAAGATAAATTAACTCCTACCTCTCTTAACACATTCGAGAGGTTGAGCTCTACCAGCTGCAGTTTGTAACTATGATCAAGATGAGCAATAACATACATGTATTTTACAATGTTCAAGACATTTGCACTCCGACAATTGCTGCAGCTTTTCTTTATTTGAACTTGCACATTACTCAAGGAATGAGCTTTCGAACCCCCGAGCACTGAATGGATGCATAGAGAAAGGGATTATGCTGGTTTTACATGCCACCTTCACACGCATCCCTGGTCAGTCATGCCCTGAGCAATGGTAAGAAATGCAGCAATGGCAGCTCCAGACATCAATACACTGTCAGACAGACAGGAATGAAAGGTCAATTAAGCTAGCTGGATGAAAAGTCTCCTATGTAAACTGGATTATCGTTACGATAATCAGCATTAATTCTACCCATGTTTGACATAATTCCTTTCAGCAATGTTTTCAATAGTCCTACCAGTCAGGTGGCAAAGTAGCAGCAACAACAGCCTAGGGCAGATCTAACCAACATAGAATATGACGCAATCTACATCTAAATGTAGTGGAGTTTTATCCCAGGCAAGCAGGCTGGCATATTTACAGGATCTTTTTAGACAATCTGTACTGAGATCAAGAATAATTTGTTAGCTATTACATTTACAAATGTGAAATGTCCATTTTTGGCCACTGTCATGTGTTTTCTTCTTGTCTAGGCCCCGAGCAAATTGAAACAATCCATATTTTTTTAAGGATTTTTGGATGCTAATATACTGAACTTTTGGGGTATTGGACAATAGTGCACTGAACTTTGACCTTGGATAATAATGCACTGAACTTTAAGGGGTGCTGAACAATAATGCACCCAAAACGATTTCGACGGTGGTTGATTTAGTGACGATCATACATGGCAGATCGAGAAGATAAATTGGCTAAATAATATTTAAATTTATGACATGTCAGCTAATTTACACAAACAAATGTGATTTTATACAACTACAACAACAATCTCTTAGTGAAAACACGTTTAAGTCAATGTGATTTTATGTTTTTTTACTCTTTTTAAAGTTGATTCCTTTTGCTTATGCGTGGATTAGCAGACGTGTCATAATTTTAAATATTTTTGGGCCAATTCATCTCCTCCACTGCTACATAGAATTATCACCGAGTTAGGCACTGAAGGAATCGTTCTGGGTGCATTATTGTTCAACACCACCCAAAGTTCAGTGTATTATCGTCCAAGGTCAAAGTTCGGTGTATTATTGTGCAATAACCTAAAAGTTCAGTATATTAGCATCCAAAAACCCTTTTTTATGAACCATCTTACATGATAGTGCTACACTGCTACACCTTACACAACAGTCATATATCCTAGATAAGCTGGAAAACAGAGAAATGGTACTGATGTTCCCACTTACTCAGGACTTTCTTTTTGAATGCCAAAATCTGTTGCTGCCTTTAAAGCTCTCTGATATGTCTGTTTCATAGCATCCTGACAAAGGGCACAATGTGGCAAGAAAAAAAATTAGCATCTGGAAAAAGAATCTCAATCACTCAGTTAATAATAAACTACAGCAGAAGATGGGACAATTTACTGGTTCATATTATCTCAAGTGTGGCTGTAAAACTACAGAAAGTAAGCTAAATCCAAATGTTGGTGTTCCCAAATATAGAAGAGAACAATTAGGTCACAATCACCAAAGGTGGAGGATAATGATCATGAAAATGCTCCTCCACGACAGTTGTAAATTTGTAATAGACAATGACAGTGGAGTTTTCAACAATATTAGTACAGGACAGTCAGCTTCTGGACAAGAAAAGGGTTCTGGTATACACAAATGAGATGCTCAATAACAATGTGGAGTGCTGATAAGCTAAAAACTATCTAGTAAGCTGTCCCACCAGAACCACAAAAGACAGTAGATTGCTTTCCAATTGCAATTTTTCCAAAGAGAAGCTCCTATGACCAGCATAACGGAGCAGTCGTGCTCGTGCAAAACACTGCCAGTTGCCCACATTGGGCCGGGGGGCAAACAGAAAAGCAAAATTATCTACTGAGCTGCTTAATTTCTCAGGAGACAGTTTATATTCTTCCGCATAACGTAAACAGAATTAATCAACTTTATCCAAAGCAGGGACTAAAAGAGTAACACAGTCCCCAAAATCGTAACTTAATATAATCATAATCAAACTGATCTTCCTTCTCAAGATTCTGGGGCATGTTTGTCAACTAATACATTTCAAACGTAGCAATAAATAAACATAATATCAAGTGGTTCCAAAGGGCTATTGCCACATGTTCTATATGGACTGTGTGAGAAAATTATTCAAAAGATATAATCCTGAACTGTCGGACCTGTAATTTAGATTCGAAATCCTCCGGCGACCATTGCATAAGATTGAACTCGTGGTTTAGTTCGAGTTCTCCTGCAGCAATCTGCATCCAAGATTACCTTACTTCAGTGTAAAACTAGTAGCTAGAAGCCTAGAACAACGAGATAAAGCTAAAACAAAACCTAGATTCATGATGTTCTTCAGGGCTTCATTAATTTCCAACTGCTAAGAAGTCAGCAGTTTGCTGAAGGTAGAAATCACTATTCTTTTCTTTTTCGTCCAAATAACTACATTACTATTTACAACTACAGGGTGGCATGAATACATAATGCACCTAACTTTTTCAAGAAAATAATAAATTCCATGTAACATCAGGGTTGATATGAAATCAGCACCAGCAATATAAATAAAAAATTACCCCTCCAGCACCAGCAGCCATTGCGGGTGCAATTACAACGTTAGCTTTCCTCAGAACATCAACAGCTTCAGGGGTACAAGGCATGATGGAACCTGAAACAGATCAGATAAAAATGATGACGGATGCTGCTGTAGATAAAGAGAACCAAAGACTGCAACAAAGGAGATGGTATACCTTCCACTAAGAGACGACAACCGGAGTTCACCAAATTAATGGCATCAGATTGATCTATTTCGTTTTGGGTAGCACAAGGAAATGCAATGTCACATCGCTCATTCCAAGGTTTTGCTTCATCATAATACTTTGACCTAGCATAAGTTTTTGAGTAATCCCTGCTTCACCACGACGGGCATTTCAGACTAAGAACCATAGATAATTATCTAATGCAACCATGGGATAGATATGTAGATAACATAATAAGAAACAGGAAGCATGACCTCAAGCTTCTTTGTTGAGCTTTAATATCTCTGAGGAACTGTATCTTCAAGTAATCAAAACCATCCTCGTCAACCAAGTAACCCTTTGAATCTGCAACTTTGGCACAATGTCACAGTTGCAAACAGAAGTTGATACAACTGAAAACAATCCTAGTTAAGTTCACCAATACAATCTGCTTATGGTTACCATGGAATTCTTTGTTGAAAATTAACTACCTAAAATAAACTGAATGGGTCAATATTGAAGTTTAACACAACAGCTACAGGTGAGTAGTGCCTACACTATTTGTACAAGGCAAACTTGAAAATCCACTATCCATGTCCATAAACCTCAAAAAAGATAACCCATGCTATAGCAAGCAGATTAAAATCTTGATGCAGAAAATGAATGCTGGCCAAATCTTGGATAAGGATACTTGAATACACAGTATGTTTATTCAAAGAAAGCAAAGGAAAGAAATGCACAGTGTCCGAAATGTCAAGCTATGTTGCAGAGAAGAACAATTGAATCAGAAAAGGGTACATGTAAGGAAATAAAAATTTCCAAGAAATAGGAAGAAGCAGCTGGGAAACAATTATTAAGATGTTCTTGTCATTAAAAGAGACAAATACTTCAAAAATTATAGAAGAGTGATTTTAGCTGTTTTCTTAATATAAATAAAGAAAACTTCAAAACTCAGCAGAAAGGTAGAGCCAAGAAAGCCAGAAAATGCACACCAGTTAATTTCTCATGACCCTAGGTCCACCACAACCAACAATCCCCTCCCCCCACCCCCACCCCCCCCCCAACAAAAAAAAATAAAAAATAAAAAAATTCCCCCTTTTCACATATTTGCCCTACAGACCATAAATCCTGGAATTGCTGGAAACAGAACAGAGAGAACACATGGAAAAGAAAAGGCAAGAAAGGCTTGAGATACATCATATATCCAGTAAAAGACGCTGTAATATTGAGTCAATCAGATTCACTAGAACTAGAGAAAACACACCAGTCATGGAACAAGGGCTCAGTGAGTAACCTATATTAAGAAAATGCATCTGAGGGGGGCTGATACACGGACAAAGTATGCATTTGTATTTCATGGCTCACACCCATCTTGAGAGCTGCTTAGGGATATTGTTTTATAGGAAAAAGATATATATTACTAATAGGGATTGTTCTCAGTAGTATCAACTTCATTAGAGAAACAAATACTTTGAACTAGCACCATACAAGCTGTTAGGAATATTTCTTAGCTTGGAGACACTGTATCAGTCACAAAATTGTTCCAGAGATGTTTTGTCCTTATTTTTTTAGAGAAGTGTAACCAAACCAGCCAACCGTTAAATGATGGGTCTGGGTCACCGCAACTCTGGTGAGAATAACCAAACCACGTCAAAAGTGACTATGGTTTACTCAGTTCTTGAACTCATATACTTTCAAGTTCGAAGGAATAAAAAATGCAAATATAGAAACCATAAAATAGAGACACTGCATAAATTCAACCAGATCTGTGATCAACCTGACACTGTGATAGGAATTGCACCATAAGCAAGAAGCTTCTCTATTACATGGAATGCAACTTTTCCAGAGCCGCTGACCAAACACCTGGAAAGTAGAATATCATAACTATGAGCATCTTTTATAGGAAAAAGTATATATTATATATTATATCAAGTAAAGAAGAGATGCTTAGAAAGCATCATACACAATTATGTACAACCAAAATACAAGCTATCCACAAAATCGACCACATCCAAGGTTGTTAAAATCGGGATCCTAACTCAGATCCATGGGGTAGGTAGGATCGGAATTAACCCACGTAGGATCGTGGATCGGAGTGTAGATAGTAGAATCGCGTCGAGGATTTTAGACCATAAAATCGTAGAATCGTAGATTAGGATCGGGATTTTAATAAGTATGACCACATCCAAAGAGGAAGAAGTAGAACTAAACTTCCCATTGACTCAAATAAAAGTAACTTGATGAAATTAGCTTTAAAGCCCTGAAAAGGCGTTTCACCACCCTCAAAATCCCTGTTGGTCCTTTCTCTCCAAATCCCCCAAAAGATCACATGTGGTATAACTAATGCTTTCTTCTTCAGTTTCCTTCCAAAAAAACCCTCTCAGGCAAGAAGTTGACTTCCAATCAAATAGGATGCGACCCACAATATACCTAGGCAACCAAAAGCTAAATCCCAAAGGGACTTGGCAAAATCACACCGGAGCAATAAATGATATGGCAATTCAAGATTCCTTTTGCACATGTAACATCTATTACCCAGAATCATCCCTCTTTTTTGTAGATTATCCCAAGTCAAAATGCTCACATGCATCGCTTCCCACACAAAAACTGCAACATTCAGAGGGGCAAAAAACTTGCACACAATGTTGGTAAGAAAAGTTTCGCTCTTAAAAGATTCAGAGGGGCAAAATGGAAAATGGATTGTGAATACTGAATACTCATTTGATACTTGTATCCCATTTAACCAAGTCTTGTGAAGAGTCTCCCAAGATGGCCTCATTAAGATCTTTGAAAGAAACTGACCAAATGTTCTTCATTGGCAAAACCATCTCGAATAAAACCGGAGACCAAACATTGGACCCTGAAATAGGTTCCCGATAATCAGCAACTGAAGCATCTCTACCCACAGCGAGACTATAAAGAGTGGGAAAGAGTCTTTCAAAGTAGAGTCAGTACACCAACAGTCATTCCAAAATGAAATGGTGGAACCATCACCAACCACATAAGAAACATGTTTGGAAAAAAGATCCCAACCCTTAGCTATAAACTTCCAAAAACTACACCCATCAGAACCAGGGGCGGATCTAGCACTTAGCCAGTGGAGTCAAGCGACTCCATTGGAATTTTCGGGAAAAAAAATTGTTTCTGAAATTTAAAAAAAAATTATACTCAGAATATATGTTGATTTTGTTTGGAAAGAAGCGTGTGGTGAAGTGTAGCTGAGTGGTCTGTGTGCAAGTTTGTTAGTGGTGAGGCGGAAGTTCGAGTCTGCCTAAAGACAATAATTTTAAATTTTTTGATCTATTCACTGCTTACCTCGGCCATCGATTAAGAGACAGTACCAGTCTTCACAAACTCAATTAACAGATAGTAGCTCGCTGTTTAGCTCAATTAACAGATAGCCTTTGGAGTGTTAAGTTGTGACTTCGAGACTTATAAGAGGTTGGTTTTGGAGTTTTTTTTTTTTTTTTTTAAGCATTCTAGTAGTTAGATTGCTGCTCTCCTTCATTCCCTAACACAAATGAGTTTCAAAATTCCATTACTATCTACACTCCAAAGTTCCATCTCCAACACTCCCTCTAGACCAACCGTGGTTGGGCGCTTGGTGCTTGACGCCACTTTCGCAGCCATCAATCAGTTTTCTGTCAATCTATCTTTCGATCTTTCTCTGCCTCTTCTCTCAAGTCTCAACTCAACCTCTTGTGACTTTTATTATAAATTAGTCTCTAAGTTCTAAATTTCTATTATCATTCACGATTTTTCCATAATTCATTCTCAATTCATTTTCAATTCTCCAGGCTTTCTAGTATTCTCAATTCTCTAGTGGCTAAATTAGGGTTTATAAAATGGATTTGCTATTTGTTAACCGAGCAATATAATCAAATTTGAATTGCTAATTGGATGCATATTTTACTATTTTTCTATATGAGAATTTGGAGATTGTCAATTTTTGGTATTTTGAATACTTGCTATCGAATTGAATTATTAAATGTCTAATTTATTCAACTTATTAATGGGTCAATGCCGTTAAATTAGAATTTGGAAGACTTGTTAACTTTTCACTTGTGTTGGTTTTGTGACACTTACACTGCCTTATTTGCTTGGTTTTTTTTTATGCTTTAGGGTTGTGTTGTATATACCTAGTACTATTAAACTTTAATTTTTTTTAACAAATTATTGTTGACTCCACTGATTTCAAATCCTGGATCCGCCACTAATCAGAACCCTTCGGTTCTAAGGGCTTCCATCTAAATCCCGACCATATTTAATCGTAATTACCTTCCTCCAAATATTGCCTTTCTCGTTCATGAACCTCCAATAGCCACTTATCCAAAAGAGCCAAACTCAAAAGAACCCCATTACAAAGTCTCAAATCCCTAACCCCAAGCCCTCCCCTAGATAAAGGTCATTTCAGTATATTCCATCTAACCAAGCGATACTTGAAATCATTCCCGAAAGAACCCCAAAGAAGCTTTCTTTGAACTTCTTCCAACTTGTTAGCCATCGTAGAGGCAAGCGAAATAGCGGCAGGAAATAAGTCGGAATGCTAGAGAATACACTCTTAATACGAGTTAATCTCCCCCATTTGGAGAGAATACTCTTTATAACTATGAGCATCATACAGCTAATATCATAGAATTTGGCAACAGTAATAGGAGTCTAGGACAGATTAAGCTATTGTAACAGGAAATGGAAGAAAATGCAGATTACTGAAACTTATTGAATATTATAAAACTCAGACTAGACATATTTATTTCATGAAGTTAAGGATTGCTAAATCTAACACCCTGGACACCAATGTGGCTCAGGTAGTTCCCCAAGAGTACTTTTGAAATTGACGGCCAGCTCCACAAATCACAGCAAGCCTTTGCATTGTGCACTCTGTACTTGCATGCACATTGGCACCTTGAGAACCCTCAAACTGGTGCACCACAGTGGTACGGTATATAATGTATTAAATCTTGAAGTCCTCCTTAGCCATGCTTTACAGTGGTCCCTTCTTGAACACAGTATCCTCATTAACCTCCAATCGACAATTTTAATTGCGTTCTTAACCTGAGTCCCACTCAAACTCCTATCTCACCAAGATCTTCCGAGTACAAAAGTGTTAATGTAATTGCAAGGTATATTCAGTACCATCAGAATACCCCCAGCGCTCTTATGGGCCAAAGTTACTAAAACCTCCTGGGGCAAACTGACAGTCTCACAAACCATCATAGATCTCCCAACATCGTTCATACTCACACTTATTCCCTAAAGATTACCCATCTTAGAATTACAACCCAAGCAAGCTTAGTCCTGGAGTTCTTAATGAATTTTGCCCCTTTACCACCAGTTAGGCTAAATTTCCTTTTTTTAAGGAACTCATTTCCAAGCAATAAAGTAAGATTCACCTGAAAAGGCAGAAATAGGCTAGATAAACTAACACTAAGAATAGTAACTATAATCTCATTAGTCATATAATAAACTTCAAAGTTCAATGAAGAACCTTAGGCCTTTCAATTCTCTGTTAGAATCCCCAAGAATAAGGTGGGCGAAGAAGACCTGCACATTCAGAATATCCAAATTCAATTCAATAAGAAATTCAAAGCCAGGGGAACTTGAAAGTAAGAAAGGAACAAAAGAGAGATGCAAGCCATGAAGATATGAGAGCAAGAGATAATATACAACTAATACACAAAACAACTCCCCAACAAAATAAGCAGGGAGCCCAATAACTAGATGGCGTTACCAATCCATAGCCAGTAGCTTCTGTTCGTAGGCTAGATCCTGACCAGAAAATTCTTGGTCCCGTAAAACTTCCCTGTAAAATAAGGAATCATATTAAACATGCAGGGATCACTTTCTAATTGCTATGTCAAAAGACTCAAAACAAACTACTCAACATCTTAGCACGTCCAAAACAAGCAGAGTGAAGAGAGACAAATACTATCAAAAATATCTTATCTAAAATCTCAAATGCTAGAAAGCTTTTTACTAATCATATATATAATCTATACCAGATTCCTATAGCAAATTTTTTGTTTTTACTGCCAAAAATTTGAACAAATTCTCAAGGATAAATCCCCAAAGTAAAAGGGAAAACAAATTCTCTTTTATTGAGGTGGAAAGGAATCAGTTGCATTTGAATTGTTAGGTTTTATTACATTCCTTTTTCAAAAAATTATTCGGAGGTACCCTAACTTTTGGTGAAATGTTTTTCAGGTACCCCAACTTTTCAAAACTCCTTTTGGGGTACCCTTAATTTTTGGGTTAGTAATTAACTAATTATTAGGTGCTTTTCCGGTCATCAATTTGGTTAAGTGACCGAAATACCCTTGTTTTTCCATTTTTGAAGAAATACCCTTGAAGAAGAAAAATAAGGGTATTTTAGTCATTCAATAAAAATATAAAATTGATGGCCGGAAAAGCACCAAATAATTACTAACCCAAAAATGAAGGGTACCTCAAAATGAGTTTTGAAAAGTTGGGGTACCGAAAAATAGTTTCCCCAAATATTGGGGTACCTCCGAGTAATTTTTTTGTTCCTTTTTATTCACCACTTCCAACATTACCTATCCCTAACTTTCCTTTTCACTTAAATCAAGAAATATAATTGATCCTGAAAGATATTACTTGAACTAGAAATTTACAAATAATTTAATTAAAACAGAGGAATGAGCTACATATTTAGCTTCAATATATTGAAAGAGCATTTTGGAAAAACCACTGCAACAAAGAGAATGCCATAAGTGAAAAACTACAGCTGAAGAAAGGAACAAAAAAAAAAAGGGAGGAAAAGATACTACTTAGGGGTGACGACAGGAAATGTTTCCTCAACAGACAACTGTGTACTAAAAATGGAATAAAACTTCAACTAAGAAAGCAATATAATGGACAGCATTATGCAAACACAGATGATTAAACAGAACAACAGGTTGTTCACCTGAAAGTGACCGGCAAGGCGCCTATACTGTCCAAAAAGATAACCCATCTCTCGAGCACCGACACCCATTTCCTCTGAAGGTAGATCCTACGATTTATAAAGTAGATCAATAACACTCGATGTCAACCAGAAAATAGCCATTTTCTCATAATCAAACCAAGAAAAGGAACAATAAGGTTTCAAACTACCTGATCAGGCCCTAGATAACGATACAATTCATTCATAAAACTTTGGCAAAAGCGCATGATCTGCAGACACAAAACATTTAAAAAAAAAGTCATTCATAAAGCTTTGGCCAAGTTCTTAAAAAGGGGACAGAATTAAATTAGTTATATGACTAGTGTTTCATCAGAAAAGAGAGAAACCTCATTGTCACTTTTTCCTTTTGGGTCGAAATCACTTCCACCAGCTGCTCCTCCCAGCTTGTATGGAGATAAAGCATTCTTTAAAGTCTGCACTATATGGTACACAAAAGACTGTTACCTTGCATCATCAGTCACCACATGACAAGAGAAACTTATATGAACTCTGCTAATTCCTTTCCAAAGTATAGTAAAAATAATCATACTTCGTAACATTCTAAAACAAATTGAATACTCTTTATCATCCCGAACAGAAAATAATCCAATAGAATGCTAACTTTCTGCCCAAATCCAAATCAGAACAAGCAGCATAAATGTGAATCCACAAGAGCACAGAATCACTTTCACCACATTACAAGAGAAAAAGGGAGGGATCTGAACAAACAATATGCATCTTCTCTTTGGGAACATGATAGAGATAGAAGTCACAGTTTCATTCGACAGTTAAACATTGGGGTTACACCTAGACAATGAATGGAAAATAAGTAACAAAGGGTAAAAAAAAAAATGTACATTATTTTTGAGTTTAAAAAGAAGTGCTAGGGAAAGAAAGCACTTGTTCAAAGAAGTAAAATATACCTGCTCAAAGGCAAGAAACTTTGCAATGCTTAGATTCATGGATGGATGGAAACGAATACCTCCCCTACACGGACCTAAAGCCTGATTAAACTGCACTCGAAAGCCTCGATTAACATGGGTCTCACCACGATCATCAACCCATGGAACTCGGAAAATAATCGTACGTTCAGGTTCAAGCAAACGTTCCATAATATTTACATAACTGAAACACACATCAACAAAAATGTTCATGACTAATTTAACAATAATAGGACCTATCATCACAAATATACAACAAAAGGAATAAGCACTGTTCAAGTGACTCACTGAGAATTCTTTGCAATAACTCTTTCTAAAGAGTTCACTGCTTCTTGCACAGATTGAATAAACTCAACTTCATGAGGATCTCTTTTCAGTGCTACCTCGACAATAGATCCCGCTGTTTTTGACATCAGAGCTGTATGTTGTAGAAAACATCATAAGAAACAAAAGAAAATTTAATTAAACTAACAAAATGTTGATTGATTTGATCAAGCTGACATGGATGAGAATTATAAAACAGAAAATTCATGATGATGCCCACAAGTTTCGTCTGAGTATTTGTCTAAAGACTCAGTCATGGCAATGTGAATGTCTAGAACTACAACTTTGGAGGTAAGAGCAGGCACAATTATCTTTTGCATTAGATTAAGTAATAAAGAAAAAGCGTGCACAAGATGAGAAAGCCAGGTGAACACATGCAACATAATTGGACTCATGTGTGCATATGTCCTTCAAAACCTTTCAGGAGGATCTACTAGTGCCACAGGTTGCTGCTAGTTAATTTTACATATCGGAATGTATTAACTGACTGTGCACATATCAATCACCAATCAATTTCTTTGTCCCTATGAACATCTGGATGATAATTGCTCTTCTGATGTCCCATCATGTTGTTTTTGGCAAATTTGGAGTGCTTATGTTAGGAAGCTTGTCTCCCGTTTCTAATTTTGTCTTGGTGGCAAGGACTCTCCAACCTTGCTGACAGGGACATAAAAGGGATGGAAAGAAAGGGAAAAAAAAAAAAAAAAGGCACTGCATTCGCCACATATAGTCAATAGACTATGTGGAAGACACTTTAGCAAACAAGCCAGAATTCTTAACCAAAAGCTTCCTAAGTTTAAATGAAACTTCAGTGCAAAGTTAGTCCATATTTCATTTTGCACTAATAAAGTCAAAACTTTCCCCTAGATTCATGGATCTTAAAGATGCAAATAGTTGTTTGAATATACACCAGTCTTGTTCGAAATGTGGATTGTCCAGCCTTTCATGACAAGATCCTTCTCAACTGCTCATAGGTCATCTGATGCTCAAACTCATTTCCAACTTCAATATTAATATCAAGACACACAGAGAAAATGATCAGATAATTTTTTTAACAAGGAACAAACTAATATATTAATATGATCAAAAGATAGGATGCACAGCTAGTACCCTACAAAATTGTGTATATCTATAGACTATCCACAAACTTGGCCACATCAAAAGAGGATAAGCTAATTGCCTGCTGTCCCAAAATTAGTGTTGATGAATTTATGTTGCGGAGGAGTTTCAACTCCCTCAAAAACTCTTTTCTTCCTCTCTCTCCAAATGCTCTTTAAAAAAATTTTGAAAAAAATAAAAAAAAATTGCATGTGGTACAACCATGGCTGCCTCCTTCCTCAAAAGGAAACCGTCCTGAGCAACATGATGGCTCCTAATCAGATTAGAAACCCAAGAAACACTTAGACAGCCAAAGGCTAGATAACAAAGAGACCTAGTGGTGTGACAATGAAGCAACAAATGATCCATGCGATTTAAAATCCCCTTTACTTGCACATGAAACACCCAAAACATAATGCACTAATTTAAATCGCAAATGGAGTTTCAATTAATATAAGCCGTGCACTTCTTTGCAGACCACAAAGAAGGGGCTCCAGGTTCTGACTTCAATCTACACAAACTCAGAGCAAAGAAGAGTCATCCAGCTGCCAAGCACCTTGGAAAGGGCAGCCTACTATGACAGAGTAGTCAACTGAAAAGCTTTCTTTGTATTAATTAATTAACGGATCATGCTTAAAGGGTTCTTAGTTCATAAGTATTTCACAATGTCTGACGTCTGTACAGGGGCAACCTAAACCGACAAAAAACAAGCCGGCTGCAGTTTGATTGGGTATAAACACCAACGCACAGATAGATGCTGAAACTGAGCTGTTTCCTAGTTTCTACCAAATGATGATACCACCAGCTAATTGAAGCTCTGTCCAAATTCATGATAGATAGCTTTTCTCAGAAAAAATTAATTTAACAGGATTCTTTCTTCCTCCTGTGCCTTCCCTTTTGCCAATCATCCCCAAGAGGTATGATCACTCTAGGTATTGCTACAACTTATCCTAATCATACCTTCTTAGACATAAAACCCATACCCATATTCACTGTCAATAGAGTCTTAAGCTCATCCTTTTTTTCATGAACTGGCTTACAGAAAGGAATTTCCTACATATTTGACTGATGCCTAGATGGATTATCGGGCACCTACTAGTCAGCAAAGAACCATATTACAAAACTCATCACTAGCTTTGTGGCAGCCACTTATAATGGCTGAATGGCAGGCACGTATTCAAGAATTTGCTAAGATTTTTTTTTTTTTTTTTTTTTTTGCAGTTATTAAAGATCTCATAGAAAAGCCTCACAATAGAATTAAATACAATATCCCTGCAAGGATAACTAGGAACAATCAACGGAATAAATAAGAAACATCATGCAAACTGGGCAGGGGTTATTTAATTCGTAGCAATTACAACATATCCTATTTTACTTGGATTAGGACTCTTGAAAAGAGGTTTTTCTTTTTAGAAAAACGTAGGACAGAAGCTTTCTTTTGGATAGGGTCATAGGATAATAAAACATAAAAATTTTCTTATATATAATTTTGTTATCTTTTAAGCCAACTAGACAGCTGAGATTTTACTCATAAATAGGAAGTCGTACATATGTAAATAGAGAAATATGATACAGAGACACGGGCATGGCGACATAGATAGGATACAGATAAAGTGCCTGAAATGAGACACAACACCTTTAAGAAGTGCCCATGCTTCACAGATACAAAGTTGAATTGTAAAAAAACCAAGCATCTCTTTTTTTTTTTTTTTGTGTGTGTGTCGGAAATAGATACAAAGTTGAAATATGAAAACCAAAGCATTTTTTAATAGGAAATGCTTGGATTGTTCATATTTCAACTTTGTAGCCAAGCATTTCTTACTTTCTTTAGTGTAGGAAACCTCTTCAACATCAATAAAGGGCTGTTTGGTATGTGGGATTTGAAACATAGGAATTCACTAGTTCTATGATCCGTGCTATGCACAAGCAATTTTAAAGTGTTTCTTAGTATATCAACTTGCGCGTTCTTCATAATTTCATTCTTCGACAAGTAAACCAATTCAGGTTAGGAGATTAATCACGAGGTACCAGCACAATCATATTTTCGAAGAAATAACATTCATTGAGTACCAAATAACTTGTAAAACCTCTAAACTCTTATAATAATATTTTGCGATTATTATGATGTTTTTCGTCCATAGATTAGGCATGTTAGTTTTTTAAAAAAAATGGTACAAAAAATTTAAAAACTAACTACATAATGTTCCAACATAATATAACACAAATTAAATTCACAAGTTAAATTTGTTCTGAAAAAAAAACTACATATAAAACTAATACTTTTAATGCACATTATAATATTACCTTTTGAAAAAGGGTCATATTATTATAACTGTGTCTGTGAATGAGAATTCATTTGGGGTAATAAGGAATTAATTTAAGTATTGTCATTCCCTTGTTTGATAGGTGGGAATTTGAATTGGGAATAAGATAGTAGATTTGCATATACATACTCAATATATACCTATGATTTGATCATTTGACAACAAATGCAGTCCTTTTCCTCTCATCCCATTCCCATTTCCTACTCCCACCCCTCCCCTGATGATAGATTTGTGGGAACAGAGGTTTTCTGTTGCCAGTATCACTGTAAATTATTCTCATTCACATGCATGAACATGGGAATTGTAATACCCCCTTTAGTATTCTCATTCCTACTCTTCTATCACCACATACAGAACGCCACTCAGGAGCTATCAAGTCCATATATTTGTGTAATCTATGATAAGGGTTTAAGATCATCCTCCCGCTTTGATACCTCTCTAAGAATCTCAGCTGACCGGTCATTGTTTGTTGTTTCTGTTGGGAAGTGTTCTTGATTTCCTTTGTTTTCATTTTATTTGACTAGCCTTTATGATCCATATCGTTCGAGGGTACTTAGCACCAGAGAAAATAACAAAGGTGGGTCCAAGCTTATTTTCCGCCAAGTCAAGCTCGGATCACTTTTGAGGTCCAAAATTCATTATTTCTGGGGGCAAAGGGCCATCTTGGTCTTTTCACAAGGGTCAGGGTCGGGCTCATGGATTATCGAGGAAGAACACAAGAGAAGTCGGGACTGAAGAGGACCAAAAAGAGCTAGGAAGACCCGGGACACGACTGTGACAGCACCCAACACGGTTATGCCCCTCACAAAAATGAGGAAAACAGCTACAAAGGCTGACACAGGTCATGGCAACCAAACACGGACCAGGACCCTACCGTAGGGGTGACTCATTTTGTCACGGTCGTGGCACGGCACTGGACCGCTTGGCCCGTGCGCAAGACACGGGCAACACAACCTGTGTCGCCATCGCCACGCTCCGTGGCGACTGCCAAGAAGCAGGTCACGGGCGTGACCTAGCTCTAACACAGACATTACTGGCCATTTTTCAGGTCTTATTTCATGTTTCCTCCCTTCCCCTATAAATAGCTATCTCTTCTCATTTTGTGGGCAGCTTATGTTTTTGTAAAAGATGATGATTAATGAAATAATTGGGCACTTTGAAAGCCTCCTTCAAATCTCTTATATCTTTATCCATTTAGCTTTAATGATGGTGGTTAAGAGTGTCCTCTTTAGAGTTGGATTAGTGGATTTCAACCTTCCCATCAAACTTGGTGAGGATTTTCATGGTGATTCAAGTGCGAGCCAGTGAACTCCTTTAGGCCTTCTAGATTCCAAAGATTGATCTTGGTGAGCTACTCTTTAGAGATTAATCATATCTTAAATTTTTATTGCTTGTTATGTTGATTTTGCATGATTAGACATCAAAAATCCCTAACTATTGGAAGAGTTCATGAGTTCTAATGTTAGGGTATTTCAATACCCTAGGCTATTAGTTGATCCTGGGCCTTAATCATTACTTTGATTACCCCAACCCGGTTCACTTTGCACAAAAGGCCAAGAGTGTAGTGAAAACAAAAACTTTTGAACTTAATAATGAGATATAATTACTCTTTCTGCATCACATAAATATTCACAGATGAATCTATATCTTCTTTGTCATACACAATGTCACACTGTCACAGACGTCCAGAAATTTCAATCTCAACATACGGTGCAATAGCACTATTGAATCCATGAACTAAACCAGTTGAGCTGCTCCATTTTACACACTCATGGCTGAACTCCACATCTGTTAACTAAGTTCATTCATGCATATTCTAAGTTACATGAACAGATAAACTGTCATTCTCAATTTCTTATCCAGTAAGGATATGTTAGGAAGACTTATATAACTAAGAATTGATCAACAATTTGGTTGTACGAGTTCGACAGGAGAAAAAGGGAACTTCCAGGCACAGCAGATGAATAATCAATGTCCATACCACTACTGATCAACTGTGTAAGAAAAAGAAGCTAACCTTTTACATATACGGGTTTTTCGACAACAATCTTATCCTTTGAAGCCATTTGCAGGCGAACGGCTTCTTTATGTAATAAGCTATTATTATGTTCTTCCAATGCACTCATCTGCATGTTTCTACTACCTTCATTACCATATGGATTCCTCCGATGCTTCCTCCCATACTCTCTGCAAACAGAACAAAAGATTCTTGCTGTTCCATCCTTCACATCAACATATGCCCATTTGTATGTATCAGCCCATTCCTCTCTCCACCGCTTGACGACCTTTTTCTTCTTCTTTGTCGGCTGACTTTTGGACATGTCGTGATCTTCACTATGGTGAGGTGCCACCATCAGCATTTGCTTAGTCTCGTCATTCTCCTCAGTCGATGGCTCACGTGGGGGAGCACTTATAAGAGTGGCATTAGCAAATGATGGATCGTCATCCCCGGCTCCAATTTCCAAGTCAATTTCTTCTCCAAGTTCCCTCACTACCAAGTGATGTCTTTGTTGAATCAGATTCATGTCATCCATCGTAGAATTCATCCCCAACCCACTTACTGGAAGCAACATTCAGCATGTCAAAATTATCCACCTTCTGGACTACTTTACTCTGCATATTGTGCAACATTAAGCAGTCCAGAAAAACCAATCGAATTAGAGAATGGCACTGACTGTGTACTACTGACTAGACTACTTATTATATATGATCACAAATTCCCTCCAGCTAATGAAATAACCACAACATTTTCTTTTCACATTCAACCAGAATGATCAAGATTGCATACATAACAAGATTATCCTTGTAGGAAAACTTGTACATTTATCAAAACCCTAAGGAAACCCAGCCATGCAGTTGAAACTCCGAAACCTGATTTACCTCAGCACATGTCTGATTCAACGTCTAATAAATGGGAGAACCAAGGTGAAAGGCCCAAATCCAAACACAAACTAGCTCCTATTGCAACGAATTCCAGCTGTAAGTAGCATCAATTCATGATATTCAACCAGTGAACCTACCATCAACGCCAAATTCATTAAATTTTTGTATCCGTGAGTGGAGAGTAGATAATTCAACACTATAAAATAACAATACCTGAAAATGTTTTGTATCCGTGAGTGGAGGATAGATGCCGAGACTGATATCGGAAAACGCCGAAAAGCTAAAACTGAGAATTACTTTTTGTTTTGTTGAAAAAAAAAAGAAAAGAAATACCTGAAGAATTAAGCGAGGGAAAATGTGGAAAATTGGAAAATGCAACAAGTGGATTCCTAGGGTTAGTGTTGTGAAGAGGGCATTTGAATACTTGAAATGGAATTGAGAGAAAGCAATGAAAATGTTGAGGTTCAATTCGTTTCAATTTGGGAGCAGGTGGTGTGTTTGTAAGTGTGTCTGAATCAGTATGTGGGCAGCTAATCAGATTTGGGCTGTCCCTTCCCCCAACCTTCCTTGGTTGCTCGCGTATGGATTTTGATTTCTGGGGAGTATTAACTTAACTGTAATTGATGGATTTGTTGTTGGACTTGGACATAGAGAGAGCGAGGAAGACGAAGAGGAAGAGGAACAAAGTGAGCCTATTTTTCCTTTTTCTTTTTTTTTTTAATTTCGAGTTTCACTTTGCTTCCTCCACGGTCCTTTCAAGCGCGTGTGCTGCTGTGCCCACAGGCCACACCACACCACACCACTTCATTGCAAAACAGAAAGCTAGATTTCCATATCCGAGTTTGTTTAATTTTGTTTTGTCGCCTTTTTTTTCTTTGGGACTGTTGCACCAGCGGTTAGTAGACCTCGGTACTATCGTTTTTTCACAGGGAGCTAGGGGCCTTCATAGCAATTACTTAACTCTATGTAGGGTTTAGGATTAAGAAAAAGGCGATGGACTTTTAAGATAAAAACAGCACAAAAATACTAAGTTCAGTCAAAAGGTGAAACAATGGGTGTCGGGAGACTTTCGGGGTGCAAACAGGGATACGGAAATGGGTTTTGCAACAAGAGAGTAATGAGAAGGGGAAATCAAATGGTAATTCCGTTGGAAAAAATACCCACCGGGCTTCCTTTTTCAAGAATAGTCCGGATTGACTTCCCCAAAGTCCAAAGACAGGCCCGGGGAGTCGATTAAATGGAATTTCCTAGTTAATTTCTATTCGCGTTCGCGAATTAGAACACTAACTATCCCAATTCCTACCTTCCAACAAGCATTGGATGTATTCGGGTGTTTTCACACCCAATTACACCCCACTTGAGGGAAGGATAGGGTTGGGAAATTGATTTCCTAACTAGTTACTCACTAATATTCTAACCCAATCCTAATCACCCATTCACATCCTTAATATCTCCCTAACCCATTAGGGTTCTAGCCACTAAACATCCTAACTATCATGATACTAACATCAACAACATAAATCATGCTTAAAAAGATAAACAAGATAACAACAACAATCAATAAAACAAACGAAAGCAACAATAACAAAAACAGAGATTAAAAGATAAACTATGAAATAAAAGAGAGAAGGGTTAAGAAATGCTCATTGATTGATGACAAAGAGGCAAGAAACTTTGAATAATAAATGCTCTAATGCTCCAAAATATGATAATAATCTTCAAACTTGGAATAACACTTGAAAGATTCCAGAACATGAACCAATAACTCAGCAAAAATCTTCACTAACTCTCTAATCTAAAGCTTAAAAGAAGGCTAAAAGTATCATAAAAGCTAGGTAAAAGATAATTAAAGGTTGTCTAAAGGCTGATAGAAAAAAGTCCTCCCTTGCTAAAATGACCTAAAACAATATATAAATGACTTAGGTTGTTACTCAATACACAGCACTTAATCACTACAGACAAACTGTGTCCGAGGAAAAGGGTGATCAGGCTACTGGCTGCCGCAGGCGAGGCCAAGTGGTAATACACCGCTGCGTAAGGCGTGAGAAATCTCTTCTCTTCTTTGCATCGCTGGGCGCGTACCTAGGCACCATGGGCACGGTACCCAGGCACCGTGGGCACGGTGTAGGCGATTTAGGGTTTTCACTTCTTCGCTCCTTCGCACTGCCGTGGCCACGGTCATGGGAGACCGTGGCCACAGTCTCCTTCGGCCAGCTTCTTCTTGATCAGGGCAGTATGTTTACCGTGGCTACGGTCAGGTTAACCGTGACCACGGTCCATCTCGGCTGCAACTCCTCCTTTTTGGGCGTTTGGCTTCAATCTGACCTGGCTACGGTCAAGGTGATCGTGGCCATAGTCCATCTCGGCCACTTGGTTACTTCAGGGCGTAGCGCCCGCTACGGAATTGGTCGCGGGGCTACCTTTTGATGCCTGGGAACTTGCACTTGCGTTTCCGCGCTTTCGACATACTCGGCCCTTCCGATTCCGCTGCCTTCGACACGACCAGGGCTCGGGAAATCTTAGGGAATCTCGGGATTCCCAAGATTGGTGTAAAAATGGCCCATTTAGCACAATTTTGAGTAGAACCTTCGGAACTACAAAAAGTAAACAAAACGCATTAAAAGTTATTAAAAAGAGCTACCAGACAAGTCAAAAGCCTAAGGATTTAGGCAGTATTTAGACACGAAAACGGGTCTAAACACCCCCCACACTTAAACTTTTGCTTGTCCCGAGCAAACAGAACAAAACAAACAAACTAACTAACACTAACTCCGCTGTCGTGGGAGAGAAACAGATGCATTAAGCGTATGCACCAAGCCCTTTGAACCCCCTGGCAGCCTGGGTGGACGAGATGGACTCGTGAAGGTTTGTAGCGGCTGTACCCACAAAAGCCAAAGAAAAAGGAGAGAGGGAAAGTGAAAACAAAACCGAAGAAAAACACAAGGAAAGAAAAACAAAGGCTTTGATTCACAGGATCTCGCATTCCAAACTAAGAAAACGCGATTAAACCTCCCAAAGTAACCGTTAGAAGCATCTCACAACACCAAACTCAGGTAAAGGTCGATCTTAGAGATTTTTCAACTCCCTACACTTTGTACCAAGCGAAACTCCACATGAAAAGGTTTTACGAGAACCAAAAGACTCTAAAAACTCGCGTCTGAATTTGAAAACAACGAAACAACCAAGTGAAGTGTTTCCCTCCCTCGCATTTGGTCGCCCTTGGCTTGGTGAGGGCCGTAGGTGATGCAAGGGAAGGCCCCACTCTTTTAGGAAGCAAAAATGTAACGCCCCAAAACCTTAATCACATAATTACCCAAACATAACAGTGACCACATGATTAGCGCAGCGGATAACGGCCTGAGGCGTTACCGCCGTCCCACTAAGGACAAGGCAGATCCAACCAACCGACCAAGCACATCAACAATGACAACCAAAACCAACAATAGAACCACATTCATCAACACATCCCCATACATAAGGTGATTTACAAACAACCCACACTACCTAAGAAAATATATATATATATATATATATATATATTGAACTATACGCTTATGAATCATTATAAATCTCCAAAAGCTACTATCACTTGCTTTATGATTAACCCTGTACGACGTAAGAGTCTACCTTCCCCTTTAGTGAGTAAACTACTTCTGAGTGCCCTTTCCTTTTCCTGTGGAGCTCGGACCACCTAAAACAAAACAGTAAAACAACGCAAGGTGAGTGGGGGAAACACTCAGTACACAAACCTCCAACATGTTAAACCGTTTCGAAAACGGTTTTTCATGTCGGCCTTTAAAACATTTCGAAAACGGGGAAAGGGAAATAAAGCATGCTAAACCATTGAAGTCTTTAAACTTTAAGAATTCTATGCATATGTTGTGCTTAACATTGAAAATATATCATATAATAAGACTTGGTATCCCTTATGATCGATGCCGAAGCACCTCACACACACGCATGCCCAAACCGACCGGAAGTTTGGATTGGGTGACTGCTAGGCAGTCGACACTGGCCAGGTCAAGATTACTCCGATAGGAGCCTGTAAAATAATGCTAGACTTCACTCTAGCTACTGTAGAATTAAGTGTCCGGACAATAGCCTGTAAAACAATAAAATCATTAGAATGTATCTATGCAATAAAACTGTACTTGACTTCAAATAGAAACAAGAGTTGGACAATTTGCGTACCTTGAAAGTACTGTGTGCTTGGTGACGATTTGGCTCGGGGAATGGCGCGGGGCGGTGTGGAACTTTGAGCTAAGACGATAGAGATTAAAAATTAGTGTAAAGGCTATGAACAAATAGGGCCGTAACATCCCATAGAAAAAGACTTGGAATGTACATGTGAAATAATTTTCAGGTTTTTGCGGTAAGAGTAATTTGGCCATATCTCGGGCTAGGAAACTCGGACTTCGATGAACGAGCACTTTTCGGAAAGGAAAAAATATAATCTATGAGTTTGTCCACTGAGTCCGGTGTTAAAAATGATGGGGAGAGCTCGAAAAAAAGCTCTGGACTGAAACAGCGAAAAAAAAAACCGAAATGCTTTCTTGTGCGGTTTTGGCATTTAAGCGGAAACGATAGAATTTATGTACTTGCTCTAAAATCATAGGAGCTTCATGGACAGAAGAATACTTGTAAAATATGTAATCTTATTTTATCAAAGAGACTTTAAAATCTTAAGAGCAAAACAAAACTCATTTCTTTAAATTCATATGTTTCGGTAGTTAAATACGATAAAATCGAATAACGTAAAAGACCTCGGGGTTCCTCAAAACCAAGTCCTATGGTCCTCAATCATAAACTTCATCCTAAAGGTCATATTAATTAACTTAAGCACTCCTAAAACCAATCACAAGACCAATATATCAACTTTAATCCAATCAATCCATTTACAAAATACCCAGAATTTCCAGATTCGCAGCCCCGCTTCCGGGCTCTATAATTCTCTCTCCCGACGTCGGATTGACGCATACCATATATTTTCGGAAAGCTTGCAAGGTCTCCTAAAACTTTTATGTTGAACACTTTCTCAAAATCAACCTCCATGCAGACGAAAAACATACAAAATGTCACTGACTCCAAAATCGTATATACTTGCATGACTTAACGGTTTTGGCTCTAACTTGAGCTATACAAGTCGGAATCTCGAAATTCAAAAGCCGAGTGTTAACTAACATTTTTGGCTACCTTTTTACACAAGAATCTGGGCTCAAAACTAATTTTACCATCTCCTATAAAAATTGAATTTTGGGCAGAATGTGCTGGGGTATTTGAGCCCACATGCATGCTCCATTTTCATCTTATTTTTTTTATACCAATCATGCACCCAATGTAATTTACTCACATCACTACCATTTTCCAGAATTTCAACCTCTAAAATTATCATCTAAGCTTGCATAATTCATATGCATAACCATCAAGTTACATGCACTTATTTTACACCATAACTTTCATGATTTCCTTCACTATTTTCACATAAAACACCCAAATAAAACATCATTTACTTAATTACTCTCCCAAAAACAGAAACTAAACCTTTAGAACTTCATCAAATACTTCATGCAAAGCCATAAAACATAAATCCCTCATCAACAAACCCAATCTCTACCAAGTGTCAACTATAATCACAAGAATACACTTAGGTTATCAAGAAAACTCAACCACACATAACTATATTTTAAAAATCATCTTAATGGAAGATAAAAAGAAAAGAAAATCACAATTTTAACACTAAACATCTCAAAATTTCAGATTGTAAATCATGGAAATAGGTGGGAGAAAGTTATACCTCTTGAAGTGTCGCTAGAAATTGAACAAGAGGAAGGAAAGAGGAGAGGAAACCGGCCGGAATGTCGCGAATCGGCGGGAAGTCAAGGGGGAGGGGGGCTGTCTCGGCGTGGAGAGGAAATGAGAGCTGAGATTGCACTTGAACAAGGTTGAAAACAAAATGACTATTGGCCTCCCCATGACTCATATATAACACTCCTTCCACTTGACCATATAATAATTAAAGGAAAAGCAATAATCTAATACTTATAATAACATTAGAAAATATTAGGAGTAACAAATAATCAAGTATGGTAGGAAAAAAAAATACAATTATAAAGTGAGTTTAATTTATACGGTTTAAAAGAACGGGTAACGATCTGTGAAATAACTTAAATTCGTTTGGCCGTAAAAATCGAAACGGTAACCAACCCGATTTTAAATTAAACATTAGATCCTAAAATCTAAAAAAAAAAAAATAAGGTCCAAATATGATATTCATTAAAAGAAAAAAAAAATTTTGATCGGTAAA
Organism: Portulaca oleracea; assembly: GCA_029582165.1. Lineage (NCBI taxonomy): Eukaryota > Viridiplantae > Streptophyta > Magnoliopsida > Caryophyllales > Portulacaceae > Portulaca > Portulaca oleracea. The sequence continues at coordinate 39,919,239 of CM055882.1, forward strand.
ACTGACCACTTAGCCATTTCCTCCGAGACCTGTCACCGTTAGTTAACCGTAAAAATTATAAGAATTTAATAATCACATTTTAACTAATTAAACAAATTTAATTACTATAATTTTTATGATTTAGGGTGGGTTATCACATCCTCCCCCCCTTAAAAGAAGTTTCGTCCTCGAAACTTGCTGTTTATTGAAAATTGTTGTGGAAAATACCTTAGAAGAGGTGGGGGTAGTTTTTTATCATATCCTCTTCAGTCTCCCAGGTGGCTTCCGAGGTTTCTTGGTTTGCCCAAAGGATCTTGACCAGTGGGACTTCTTTGGTACGTAGTCGTTTGACCCTACGATCCAAAATTTGGATCGGTTGCTGTTCGAATGTAAGGTCTTTAGTTAAAAGAGGAGGTTCTTCCTCCAAGATATGCGTTGGATCTGGTACATACTTTTGGAGCTGGGAGATATGAAAGACGCCATGGATACGCCCCAATTTGGAAGGTAACTCTAGACGATAAGCCGATGGATTAACTTTCCCCACAATAGAGTAAGGTCCGATGTATCGAGGGCTTAATTTACCCTTAACATTAAATCTCCTAACTCCCTTTGTAGGGGAAACCTTGAGAAATACTCTATCTCCTATCTGGAATTCGAGTGGTTTGCCAGTCTTTTCTCGCTAACTTCCACTGCAGGCTCGAATATCTTTGTTGAATCACTTTGACCTTATCAGTTGTCTCTTGAATTAAATCCGGGCCTATGATTAACGCTTCATCTAGCTCACCCCAACATAGAGGGGTTCTACACTTCCTGCCGTACAAAGCCTCAAAAGGCGCCATCTGAATAGTGGCTTGATAACTATTGTTGTAAGAGAATTCCACGAGTGGAAGATACTGATCCCAATTCCCTTGAAAATCCAATACACATGCACGAAGCATGTCCCCCACAATTTGGTTTACCCTTTCAGTTTGACCATCGCTCTCTGGATGGTATGAGCTACTGAAACTAAGCTTGGACCCGAAAGCCCTTTGCATCGCGCTCCAGAATCTCGATTGAAACCTTGTATCCCGATCCGGTAAAATGTCCTTTGGAATCCCATGCAACCGCACTATCTCCCGGATGTAGATATCCGCCAACTTATCTACTTTCCAGCTCTCATGAATAGGTATGAAATGCGCTGATTTCGTAAGGCGGTCCACAATTACCCAGATGGCATTTCGTTTAGAAGCTGTGAGGGGTAATCCCATAATGAAATCCATTGAGATTGACTCCCATTTCCAAGTGGGAATATCTAAGGGTCGGAGTTCACCCGAAGGTCGCTGATGCTCAGCTTTCACCTTTTGGCATGTCAAACATTTATCCACAAAGTTGGCTATGTCCCTCTTCATGTTAGGCCACCAGAATCGCTCTCTCAAATCTCTATACATCTTTGTACCTCCAGGATGCACGGAGTATATTGACTTGTGGCCTTCTTCCATAACCCTTAACCTTAAATCCCCTTTGTTGGTACACAGAGTCTATTCTGAAACCTTAAAATCCCATCATCATGGATCAGAAATCCAGGCATTGTCTTGGTGGTTAGACTATCCACAATTCTCTTAAAGTCTGGATCATTCATTTGCTCTGTCTTGATTTCATCCATGATAGACGGCTTCAAAGAGATAGCAGTTAATCTCTTGTCTGTATCTCCCCTATTCACCAAGTCGATGTTCTCCTTACTCAACTCTTGCCATATTCTAGGATGAATCGCTAGACTCAATATAGAACCGTGTTGGGTCTTCCTACTCAAAGCGTCTGCTACTGAATTTGCCTTCCCGGGGTGATACTGGATATCTAGATCGTAATCTTTAATAAGCTCTAACCACCTTCGTTGTCTCAGATTTAACTCCCACTGGGTAAAAATATACTTGAGGCTCTTGTGGTCGGTGAAAATAGTAGTGGAGACTCCATATAAATAGTGTCTCCAAATCTTGAGAGCAAAGACCACTGCTGCCAGCTCCAAATCATGTGTCGGATAATTCTTCTCATAAGGCTTTAACTGTCTGGAGGCATAAGCTATCACCTTATCTCCTTGCATCAACACACAACCTAGCCCCTGATGCGACGCATCACTATACACAATATATTCCTTCCCTTCCTCGGGTAAGGATAAAACTGGGGCCGTCGTGAGTTTTTCCTTTAGAGTCTGAAACGCTTCTTCACATTTATCGGTCCATTCAAACCGAGTGATCTTCTTAAGGAGGTTTGTCAAGGGTAATGCTATCTTAGAAAAGTTTGGCACGAACCTTCTATAATATCCAGCCATACCTAAGAAACTTCTGACCTCCGTAACTGTAGTGGGTCTCACCCAATCTTTAACGGCTGATACTTTTTGAGGATCAACACGGATACCTTCATTGGTTACAATATGTCCCAAAAATCCTACTTCCTTGAGCCAGAAATCACACTTTGAAAATTTGGCATACAACTGTTTTTCTCTTAAAAGCTGAAGTACTTGCCTCAAATGATTTTCATGTTCCTCTTGACTCTTTGAATATACCAAAATATCATTAATAAAAACTACCACAAATTTATCCAAAAAGGGTTTGAACACACGGTTCATCAAATCCATGAACACTGCTGGGGCATTAGTAAGCCCAAAAGGCATCACGGTAAATTCATAGTGCCCATACCTTGTCCTAAAGGCAGTCTTAGGGATGTCCTCTGCTCTTACTCTCAGCTGATGGTATCCTGATCTTAAGTCAATTTTGGAAAATACTCCTGCTCCTTGGAGTTGGTCAAACAAGTCATCAATTCTGGGTAGGGGATATTTGTTCTTGATCGTCACCTTGTTCAATTCCCGATAATCAATGCATAACCTTAAACTTCCATCCTTCTTCCTCACAAATAACACTGGGGCTCCCCATGGTGACGAACTGGGTCTGATAAACCCTTTGCTCAAAAGGTCTTCCAAGTATCTTGATTCGCCTTTTAACTCTGCTGGTGCCATCCTATACGGTGCTTTAGATATCGGCCTAGTTCCAGGAACTAGCTCAATTTCAAAGTCTATCTCCCTCCTCGGGGGTAGCTCCGTAACTTCTTCTGGAAAGACGTCCATAAATTCTCGCACAACTGGGATTTCCTCTATCTTAGGCGGACTCTGAGACTCCTCCTTTAGAGAACATAAATAGCCGGTGCATCCATGGTTCAACATTTTTCGCGCCTTTACATATGTTATGATAGGGCACGGGCTTAATCCTAAATCCCCAACGAAAAGGCACTCTTTCCCTAAGGCATTCTAAGGATGTCTCGGGAAGAGATACCAACCCTGGACTAGGGTGAGGTCCTTAAATTTCCAACTGGTTTCCTTCTGTCTCTGGTGCTGGTTCACCATGGGGTGAATTTCCCGACATTTGCGACATACTACAATATCACAATAATAACAGTGTTAATAGACCACTTGATTCATAATTACATCTTCTTTAGTTTTCCTGCCCAACAATAAGGTCTTTAGTACACACCCCTTAAGGTTTGTAGTACTTCAACATTAATGCGCATTCTATAAGTCAAACTTTTACTTGGAACCACAATCAATTTCTCCCTGTACTCATATAAGCATAGATACTTCCATTCTTCCACCTGTACCCTCCAAGTTACATGATAACTTAGAACTCACAACATTCTCATAATCATATAATGGATCATAACATTCCTGGAAATCTTGAGTTCTCCCTAAAAAAAATTAGGAGATACTCTCGCAATTACATCCACAAAATAATTCAGTACATACGAGTCCAACATTCGAAATAAAAGGACATACAACCATGCTTCCCAAGCCAAAATATAAGGAAGATCAAAAGAATCGCACAGTTCGACCAAATACAAGGTTCAACCTTGAACAAAAGACAACTTGGCTAACCAAACTATCACGGTCGACTAGCTTACCCAAAAGAATAGGTTAGCTCCTAGCTACCCTGTACAAAATCACCTAGTAGAACCTCTTCTCAAGTCCCTGTGTTAGACCCTTCTTCAGAGTCTCCATGATCCGCCCGCTTCATCATGTCCTCCAATGCAAACCGATAGGTTTTGGCCGTAGGGCAACTCTTGTGGCACCTCTTGCGCTTAGTTCTCATCATTATGGGCCCCGCTTGCACTTTCGCTTTACCCTTCCTAGGGTCTCGAGGCACTATGATACCTGTAGGGGTTGCCTCATCACTATCATTTTCCCCATTCTTAGGCTCTTGGCCCGACTCACCCTTACCTTGGTCCAAATTAGGACCTTTCTCTTCCTCGGGATCCAACTCCGAGGGCACAGGCTCCTGGCGCGGAGGTGGTACAACGGGGACCGAGCGTCCCGTGATCGGCGTCGCGAAGTGGAGTTCAATTCCCCTTGCCGGGGATGGATAAACAAAAGCGGTGGTGGGGGTAGGCAAGGCTAGCACCTCATGTAAGGATGGTGCCAAATCAGTGGTGTGCAAGTGTAGGGCAAGTGCGATCTGTGTAATGATAGCTTCTAAAGCTATCTGATTCCAGGCTCCCAAATATTCAAGGCACCACGCCGTGGTCCCTCGAGTAACGGTTGGTACCTATCTTTGATCTCCACCCATGGTTTCTCATGGGGCAGAGTTGCCAGTAAGCATCGTGCTCTACAAATATCATCCTCAGATTCTGTTTGGGTTCTCCATACATGCATGTCAAATGCTTCCTGCAGCCTTCTTGGATGTTCAAACACATTTTCCTTGGGATCCATGAACATGGCGAAAGGGTTGGGTAAAGAACCGCCTGTGGGATCCATCTACAGTATACAAAACAATAAAATAAACTTTAATAAATTATCCCCTTAAGACTGGCTACAAAAAGAAAGAATTAAGGTAAGGTCCGAGACTCCACCCACTAAAATTCTTATGAAAGAATCAACTTATTCCCATTTATTTTCAAGCTTGGCTCCAAATTACTTAGTTATACTTTAAGCACATATCTTCCAAATACCGTCATAATTACTTTCAAGCATCCCTCAATTCATAGAGAAAAACAACGACACTCTATATACTTTCAACTTCATTTCAATGGAATCCATAATTTGAAAAATTTCTCACTAACTCATCAGTTTCCATTTCTTATGCAACCATTAGTCTACACATAACATGTCTTCCTTTACCTCTACAAGTATTCAATCATTGTCTAGGAGATAGCTCGATTTAATATCCATTATTCACTTAACTCTTCCTATTATTCACTATAAACCCCATAAATTTTCGGGAAAAATTCGGCAGCATTTCCCTTGTAAATAGGACTATTCCCAAATTTACATCCTTATTTTTCACCTGCAAATTACAATTTACATCACATAATCTCAACAAAGAGCTTCATGCTCGAACTTCCATTTCAACAATCCTCTGATTAAGCCCAATTTGCCAAATAAGACACATATACTTTGCACCCATACACATCCAAGTTTCAGTGTTCTAATAGTTCCCTACATTCCCAAATTCTCTCCTTATAATCCCCGCTCTGATACCACAACTGTAACGCCCCAAAACCTTAATCACATAATTACCCAAACATAACAGTGACCACATGATTAGCGCAGCGGATAGCGGCCTGAGGCGTTACCGCCGTCCCACTAAGGACAAGGCAGATCTAACCAACCGACCAAGCACATCAACAATGACAACCAAAACCAACAATAGAACCACATTCATCAACACATTCCCATACATAAGGTGATTTACAAACAACCCACACTTGCTTAACCTAAGAAAATATATATATATATATATATATATAAATATATATATATATATATATATATATATATATATATATATATATATATATTGAACTATACGCTTATGAATCATTATAAATCTCCAAAAGCTACTATCACTTGCTTTATGATTAACCCTATACGACGTAAGAGTCTACCTTCCCCTTTAGTGAGTAAACTACTTCTGAGTGCCCTTTCCTTTTCCTGTGGAGCTCGGACCACCTAAAACAAAACAGTAAAACAACGCAAGGTGAGTGGGGGAAACACTCAGTACACAAACCTCCAACATGTCAAACCGTTTCAAAAACGGTTTTTCATGCCGGCCTTTAAAACATTTCGAAAATGGGGAAAGGGAAATAAAGCATGCTAAACCATTGAAGTCTTTAAACTTTAAGAATTCTATGCATATGCTGTGTTTAACATTGAAAATATATCATATAATAAGACTTGGTATCCCTTACGATCGATGCCGAAGCACCTCACACACGCGCATGCCCAAACCGACCGGAAGTTTGGATTGGGTGACTGCTAGGCAGTCGACACTGGCCAGGTCAAGATTACTCCGATAGGAGCCTGTAAAATAATGCTAGACTTCACTCTAGCTACTGTAGAATTAAGTGTCCGGACAAGAGCCTGTAAAACAATAAAATCATTAGAATGTATCTATGCAATAAAACTGTACTTGACTTCAAATAGAAACAAGAGTTGGACAATTTGCCTTTGAAAGTCTTGTGCTTGGTGACGATTTGGCTCGGGGAATGGCGCGGGGCGGTGTGGAACTTTGAGCTAAGACGATAGAGATTAAAAATTAGTGTAAAGGCTATGAACAAATAGGGCCGTAACGTCCCATAGAAAAAGACTTGGAATGTACATGTGAAATAATTTTCAGGTTTTTGCGGTAAGAGTAATTTGGCCATATCTCGGGCTAGGAAACTCGGACTTCGATGAACGAGCACTTTTCGGAAAGGGAAAAATATAATCTATGAGTTTGTCCACTGGGTCCGGTGTTAAAAATGATGGGGAGAGCTCGAAAAAAAGCTCTGGACAGAAACAGCGAAAAAAAAACCGAAATGCTTTCTTGTGCGGTTTTGGCATTTAAGCGGAAACGATAGAATTTATGTACTTGCTCTAAAATCATAGGAGCTTCATGGACAGAAGAATACTTGTAAAATATGTAATCTTATTTTATCAAAGAGACTTTAAAATCTTAAATGCAAAACAAAACTCATTTCTTTAAATTCATATGTTTCGGTAGTTAAATACGATAAAATCGAATAACGTAAAAGACCTCGGGGTTCCTCAAAACCAAGTCCTATGGTCCTCAATCATAAACTTCATCCTAAAGGTCATATTAACTAACTTAAGCACTCCTAAAACCAATCACAAGACCAATATATCAACTTTAATCCAATCAATCCATTTACAAAATACCCAGAATTTCCAGATTCGCAGCCCCGCTTCCGGGCTCTATAATTCTCTCTCCCGACGTCGGATTGACGCATACCATATATTTTCGGAAAGCTTGTAAGGTCTCCTAAAACTTTTATGTTGAACACTTTCTCAAAATCAACCTCCATGCAGACGAAAAACATACAAAATGTCACTGACTCCAAAATCGTATATACTTGCATGACTTAACGGTTTTGGCTCTAACTTGAGCTATACAAGTCGGAACCTCGAAATTCAAAAGCCGGTTGTTAACTAACATTTTTGGCTACCTTTTTACACAAGAATCTGGGCTCAAAACTAATTTTACCATCTCCTATAAAAATTGAACTTTGGGCAGAATGTGCTGGGGTATTTGAGCCCACATGCATGCTCCATTTTCATCTTATTTTTTTTATACCAATCATGCACCCAATGTAATTTACTCACATCACTACCATTTTCCAGAATTTCAACCTCTAAAATTATCATCTAAGCTAGCATAATTCATATGCATAACCATCAAGTTACATGCACTTATTTTACACCATAACTTTCATGATTTCCTTCTCTATTTTCACATAAAACACCCAACTAAAACATCATTTACTTAATTACTCTCCCAAAAACAGAAACTAACCCTTTAGAACTTCATCAAATACTTCATGCAAAGCCATAAAACATAAATCCCTCATCAACAAACCCAATCTCTACCAAGTGTCAACTATAATCACAAGAATACACTTAGGTTATCAAGAAAACTCAACCACACATAACTATACTTTAAAAATCATCTTAATGGAAGATAAAAAGAAAAGAAAATCACAATTTTAACACTAAACATCTCAAAATTTCAGATTGTAAATCATGGAAATAGGTGGGAGAAAGTTATACCTCTTGAAGTGTAGCTAGAAATTGAACAAGAGGAAGGAAAGAGGAGAGGAAACCGGCCGGAATCTTGCCGGAAATGTCGCCGGCGACCGGCGAAGTCAAGGGGGAGGGGGGCTGTCTCGGCGTGGAGAGGAGATGAGAGCTGAGATTGCACTTGAACAAGGTTGAAAACAAAATGACCATTGGCCTCCCCATGACTCATATATAACACTCCTTCCACTTGACCATATAATAATTAAAGGAAAAGCAATAATCTAATACTTATAATAACATTAGAAAATATTAGGAGTAACAAATAATCGAGTATGGTAGGAAAAAAAAATACAATTATAAAGTGAGTTTAATTTATACGGTTTAAAAGAACGGGTAACGATCTGTGAAATAACTTAAATTCGTTTGGCCGTAAAAATTGATACGGTAACCAACCCGATTTTAAATTAAACATTAGATCCTAAAATCTAAAAAAAAATATATATAAGGTCCAAATATGATATTCATTAAAAGAAAAAAAAAATTTCGATCGGTAAAACTGACCGCTTAGCCATTTCCTCCGAGACCTGTCACCGTTAGTTAACCGTAAAAATTATAAGTATTTAACAATCACATTTTAACTAATTAAACAAATTTAATTACTATAATTTTTATGATTTAGGGTGGGTTATCACAAAAAACTTTTCATTTTCTTTCTTTTTGAGTTGGAATTACCAACGAAATCGCTTTTCTTTTTCTCTTTTTTTTTTCTTCTTTTTGGTTTTTAAAAGTCGGTATTAGCCTTACTTTCGGGAATTGGACTACCCATATAAGGGGTATATACCCTCCCAACACGGTCTTTTCCATTTGCCTCTCCGTCGCAAAGCGATATGGGAGGAGGGTTAAGGGGTATCCATGTCGTACCACGAATACCGGGCTCGTGTAGGTTGGCTAAGTGTGGGTGGTTAATGTCTACAGCGACACGCTCCACTTATTCAGGTTATTGTATCTTAAGAGAGCTTTTCTTTCTTTTCTTTCCTTTTTGCACTTTTTTGCTTTTGCTAAACGAGAAACAAAACAAACCCAGACACAAGCTCCTAAAACCTCCCGGTTCCAGCAAAAAGAGAAGGGAACGGGGGTCTCGCTAGAGTCTATGAAGGGTAAGTCTCGACTAGAACCCGAATTAGGGTCGAAAATGCTCCAACCGGTTACTTTTTAAAGAAGTTTAGGAACGGCTTCTCAACTCCGAAAACGAGATCCAGGAAACAAAACCAAACAAAGACAAAACGAAAAGGTTTTCACTCCCATTTTTCTCCTTTTTCACACGGAAAATTTCAAATTTTAGCAAAAACTAGGAAAACAAGGAACAAAAAGACTAGGTGATCTACCCTTGAAGCAGAATATCTCCTCCCCCCCCCCCACTTAAAACTCCACAATGTCCTCATTGTGGGAAGGAGTCACATGAAAAGGCTAGAGAACCTACAAAAACACAAACAAAACAACTAGCAAGTAGAAATGGTGGCGACCCGAGCCCACACGGCTCCAACATCAATATATATCCAACACAGACATTCACAGGGGTTCGCCACCCAAAAGAAAACCAAGCATGCGACGGATCATAATAGGAATTCACGTAAAGGGAGTAAGGTGGAAAGATATTACCTCAAACCCTTCATAAGCGTTAAAACAGCGATCCAGAGTCGTCGTTCGAGTGAATCAAAACGATGTTAGAGCAAAAGACGACTTACAATCGATAGAACTCGCATGCGAGACCAAAAACAAAAGAAAGGAAAATCTAACTTAGAAGTTAAGAAAAACAAAACTAATTACAATATGTACATTGCCAATGACTTACCTTATCCCCGAATCTCAGTCATTGAGGCGTGAAATAAGGGTGAAACTCCATACATACCAACCGAAATGACTGATTCATTGCATTCATCACAACAGTATTCATGTACAAACCATCAGTGATCAAAATATAACCGAAACAAAAGTAAACAAACTTCTCGGTCCACAAGAATAACCATCGAACAACCAAGGGATAACCCGGCAACACATGAAAGACCAACAACGCAAGGCAAACCCGAGCATCATATCCAAACAACCCCAAAATCATGCCAAAACATGCTAAATGAAACCGAGAGATCAACACAACAAAACCATCAGACATCGCATCCAAACCCCGAAGAAGCACCCCCCCACACTTATACTTCACAAAATAAAGTAAATAAAAGCAATGATAAAGGTCGGGTGGGGGGTTGAGTGCTTACGAACGGTCCTCAAGCAGACCCTCCCGGAGGATGACGGGGTTGGAGTTGCGATTGGATGCTAGCGACTCTGTTGGGTCTCGCTGGTCTCGATCAACCCTTGCAAGTTTTCGATCAACGTCTGTTGGTTTTGGATGAGCTCCCGTTGTTCTTGAAACTCATCATGAAGCTCCTGGAGTTGCTCGCTGATACGTTCAAGAGCGGCGTCCCGCACTTGACTCGGCTCGGCGTCGTCCCCTTGTGCTTGTCCTCCCTCTTCTTCCTCTTCCTCTTCTTAATCGGCCTCTTCTTCTTCATCACCTTCCTCCTCGGGCTCCCCGGGACCACCCACTGCAAAACGATCCCCATAAGTTTGGCCACACGACCAATTGCGTTTGTCTGTGACATCTAGACGTTGCACAGCATTGTCGTCACCCAAATGAACGACGACGCTGTGGGGCTCGTTCCCGTGACGGTAGAATGTTCGCGTCTTGTTTTTCTCCAAGAATTTCATCTTTCGCAAGCGAACACCGTCGATAGGATCAGGGAAAAACCGTGGGGTCCATTTGTTGAGGTAAGACTCGAACCCTTGTTTCCTTAGGAGATGGGTGATGATGTGACCCATACCGATGGTCATGTTCCGGGTTTCGAGGCTTATTTCTCGGAGACAATGGAGGATGCAGGAGCCGGTGTTGACTCGGCGACCGTTAATGGCGTTGTAGAGGATGAAGAGGTCGTCCTTCCGGATGCTTGATCGCCCGGCGTCACGGCCAAAAACAGAGTTTGAGATGATGCGGTGGAAGATACGGATGCTGGGGTTACAAAAATCCCGGGCCTTAGAGTTGCTCGGGCAATAATATTGCGCTTTTGGAGTTCGAACCTTGGGATAACGCCTCCTCCATCAAGTGAGATCGCGCATTGCCTCTTGTTCATTGAAGTTAACAACCTCGCCATAGAATATCCCGTCCTCGGGTAGGCCTAACGCATTGCAAAGATCCTTGAGCGTGCATTCGACTTCCTTCTTGGCCACAATGTATGAGAAAGAGGCTTGGGATGTGCCGTCTTCCTTTACAACCAAAGAGCTAAGGAACTCGAGCACCGGTTGTTCGATAATCGGCTCATTGATGGTGGCGAAGACCTCCCAGCCCATGGTTTTGATGAAGAAATCCATGCTCGGTTTACAGAATATATCCTTGGCCGTCTCTTCATGATAGAGGTCCGGAGCACAGATCTTACGCTTCTTGAGTCGCTCAAACCTCGCCTTATGCATATTGTCCCGGAAGGTAACCTTAACCTTCGGGTCGCATTGAATGATGGAGGCCGGTTGACCCTTGTACCGGGTTTTGTCGGGCTCAGCAGAAGTTGATGGGGCAGGGGTTGGTTCCGGCTCGGTCCGGGCTCGTTTAGCACGACCCATTGATAGCACTGAAAACCAACACACAACCACCACAACAACGAAACACCACAAGAAAATCGCAACCACAAAACCCAATTCAACCTCAAAACCCAATTCAACCACAAATTGCAACCACAAAACCAAGAAAATTCCCGAGCAACCACAAATTGCAATCAACCACAAAACCTAATTCAACACTTCACCAACACACTCCCAAATTCAACAATAGTCACCAAAATTTCAACCCTAAACTCAACCAAATTCGTTCAGCCAAGAATCACATGGAATTCGCACAACATTCAACCCAAGTATAAAGAAATCGAGTGTTTAAGCATCAATAAATCAAGGAATACCTGGATTGAAGACTTTGAAGGCTTCCCTTGCTATTTTCGAGCCCCACAAGGAGCAAAGAACCCAGAAATTTGCTTGAGGAGGGTCGAAAATGGCGGAAAAACGCAGGCTTTGCACAGCTAGGGCAAAAACGCGGGGGAGAATGGAGAGAAATGGAAGGATTGATGATGAATTTGTGAGAAATTGCAAGGAAATTAGGGTTTGAGGGTTTTAGGAGGGTTTTCGAGTGTGAGAGAGTTGAACCCCCGACAATATCCGCAGTTTTCGACTCACCGTGGCCACGGTAGATTTGACCGTGGGCACGGTGTGGCTCGGGTGGAGGAAAAAGAAGGGAAAAATGCAGGGTAGTCACCGTGGCTACGGTAACATTCACCGTGGTCACGGTGACCTTCGGGAAGAGACTTTTCCAAGAAATTGTTGCGATTTGACCGTGGCTGCGGTGAAACCCACCGTGGTCACGGTCCACTTCGGCCAAAGAGAAACTGGGAGCATTTTGTGTAGTCTGACCGTGGCTGCGATGAAACCCACCGTGGTCACGGTCCCTTTCGGTCCAGCTCCTGTACCTACAAGGCTCAAAACTTGGAAAAACACGTTAAGTCCTAAAATCTACCCTCTTATTATCAACTCCTTTGCCTTCCTCACTCAATTTATCATCAAAGGGGACTTTCCCATCACTCAAAAATCACATTCAAATCCCGACCCTCATAGAACCTCTCTTTATTTTCACTCTCGCTCTCGATATTTTTCTTTTCTTTTCGATCTTTTCTAATTTTTCTTCAGCTTTTCTAAATTTTTTTCTATTTTCTCTTTCTTTTTCTCAAATTTTTTCAAAACCACTAAGGAAAAAGAAAATGCTAAAAATAAGGGAAATAAAATGGAAGAAAATGAAAGAAAACACTAAAAGAAGGGAAAGTAAGTCATACCTTTCCCGAGTGCTTGTTTTTAAAGGTCCTAGCTCGACCTTTCTCGGTGCTTTTCAATCCTCAAAATTCTCAAGATACACCACAACTGTCCCGGCATATTCCTCGCCCATGATGTACGGTTTAAGCTTTGATGAGTTCGCCTTAAAACATTTTCCTTGTGCATCCTTCAATTCAACCACTCCGGCGGGGAGAATTTTCACAATTTCAAACGGACTGGACCATCGTGATCTCAATTTCCCGGAGAATAACTTCAGCCTAGAGTTGAAGATGAGAACCCTATCGCCTACCACAAACTCACGCCGGTTCAATCTCTTGTCGTGCCATGCTTTGGTTCTTTCTTTGTAGATCTTGTTGTTCTCATATGCATGATGCCTCAACTCCTCAAGTTCTTCCAGTTGAAATAACCGACTACTTCCGGCCGTCTTAAGATCGAAGTTCAACTTCTTGATTGCCCACATGGTTTTATGCTCAAGCTCAACGGGGAAGTGACATGCCTTCCCGTAGACAAGACGGTAAGGAGTAGTACCGATCGGAGTCTTGTAGGCGGTGCGGTATGCCCACAAAATTTCATCCAACTTTTCTGCCCAATCTTTCCTCGAAGAGTTGACCGTCTTCTCTAGGATCTCCTTGATGGCTCGGTTTGAGATTTCCACTTGACCTTGTGTTTGTGGATGATAAGGTAGTCACTTCTTGTGATCTATGCCGTATTTTGCCAAAAGAGACTCGAACTTCTTCTCTATGAAATGGGAACCGTTATCACTAATGATGACCCTTGGAATGCCGAATCTTGGAAATAGGGTCTTTTTCAAGAATCTCGAAACAGACTTCCCATCGCACCTCACGCATGGTATGGCTTCGACCCACTTTGAGACATAATCCACCGCCACTAGGATGTATTGAAAACCTCTTGATGAAGGGAAAGGTCCCATGAAGTCTAATCTCCATACATCGAAGACTTCAACTTCAAGAATATAATTCAACGGTGCTTCATTTTTCCCGGGAGATGTTTCCGGATCTTTGACATCTATCACATTGCTTGACATGCAAATGGGCGTCACGAAAAAGAGTTGGCCACCAATATCCGGCTTGTAGAACCCTCGCCGCCGTCTTTTGGGAGCCACCGTGACCTCCCACCGGGAATTCATGACAATGAGTCAAAATAGATTGCACTTCACTCTCGGGAATACATCGCCGGTACATCCCGTCATTGCAAAGCCGGAAAAGGAAGGGATCATCCCAATAATAATGCTTCATGTCGTGGAGAAATTTCTTCTTTTGGTGATGGTTCAAGTGTTGGGGAATCACTTCGCTTGCCAAATAATTCACAATATCCGCATACCAAGGATGAGAGTTAATCGCCAAAAGTCGCTCGTCCGGGAAAGCATCAACAATTGGTTGGGTGTCCTCCAAGTCGACAAGAATCCTCGAGAGGTGATCGGCCACGACATTCTTCCTGCCCGCCTTATCACGGATTTCCAAATCGAATTCTTGCATGAGCAAGACCCACCATATTAGCCTCGGCTTCGTCTCCTTCCTTCCCATCAAGTATTTGATAGCGGCATGATCCGTGTAGACTACTACCTTCGAGAGCATAAGGTACTGCCGAAACTTGTTGAGTGCAAAAACGATCGCCAAAAGTTCTTTTTCCGTGGTGGTGTAGTTTCTTTGGGCACTTTCAAGCGCATGGCTTGCGTAATAGATAACCCTCGCTTCTTGTCCACCGTTTGGGTCAAACACGCCCCCACGGAAAAGTCACTGGCGTCGGCCATAATCTCAAATGGTAGTGTCCAGTCCGGAGGTTGAACCACCGGGGTGGAAATCAATGCCTGCTTCAATCTGTAAAATAACTCAAGACACTCATCAGTAAAAATGAAAGGAGCATCTTTGCATAAGAGGTCGGTTAGAGGTCGAGCAATTTTCGAAAAGTCCTTAACGAACCGGCGATAGAAGCCGGCATGTCCAAGGAAGCTACGCACCCCCTTAACAGAAACTGGGGGTGGTAGGCGCTCTATGACCTCAACCTTCGCCTTATCCACCTCGATGCCCTTTGAAGAGATTAAGTGACCCAAAACAATACCTTGTTCCACCATAAAGTGGCATTTCTCCCAGTTGAGTACTAGATCCACTTCTTCACAATGAGTTAATACTTTTTCCAGGTTTAGCAAACAGTCATCAAAAGAATTACCGTATACAAAAAAGTCATCCATAAAAACCTCCATGCATTTCTCAATGAAATCGCTAAAAATAGCCATCATACAACGTTGAAAAGTCCCAGGGGCATTACATAAACCAAATGGCATGCGTCGATAAGCAAATGTCCCATATGGGCAAGTAAAGGTGGTTTTTTCTTGGTGTGAAGGGTGGATTGGAATTTGAAAGAACCCGGAATATCCATCTAAGAAGCAAAAATGTGAGTGACCCGCCAACCGTTCTAACATCTGGTCAATAAAAGGTAGGGGAAAATGGTCCTTCTTTGTTACTTTGTTAAGCTGACGGTAATCAATGCACATTCTCCAACCGGTCACAGTTCGGGTACTTACTAATTCTTTCTTATCATTTTCAATTACGGTCATCCCACCCTTTTTTGGCACACACTGAACCGGGCTTACCCATTCACTATTTGCGATGGGGAAGATGATCCCAGCAGCGAGCAACTTCACTACCTCCTTTTTAACCACTTCTTGCATGTTAGGATTTAAACGACGTTGTGGTTGCCTAATAGGCTTGGCATCTTCTAGCAAGTCAATCGAATGTATGCAAATGGATGGGGATAAACCTTTCAAATCTTCTTTCTTATAACCTATTGCACCTCTATGTTTCCTAAGCAAATCAAGCAACTTGGATAATTCAAAATCATTCAAATTCGCATTCACAATCATAGGATAGGATTTCTCATCATCCAAGTAAGCATATTGGAGGGAAGGGGGCAACGGATTAAGTTCTAAAGAAGTAGAAGATTGAACTTGGGAGGAAGACATACCTTTGAAGATCGCATCTTGAATCTCCATGCACTCCATAATAGGTTCACCAATAATAATTTCCTCGTGCATAAGTGAAGAGTCAAGAAGGTTGGTGAAGAAAGTGATGTCGGAGCCGTCGGTCTTGAATTGAAAGGACTCCAATAAGCATGCACCCAAGGGATCGTCGCAAATAGATTCAAGAAGGTGGGATTCCTCAACATACTCATCAACGAGAATCTCCATCATATCAATAGCGTAGCATGAGTCCCCATAAGAAGGACCTTTCAATGACCCCTCAAGTTGAAAAATAATACTTTCATTCCCGACATTCAATGACATACTTCCATTCTTCACATCAATAATTGCTCCCGCCGTAGCAAGGAACGGCCTTCCTAGAATATTCGGGATATTGTTATCCTCTTCCATCTCCAAGATTACAAAACCACAAGGGATCAAAAATCGCCCCACTTGAACCGGGATATCTTCCAATATCCCCAACGGTCTTTATATGGAGCGGTCGGCCAATTGGAGGTTAATAGTAGTAGGAGCTAGGTCATCAAGGTTTAGCTTCTTGCAAATTGAGTGAGGCATGACACTCACACTTGCTCCTGGATAACATAAGGCACGGCCAATTCTCATATCACCGATGGTGCATGGAATAGAAAAACTCCCAGGGTCGGCTAGTTTCTCTGGTGACTTGTTATCGATGATGGCACTACAATCCGCTGTCAAATGAATTGTAGATTTTTCTTGGATCTTCCTCTTGCTCGTAAGAAGCTCCTTCAAGTGCTTGTTAAAGGATGGGACTTCAGAAATGGCATCAAGAAAAGGGATGTTCACTTGAAGCTTCTTGAGCATCTCAATGAATTTTGAAAATTTTGCATCGGATTTCGGCTTTGCCAACCGCTCGGGAAAAGGGACCGGCTATAGCTTTGGTTTCTCAATGGGTTGGATTGGCTCTTCCTCTACCATCTTCCCTTTCCCTTTTCTTACTCTTTCCATTTCTTCTCTTTCCTTGCTTGATTCTCCCAATTCTTCCTCATATGCTCCCTCACCTAAGACTAGTTCACACTCCCGCTCTTCTTCCAAATCTTCCTCCTCCGTGATTTCGACCATGTCACCTTCCTTTTCACCCAAGACATCTTCCACCACCATCCTAGGGCCATCAACCTCCTTACCGCTCCTCAACGTAATCGCATTAAGTTGTCCCTTCGGATTCGGTTGGGGTTGGCTAGGTAAAGATTGGATGGGTGGAGACTGTTGCGCCATTTGAGCTATTAACGACTCAAGGTTCTTGATGCGTGCGACATCTTTTTCTCTTTCTAAGGCCATCTTTTCTTGAGAGAAAAGTATCTTTTCTTGGGATAGTGCCATCTTTTGAATAGTTTGCTCAATGGATTCTGGGGGTGGTGGTTTGGGTGTTTGGGAAGATTGCCCTTGATGATGATTTTGGTGATATTGGCGGCGATTTTGGTTTTGGAAATCGGGGGGTGGATTTTGGGCTAATGGGGCTTGTTGATTGTAAGCATAGTTTCTTCGAGGTCGAATGGGGTTTTGGTTGGCATAGGAAAGGTTGTTGTTGGGGTAGATGGCTTGAACTTGTTCTGCTTGATACTCCTCACACCTCTTCAATGAATGTGGTCCTCCACAAAAATCGCACACAAGAATTTGGGCTTCTGGAATAATCATTGATACTTCTTGAGCTGCTTTGACTTGCTTTGTGGTCTCTTATAAAGCCGTCTTTTGCTGCATCTCGAGTACGGCATTCATAAGAAATTTGATCATGGGATTGCTTTCAAGCGAAGGACCATCCCTTGGACCACGACCTCCTCCCCAATAAGGAGAGTTTTGCGATAGCTCGTGAAGAAATACATTGGCTTCCTCCGCCGTCTTCTTTAGGAACATGCCTCCCGAGGCATGGTCAATAGATTCTCGTAAGGAGCTACTCAATCCGGAATAGAAGTGGTGCAGTAGTAACCAATCCTCCAAGTTGTGGTGCGGACATCTTCGTTGAAGACCTTTAAATCTCCCCCATGCTTCGAACAACGATTCATTAGGCTCTTGCTTGAAGCTCATAATTGCTTGCCTTAACCGGCACGTCTCATCGTTGGGGAAAAACCGCTGAAGGAAGTCCCGGCTAAGGGCTTCCCATGTAGAATAGGTTCCGGCCGGACATGTGTTGAGCCACAGTAGTGCCTTCCCCTTCAAGGTGAGGGGGAAAAATTTTAACTTCATGTACTCGGTAGAAACGCCATTCATTTGCACAAAGCCAATACGCTGCTCAAATTTGTTAATGTGGTCTATAGGATTTTCATACTCCCCTCCGTGATACGGAGCGTTCTTGAAGATGTCCAACAAATACGGCTTGAACTCGAACGTGGCGTTCGGTGGTAATGCAGGTAGAATGATAGGATCGCCTCCCGTACCCGATGATGAAAGGGAATACGACGCTAGGGTACGGGGTGGAATTTGCTCTCCATCCATTGGAATTTGAACCGTTTGTCGCTCCCTTCGCTGGCGTTCTCGTCTCGAGCTGGCGTTTGCTTGACGGATAATGCTCTCCGGGTTTGGATTTGGTGGAGTTATCGGAGTTTGGCCTCGCCGAGATTGAGTACGCATGCACAAAAAGAACAAACAAAGGAAGTCAGATTTCCAATATCAAAGAATAACAAAATCTCTAGCAGGTGAAATGATCCTAAACAAACACACGTAGAGTAAGGTAAAAACTAGAAGGGGCGCTTGCTCCCCGGCAACGGCGCCATATTTGTTGCACCAGCGGTTAGTAGACCTCGGTACTATCGTTCTTCCATAGGGAGCTAGGGGCCTTCACAGCAATTACTTAACTCTAGGTAGGGTTTAGGATTAAGAAAAAGTCGATGGACTTCTAAGATAAAAAAAGCACAAAAATACTAAGTTCAGTCAAAAGGTGAAACAATGGGTGTCGGGAGACTTTCGGGGTGCAAACGGGGATACGGAAATGGGTTTTGCAACAAGAGAGTAACGAGAAGGGGAAATCAAATGGTAATTCCGTTGGAAAAAATACCCATCGGGCTTCCTTTTTCAAGGATAGTCCGGATTGACTTCCCCAAAGTCCAAATACAGACCCGGGGAGTCGATTAAATGGAATTTCCTAGTTAGTTTCTATTCGCGTTCACGAATTAGAACACTAACTATCCCAATTCCTACCTTCCAACAAGCATTGGATGTATTCGGGTGTTTTCACACCCAATTACACCCCACTTGAGGGAAGGATAGGGTTGGGAAATTGATTTTCTAACTAGTTACTCACTAATATTGCTAACCCAATCCTAATCACCCATTCACATCCTTAATATCTCCCTAACCCATTAGGGTTCTAGCAACCTAACATCCTAACTATCATGATACTAACATCAACAACATAAATCATGCTTAAAAAGATAAACAAGATAACAACAACAATCAATAAAACAAACGAAAGCAACAATAACAAAAACAGAGATTAAAAGATAAACTATGTAATAAAAGAGAGAAGGGTTAAGAAATGCTCATTGATTGATGACAAAGAGGCAAGAAACTCTGAATAATAAATGCTCCAATGCTCCAAAATATGATAATAATCTTCAAACTTGGAATAAGACTTGAAAGATTCCAGAACATGAACCAATAACTCAGCAAAAGTCTTCACTAACTCTCTAATCCAAAGCTTAAAAGAAGGCTAAAAGTATCATAAAAGCTAGGTAAAAGATGATTAAAGGTTGTCTAAAGGTTGATAAAAAAAGTCTTCCCTTGCTAAAATGACCTAAAACAATATATAAATGACTTAGGTTGTTACTGAAAACACAGCACTTAATCACTACAGACAAACTGTGTCCGCAGGGGACCGTGGGCACGGTCAAGGTGACCGTGGCTACGGTCCTGCGTAAGGCAGGAGAAATCTCTCTTCTCTTCGCTGTACCGTGGGCACGGTACCTAGGCACCGTGGGCACGGTGTAGGCGATTTAGGGTTTTCACTTCTTCGCACTGTCGTGGCCACGGTCATGGGAGACCGTGGCCACGGTCTCCCATGACCGTGGCCACGGCAGTGCGAAGGAGCGAAGAAGTGAAAACCCTAAATCGCCTACGGTCTCTTTCGGCCAGCTTCTTCTTGATCAGGGCAGTATGTTTACCGTGGCTACGGTCAGGTTGATCGTGACCACAGTCCATCTCGGCTGCAACTCCTCCTTTTTGGGCGTTTGGCTTCAATCTGACCGTGGCTACGGTCATGGTGATCGTGGCCACGGTCCATCTCGGCCACTTGGTTACTTCAGGGCGTAGCGCACGCTACGAAGTTGGTCGCGTGGCTACCTTTTGACGACTGGGAACTTGCACTTGCGTTTCCGCGCTTTCGACATACTCAGCCCTTCCGATTCCGTTGCCTTCGACACGACCAGGGCTCGGGAAATCTTAGGGAATCTCGGGATTCCCAAGATTGGTGTAAAAATGGCCCATTTAGCACAGTTTTGAGTAAAACCTTCGGAACTACAAAAAGTAAACAAAACGCATTAAAATTTATTAAAAAGAGCTACCAGACAAATCAAAAGCCTAAGGATTTAGGCTGTATTTAGACGCGAAAACGGGTCTAAACAGGGACCATGATACACATTTTGGCTCAAGATGGATAATAACCATTTTGAAATCTTGAATTATTTATATTTCACATTTTGTTAATTTTTAATAATATTTTCTCTAATAATTATGTATATTTATCAACTAAAAGAGTGTAATACTTATTTGCTAGGTCAATTAATATAAATAATAGCTAATTTCATCAATCATAGTAAAAAAATGCACATTTTATGCGTAGTTTTATATTTATGAAAAAATATAAATAAATAAATATTTTTATGTTGTTTATAGGTTATAATAACCCTCAAAGTAATGAAACATATCTTTATAATGATTTAAATATACTTACTTTTAATTTTATGAGTGATTTAAGTAAAATGCAAGATGGTTCGAACCATCTTGCAGCAAGATGTTTATTATTTTCGTTTTCTTTATCCTTTAAGGCTATCAAATTTATGGGTAATTTCATTTCATCAAAATTTATCAGTTTTTATCTAAATTTATCAAGATTTACCAAAAATACCAAAGTTATAAAACCAAAAAAAAAATTAATTTTGTAACTGCACCAAAGTTTGGATCAGAAGGAGGCCCTGGATCTGTATTATTGGCAGTCTAGGAAGACCTCATTTTAATTAATGATTGAGGCATCGGTCTTTTATAAAGTGGAATTGCGATGCGGTAAGTTGTGGTGCGGTATTGCGGTGAGTTGCGGTTAATTGCGGTGGAAAATTATAAATGGGTGTTGATATTAATAAGAAGGTAAATAGTACATTGCGGTAAATTGCGGCTGTAAACACAAATTTCGAGCCTGAAATAAATAAAGACAAGAAATATGAGAAACAAATTAATTTGTATTAATATTTAAATGTAAGCGGGTACAATCTCTGTATTAAATACATAAAGTATAGTCCTCTGATTCGATCTCCTGAAATTTGGGTGAGTCGAGGGCGTGGACGCTTAATCTCGATCTCGGATGCAGGTTGAGCTGAAGAACTCTTGTAGTAGATCTTGAGCTGAAGGTCTTGAACGTTGATCCCCTTGATGCTTGGTAGCCGGAGGTTGCTCGAAGTCTAACTGTCTGCAGGTTAACTTTCGGTTGCAGTTCTTCAAGTTCTTGGATGCGAGGGCTTGAGTGCTTGATCTCGATCGATGAACTAGACGAGGAAGATGACTAGAGTCTTTGATGCGAAGAACAGAAGTTGTTGAACTAGCCGACGTTAGTCTTTGATGCGAGGGCTCTGCAGGTCTTGCTGAAGAACTCTGAAACAGTTTTTGATCTTGACGCGGTAGAGGCTTGAAGACTCGATCTTGAGCTTTTGTAGACTTCGATCCTTGGCGCTTGGTAGCTGGAGACTGCTAGCAGTTTGATCTTCTGAAGCCTCTGGAGTGCAGAACACCAAAAGCCGTGGGGGGTAGACTGCAGTGTGTTTTGAAAATGAGGGAGAGAACCCCTATTTATAGGCTTTGGAGGCCTAGGGTTTGAGTCGGCTTTGGGATTGGGCCCAAATTAATTAATTATCTCTTTATTTAAAATAAAGAAATAATTATGATTTTCTGTATCATAATTGACACGTGTCGCGATACTATTGGCCATGATATATTTCCATTTAAAATTTAATTAAATGGACCGTCGTAATTAATTTTACACGTGGCGGATAATAATTGGCCGAATAAATTTATTTATTTCCACGTGTCATCTTCTGATTTGCTGACAAATTTTTGCCTCCTATAGATGCCCCCTTCGAGAGTCGGTCGCGGACATGAATTTTGCGATGTCTGTAGCGGATGAGTCTCAAATATTTGATGGATATTGTGACTTGACAAGAATCTTTCTCCGAGGCCTATTATTTGGGGTCTTTGGGTAACCTCTCCGTTTCTCATTTCTCTTGGTGTAATATCATTTTGTTGATTACTTGAGAGAAAAAAATGCAATCATTAGATATTTCAGCAACGGTAGAGCTTTATATATATATATATATATATATATATATATATATATATATATGTATTGTAAAACCTCGAGTTTTAGGAAGAACGGAACCGTTAGGATTGTTGCCGAACCGTTAGGTCTAAGTTTAAGTTTCGGGGACGAAACTTCTTTTAAGGAGGTAATGATGTAAAACCCCGAAAAATCCAAAGATGTTGACCGTGATGTCGTTAGTAAATTAGGTTTGACTCTGTTAATTATTCAGAATTCGTTTGTGATGTTTATGCTGACACTTGAGCTCGTAGGATCGTTGAGGGACTAACAAGGGTATATCGGTAATTTCGTGGGTTTAGTATTATTATAATTACTATTAATATTATTGTGTTTATTAAAATTTGTTATATGAATGATTATGTGAATTTTTATTTGCTATGTGTTTAGTATTAATTTTTATTATTATTAGTACTGTTTTATTATTATTATTATTATTATTATTATTATTATTATTATTATTATGGTTATTATTATTTTCCAAAAATCTGATTTTTTCTAATTGGGTTGGATTAGGATTAGGATTAAGAATAGTCTAATTGGGTCTTAATTATGTGTTTAGTATAAAAACTAGTTTCTCTCTCGAAAACCCTAATAACAATCAAACCCTAAACCTAGTTCCTCTCCTCTCCCTCTCTCTCTCTCTCTAGCCGGCGCCCCACCACCGTAGCTCCCGCCGCAGCCGCCGCCTGCACCACCAGTCACCACCGCAACCACCCTTTCTCTCTCTCACTTTCTTCCTCTCTTTCTCTCACTCGTCCCCCTCTCTATCGCTTTCCCTCTCTCTCTCTCTCTCTCCCCCCCCTCTCTCTCTCTCTCTCTCTCTCTATTCTTTGCTACCGCACAACCGCCACCACCAACCACTCCGTCGTCGCGCGCCGCCGCCCAGGCCACCACGACCATCACCGCAACACCACCCACTAATCCTAGCATGCCCAGACCAAGGAGGGGAAACAGACCGATTGCTACTTCTGCTACTACCGTGACCCAGACCCCGCGCCACCTCTGCCGCCAACTACCGGCCCTCCGACGAACGCCACTATGACCCGCGCCGCCTGACCACCACTCGACTGTCGTCCAGTTTCCCTGCGCCACCTTTCTCTCTAGTAAAAACCCTAATTCAGTTTTTTTTTTGTTTCTATTTCCTTTGTATTATTATTATCAGTATTATTTATAGTATTTTTATGTAAATTTGAGTTAGGTAAGTGTAAATATTATGTCTGTAATTTCTGGGTTTACTAAGTTTAGGATTGTTGTAATTTTAATTATTAGTTTTGTTAATATGTGATGTATATAGCGTGTTATATGTGAATGTGTCATAGGTAAAGCATGTTAGAGTTCATTAATATTTCATGCATGAATTAGGGTGTTAGGGATCAATATTAATTCTTGTTAGTAAGTGGTTATATTTTCTTTTATTCATATCATGGTTATGTGAATTATAGTATTCAAATCTTGTTAATTTGTTAGTGTTTCAAAGTTTATGATTTATCTTAGGAAATTGTATTGAGTTTAGTTTTGGTAATCACGAAGCATGGACCTTAGTTGGATTAGACTAATTACCTTGGACCTTAGTTACTATTTTAAGCCCAAATTAGGACCCCGTGATCGTATGGTGAAAGTTAGAACCAGATTTGCAAATTAAATGAGAACCGGGATCGCGACAGTTTTGTTAGGGTCTAAAAAACGGATCACCATGAGAGTTATAGTCGTCCTTTAATCAAACCCTTTGAACTGGAAGTTCCATTAGATGTTAGCTTTCATAGGAATTTTACGGATCGGACTTTGGAATTTTATAAGTCAAGTTATACCCCGATTACCAGACTTGGGTCAGATCGGGAAAGTTTGGAAAGATTACGGTTTTTGAGGACTTTAAAGCGTGTTATGGGTCTCGAGTTTAACATAAGAGTTTTAGTAGACATCCCGAGGTTTCCGAAAAGTCAAAAAACAGACTTATAGGATGTCGAGAAACCAAGTTATGAACCTTTTTATGTGGATGCTGTAATCTGTCTTATTGATATTTATTAATAAAAATGTTGTTGAGTGAAAATGATGTTTTGATCTTGTTACGTGATTACTTGGAATGTATTAGGTAATTTAAAGCGTGAATTCATGATTGATAGGAACCTATAGTGTTCCTAGGGGAGGGTTAGGTAGAAGGTGGTTAATACTAACTTCGAAGGGCACGTTTTGATTAGAATAATTACTTCTATTTTAGGCCCGAGCTAATTCACGTCGTTAGTCAGCTCAAGTGTGTTCGTTTTTGCTGTGAAGTGAAGCTAATTAGGTAATGTCTATGCTCTAATCCCTACTGGGATGCTCTTTAAATGTGTTTTAATGTTTTCTAATATGTTTTGAAAATTGCATCCCGAAAGAGGACTTTATATGGAAATGTGACCATCTGTTTTGGATAATTGTTTGTACTTTGATTTATTGAGTTGAGAAATTGAGATGGTCTTTTATTACTGGTTTTCTTACTAGTTTTGATAACCTGGTTTGGGTTTGACTTGAGAGCGGTGAGTTGAGTTTTGCATAAGATACTAATAATTCAAATTGAAACATTAAGCGGGTTTCGGGGTATAACCCGGAGTTCAGGATTTAGTATCCTGCCGGGTTATAGACCAGGAGATCAGGGCTTCTTCCCTGATATAGGATAGTTGATATTTTGATGCCTGTGGTAGGCGAACTCTTGATGCCTGTGGTAGGCAAACTCTTGATGCCTGTGGTAGGCGATGTTACTCTAAGGGATGTGGTATCCCGCCCGCATAATAAAATATGAATTGGTTGGGTTGAGGACAACAGTTAAGGGATTAAAGGTTTGTGAAATGGTTGACTTGTTCCCTCTCCCTCAAATGAATTGAAATAAACTTAACTTGTTTTTAACGTTTGGGGCATACATTATTAAGATTTCCCCCTCATTTTTGAAATATTTTGTTTTCAGGTGAAGATCTATATGCTGGGGACGGGAATTAGAAGTGAGGACGACATGTTTAGAAGTCGTTAAATATGTTGCTTTTCTTTTCTGAGAAACTTTAAATTAGGATTGCTAAGTTTGTTTTCTAAATTCGAGTTTGTTAGTTTGGTTTACCGTTATCAGACAGTTGTAGTTTCCTTCTCGTCTTGTATTCCTTCGGGGATACGACAGTGACGCCCAATAAGAGTTTGAGTCTTCCGCTAATTTTGTCTGTTAACGTTAGTTTGACTTTGACTTTTCTATAATTGAATTTCTGGGGCGTTACATATATATATATATATATATATATATATATATATATTTTGGCCAACGTGAACAACTTCAAGGCTCCTTTTTTTTATTCCTCTCCAAATTGGATCTAAAAATAAATAAAAATTAATGTGATAAAATTCTTAAAATCACAATTGGAGTTGAAGTTGGGGTACGGTTTGGATTTGGAGTTGGAATCAGAGTTGGAGTTGAAGGAGAGTTCGACTTGGAGCATGAGACTTATCAGTCACACGCTATAAATTGGCCTTCAATCTCTGTCAAGAATTACCCGGCTCATCAGCATTGATTGTGATTTACTGAGGCATTTTCATTCTGACTTCTTTTCTGTTGATATGGAGAAACAGATTCTTCATCTATTTGATTCTTGGCTTACTGTTTTGTAACGACGGAGACCGCTCCTAGTGCTCTTTGTTAGAGAATCTTGGCTCCTCATCAGTGAATTTCATCTGGTATGCTGCTTTTACTCATAGATTAATTGCCCTACTTCGACCATCAGTGATTTTGCTTTATGCTCTGTTTCTTCGTAAATTGTTTGGTTATCATTTGACTGCTTGCCATGTAAGTTGTCAAATTATTTTCCCCTTTTCATGACCAACTTCAATTTTTTTTTTTTTGGCCAACCTATAGTGTATTTTCTTCCCCATCAACTCCCCCTATGTGAGAGAAAATAAATAGATAAATGAAATTGGCAAGATTGTGATCTCCATCGTCCTGATTTTTTATTTTTGACGATTATCGTGGTCATGATAAGAAAAATAGGGAGAGGATCTTGATGATGATCTTGTTCTGGCGTTTGACGTAGTGGAGAACGGAAAAGAAAACTCTTTGAGGGGAACCTTTTTGAAGAGAGAGAGAATTTGGAGAGGAGAACTCAGAGGCAGGGACGTAGAACACCCAAAACAAAATTTCCACCATTTATGTATGAAATTTGGAGAAATATAATTGCAAAACCAATGGATTAATTAATTTAGATAGAACTGTTTCTAAATTTCTGCCAGCACAACCTGCTGCACTTGTTTCTTCCATTATGGTTCTAACATGTGACTCCTTGAACCATGCCCCACATGAGGTCATGACATGACAACTTCCTCCTTTTTTTTTCATTTGGTTTTGCACAACTAAAGTTGGTGTACCAAAATTCATACGCATGAAACTCATCTTCACTCTTTATTTTTTCCTTTTGGCTCAATTTTTACTTTCTTTCTTTTTTTTTTTAGTTTGTTGATGTGGGCCCTACCAAACACAAACAAAAAAAAGAAAAAACTAAATACAATAATCCTCACAAAATCACGTATTCAATTGTATTATTTATTTTTTTATTTTGACTTTTTCCTTCTTTTTGTTTGACTTTTTCATTTTCCCTTTTTTTTGACACTTTTTTTTTGGTCTTCTTTTTTGGTGTAGGGAGTTGCGATAAGCTGGCATCGTCTACTTAAAGCTGTGATTGAACACCATCAGTATCTTGTTTACTCCTCAGCGTACTGACGTAGAGTAGTCCTGTACTATTCTCTTCAGACTGTCTGGATCGACTATGTTGTCTTCGGCTTCCTTGAGTTACTCCTCAGCGTACTGATGTAGAGTAGTCTTAGACTACTCTCTTCAGGACTGTCTGGGTCGATTGTGTCGTCACTTCTGCTTTCCTGTGGTACTCCTCAGCGTGCTGACGTAGGGTAGTCCTAGACTACTCTCTTCAGAACTGTCTGGGTCGACTGTGTCGTCACTCCGCCCTGCCTTGAGAACTTCCATGCGATATGCAGGCTTTTTACATCGCCTGATAGAGATCATGGTGCACTTTGTTGACTCGTCTTCGAAATCGCCATCTGTCACCATTTTGGACAAGATAGACGACGCCATCGAGGATGGAATAACACTCCGAGTTGATATGCCGACGCCGCTACCCTCCAAGAAATCCTTGCTCAACGATAAGCTCACGGATTCTCATTGGAGTGTCACTTCTACCCGTGATGTACAAAACTCAGACGGCACCGTCACACGCAACTATAAAGCTCTAAAGCTTATTTCTCCTTTGTTCGGAGCTTCGGTCCCAGTACAACACCATCGCCCTTGCTTTACCATCGTATTGCAGACGGGTCGATAACATGTGGGACTTTCTCGCCTAACGACGACTTCTATAATCCATGTTACTGGGAGTGGCTTGAGGAAGTTCTTGGTCGTAATAAGGACAAACTCATAGACTGGAGGATTTACAATGGATTATATGCGTCTTTATTTTCCTACGACCTTAGCCCCAATGTTTTCAAGACTTTCTGTGAATTATGGTGCCCTACTACTAACACCTTCTACACAGAGGATAGAGAAATGTCGATTTCCTTGTGGGACATGTGGAAAATAGCTGGGCTTCCGGCCAGTGGGTCTTACTATGAAGAAGTTGTTCCTTCCGCCCAAGCGTTGTTTTCTGCGGGCCAAGAAGATAGCGACATACCAAAGTCCTGCATTTATCTTTTCTCTGCTTTCCGCAACCAATGTCTATGGCATTATTCAACTTCCTGCTAGCGAATGGGTGCGTTTCTGGTATCGTGGCTCGAAGAAGCATGCAAGCCCTCCCCCACGAGATAATAGAAGACGAAAAGGAGTTTCAACAGAGACTTGTTGTCCTCCTGGATCCATCGCTAAACGACCAGTACGGACCAAGAAGGAAAAGGGTCCTTTTGTTCTTCTCGGCGTTCCCGAGTCACTGATTGAAGAAGTCTACCTCGCCGCCCTCATATCTTGCTGGTTATGTTGTTTTGCACTACCAACTAACAAGCTTAACCTCATCCGCCCTGGTGTGTTCAAGGCTGCCAGCCAGATTGCGCATGGGCAATGTGTGAATTTTGCCATCCCAACTTTGGCTAGTGTCTACCAAGGTCTGTACAAGATCTCCTCTGCTAAGAATTTGAGTAAGGTGGAGGTTATTTTCCCTGTGCAATATGTTTATGGCTGGTTGGGTACCTATTTCGAGACTCATTTCGAGCATCCTAAGTTCAAAGACAATCATTCTCCTAAAATGGTTAAACTTTCAGGAGAAAGAATGCATAAAACATTTGATCGGCAGGGGTCACGTGAATTACTAAGGCGTCTTGTGGTGTCACATGTATATTGTATTGCTGAGTTGATGGACACCTGTCGAGAACTGACTGACACTCCTGTATTGTCCACTGGCTGGAAGGCTTACATGGTCTGCATGCGTAGCGGTTTTCTGACGCTACGCCAGGGGAGGACTATCGTAATAGAGTCGTACTTCCCTTGTAAATTCGGGCGTCAGTTTGGTTTTTATCAGGATGTGCTTAGTGATCCCAGCAAGACTGTTCGCGGTGGTACTTTAGAAGACGCGACATGCTACTGGTACAATCTAACAAAGCATGGGCTGAGATCCACAGTGACTATTCCTTGCACACCAGGCCCAAAGTCCATGATGGTTATAGTAGAGTATGCCAATTGGTGGAAATCTTATCGCCAGGATCTCTTTTCTTCGGAGACTAAGAGGCTCATTCATACTGATACAACGCCACCTAAGGTTCGTAGGGCGAAGGTTAATGGCGATGCCTCTGTTCTGGTTGTCACTGATGGAAAAGCAAAAGCACATAAGCCTGTCATGCTCCCTGCTGTTCAAGTTGTTCCTCATGTTGATGATCTTAGGGAGGAAGGAGATGGTAGCTCTTCTATTGGTCCGGACTTGTCTTCTCAAAAGAGTTCTTATGATTCACATGGGAGGGAGAAAATTGAGGCTTTGAAAGGCATAGATATAGCGCCAAGGTCTAGGGGTAAATCAAACAGCGCGACTAGCTTGTCTAAGTCCAAGAACAGAGTAAAGGCAAGTCTATAACTCATCAACCTACCCCTTTCTCCCTTTGTTTCTTTTGCTGATGGCGGATATGTAGATGAACTGATATATTTTTCTTGCCTGTGCAGGAGTTGACTCCAACGAGCAAGGAGCTGCTTGAAGAAATGTTCGGTGATGATGGCAGTGAGAACACCTTGACGGCACCACTCGCAAGGAGTCGTGAGCCAACTGCATCAATTGACATAATGCCCCCTCCGGTCTACAACGTCAATCGGGCTCATTCTCCTACTCCATCTGCTTCCGCCTACTTTCCTGGCAAAATCTCCCATGGCTTGGCTGGTGAGGTGCGACGACGGTTTCTTCAACAATTAAAGAGGTATATTCCACGGACGGAAGATGATATTAAGAACCTGAGATCAGAGGCCGAGAAGTTCTATGGAACCTTGTCATCTATTGACGCAGATCCTTCGGAGCTAAAGGAGCTTGTCGAAACATACTTGCAAGGAGCTGAACGGTGCCTTATGTTAGAAGCTCAAGTGGAGAGGCGCATCCCTACAGCAGAGACTTTAGCCAAACGGGAAGCTTTATCTTCTGAACTCCGAGCAGCCCAAGCCTCTATTGCCGAGATTGAAAAGCACTTTGATGAAGAAACTTCGGCTATATTTCGTGCTCATAAGCGTAGGAAGACACTTGAAGCTGAACTTGAGAAAGTGAAAGCGGACGAGCAAAAGTTGCATAGCAAGCTAGCTGAGACTGATGCTTTACTTAAGAGGGCTAAGGACAAGGTGTCTATTCTTGAGCGGGAACTTGGTGCTTTGGAGACACCGCAAGCTACTGAAAAAGAGAAGGCTGAAGTTGTGACAGCGAGGAGACGTGTCCAAGAGCTCTTGAAGAGATTAGACGCTTGAGATTTGTTTAGCGTTTTTTTTTACTTCGAATTTTGTCGAATCTTTTTGTTTTCTTTGGCTTTTTCCAGCGGACTGTTTCCTTATTCTTTTTTATTTTATCGTATGTTATCGTTAGTGTTAGTTATATTGCAATAAAATAGCTCCAATTTCTAGTTTATGCAATAACATGTGTGACAACACTGTAAACGAAACAAACTTCATTTAACTTTCTTTTACGGCTGTACCAAGCATATGCCTAAGTTGCCTACGTACCTAAAGGGAATGCAAAACCCCAAAAGGATCAAGCCATACATAGTTCATGTGAAGAAAAGAAAGAACTTTTATTTATTTATTTAGCCGTTCACAATTTATACTCTTGCGGGCCAGGAGTATTACATTTATGAAATGAAAGGAACTTAAAAATAAAACAGAAATTGACTTTTTTTTTTTTTGTGTGTGTGTGAACAGTTTAGGCTCTTGTTCGGGAGCTTACAATTGTTGAACTTCAAGGATAGTACCGCTTCAGGAACTTCCCGTTGATTGGTCCAATCTGCATTCCTTCTGTGTCGATTATCTTGTAGGCACCGTTTGTGTAGACTTCGCGCACCACATGAGGGCCATCCCACTTGGAAGTGAACTTGCTTCCAGACTTGCGCCAGACAATGATAGGCCTTCTCACAGCTAGTACTTGATCTCTAACACTGAACGAGCGTGGCCAAACCTTTTTGTTGAAAGCTCGCGACAGTCGAGCGTGATAACACTCTAGCTTATGTTGTGCTTGAAGTCTCTTCTCATCAAGGGCCTCTAGCTCATCTAGGCGAAGCTTGTGATTTTCCTCCTCAGCCAAACCCTCTTGTATAGTAACACGAAGTGACGGAACTTGGATCTCCAAGGGGAGCACAGCTTCTACCCCGTACACAAGAGCAAAGGGTGTTGATTGGGTCGGCGTCTTGTAAGTCGTTCGGTATGCCCATTGAGCTTCTCCTAATTTCTCATGCCAATCCCGCTTAGATTTTGAGACAATCTTCTTGAGTAAGTTGCACAATGTCTTGTTGAAAGCATCTGCCAAGCCATTTCCAGGAGCATTATACATGGACGACTTGTGTTGAGCGAACTTGAACTTTTCACAAAAACTTGTCATCAAACTGTTGACGAATGGCTTGCCATTATCAGTGATGATGTACCTAGTCACGCCATACTGGTAGATGATGTGTGTTCTTATGAAGTCAACTACATTTTCCTTCTTGACTTCTCTAAGAGGAATCGCCTCTGCCCATTTGGAGAAGTAGTCTGTGGCGGCTAAGATGTAAGAATGACTAGCCGATGACTTAGGCGTAATTGGTCCAACAACATCAAGACCCCATGCCTCAAACGGCCATGATGCCACCGTAGAATGAAGTGGTTCCGGAGGCTGGTGTATGAAGTTGGCATGAAACTGGCAAGCGTCACACCTCCCGGCATAGTTCATGCAATCTTGTACCATCATTGGCCAATAATATCCCATCCTCTTGACACGGTCCAGAAGCTTAGGACCTGATTAATGCGCGCCACACGTTCCTGAGTGAGCTTCTTCCATCACTTGCTTTGTCTCGTCCAAGCCCAGACATCTTAACTAGAGTCCTAAAAAGGAGCGCCGATAGAGGGTACCATTGTTGTAGAAGAACAGAGAGGCTCTCCGTTGGACTTCTGTCTTATGCCTAGCATCACTAGGTAGCCTTCCATGCTTTAAGTAGTCCATGATGTGTTGGCGCCAATCCTCCACCTCGGTTTCAAGAGCACAGATTGCATTGACCTCTTCTTCCAACTCCTGGTCTGGCGGTGTTACGACCCATCGGCTGCATACCGAGATCGTTATGTTCTCTTCTGCCCCCAGTGTTGTAACACCCCAACCTTAATCACAAGATTAAGACTACACTTAGAAACCCAAACCTGTGATTAGCGCAGCGGAACACCTTAGGTCGAGGCATTACCGCCGTCTCCCAAAAGAGACAAGGCAACAACACAAAAGATACTTCCAAAACCACAAAATAACTTACTAACTTGAGAACCTTCACAAAAGAAAACTTATACAACCCCTGGATAAAGTATATAAACTTAAACATAGCTTAAAAACTAGAACAACTTCCAAAAACCAGCTCGCCCTTGCTGACCGATGAATTCCTTAGAAAACTACCTCAAGAACCTTGAATTACTTTGCAACCGACTTGTCCTTGCCCTGGGGGCTCGAACCTCCTAAAACAAAACATTAAAACATTGCAAAAAGGGTGAGTGGGGAAACACTCAGTACGCAAATCTCCAGCACGTAAACCGTTCGAAAACGGTTTTGGAGCCGGCATTTAAATTCATTTTGAAAACAAGGGAAGGGTAGTAAAATAGGGCTTGCATGACATGAACATAAACATATGCATAACATAAATCAATGAAGATAGAAATTAGGTGGAACCCTTACGATCGGTGCAAGCACCTCACACACGCGTATGCCCAAGTTGATCTAAACTTGGAATAAGTGACTGTCAAGCAGTCGACACTGGCCAGGTCAAGGCACTCTGATCAGGAGTGCTAAAACATGAATGTAAGAATAAGCATAGAATGCGGGTCCACTGTTAAATATAAAGTCATTGTAAACCATAAAACTTGACATGGCATAAATTGAATGAATTACGACTATAATTTAGATCGTAAAAGCTGGACAATTCACGTACCTTGAGACGCTAGAGACCTTGGCGGCTTGGAGATGGCTTTTGAAACTTGTCAACTAAGATAAGAATAAGTAGAAATGAAGAACCGAATAAGGTTCTAAATTAGATTCACAAGTTTAGAAACTTAGTAAAATATAAATGAAATAACTTAGGAGGAAAAATTTCAGGTTATATAAAAATAAAGTTTATAGCATAACTTGAGTTAGGAAAAACGGAAAGAGGCAAACGAGCACATCTCGGAATAGGGAAAATCATAATCTACAACTTTGTCAACAGAACCAGAGGCTAAAAACGAGAGGAAGGGCTCCAAAATGGGCCCGGACAGAAGCTAGAGTAGAATAAATTAGGAATTCCGGAATGAAATTACATAGAGAAATTGATGTAGAAAGGTGAAATCAAAGAAGGGCACTTGAACCTTGGAAAGATAGCTTAGATTAATGAAGTATAAGAACCAAAGATTGAAGGTGAATATGAGATTAAAAGGGTTCTTCTAGACTTATTTAGAGAGAAACGATGTCGATGATACGATTGATGAAAGGAGAATGAATAATGGAGTTTGAAGAATAAACTTTGAGTTGAGAACTTAGAGGGACTTAACTTAAGAGTTATTTAGAACTTGGAAGTCACTAGCTAGATAAAACCTTGACCAACTCAAAGATATTGAATTCTTAAGCTAACACTCATTGGGAGATATATATATAACTTGTGTTTAAATCACCACTCTTGGCTAAAAGACCTTAGGACATACTTAGGCTTCCAAAACCATACTTTTCCCCCTTAAGACTTTAACCTAAGATTATAACATATAACCATAACTTATCAATGCTTAAAGTCCCCTATTGACTTGGTTTAGGGCCTTAAAGATGGAATTTTATAAAGGGTAAACTGGGCAGAAACTTCAAGTAGACAGCCCTTCTTCCCGGGCTCATATCTCACACTCCCGACATCGTATAACTACAAACCATACCTTTCCGGAAAGCTTGCAAAGAGGCCTAAAACTTTCATGTTTACCATAAAAACCAAAAAGGTCTCCAAAGGGACGAAAAACAGCCCTCAAAACACTGACTCAAAAATTCGTATATAAAATCGTACCTTCACGGTTTCGGTCATAACTCGGGCTATACATGTCGGAAATTAGAAATTCCAAAGCCTACGGTTTGCTAACACCTTAATCTATCAAATGGAGTAGAAATCTGGGCAAAAATCCCACTTTTATACTGCTGTAAATTTCCAGAATTGAAACAGAGCCCAATTTGTTCTTAAATTCAGCTCTAATGCTACTTTTAGCCCTTTATTCGTACTAATTCTCAACCAAATTTCACTTTGGCTATAATCCACCATATTTTCAGAATTAAACCTTGAAAGCTAACTCATCAAAGAGCTCAAATCCCACATGCAACCATGGATTAAACATAAACTCAACATAAAGGACTTGTTCTTGAACTCTTGCACCAAAAACTCACTAATTCACCCAAATTAAACATGATAACACTAAAATAATAATCTTAGCATATATAACCAGCCCTTAATACTCAGCAATTTAACAAGAAACTCACATGCATCCAGATTACAACAACATCCATCAAGAATTTAACAAGAAAACCTCAAGAACTCATCCAAATACACATGCACATACTCCAAACTCAAACCCTAACTTAACCAATCCAATTATACACTTGAATTCATGAATTTAGAGAGTAAAAGAGATAGAATTTATAAAAGAAACATATATATAACATGTACTTTCAGATTAGGGTTTAGAGAAATTGAAATTGGGGTTTGAGAGATTACCCTTGGAGTTAAAAATGGATGAAAACACAAGAGGGAGGAAGGAGAGGGCGGCGGCCACTGGTGGCTGGTGGTTTCCGGCGCCGGCTGGCCGGAAAAAGTGGCGGCTGGTGGTGGTGCTGTGCTCGGCAGATTGGAGGGAGGAAATGGGGAGAGCAAGC
This sequence comes from Portulaca oleracea, assembly GCA_029582165.1. Classification (NCBI taxonomy): domain Eukaryota; kingdom Viridiplantae; phylum Streptophyta; class Magnoliopsida; order Caryophyllales; family Portulacaceae; genus Portulaca; species Portulaca oleracea. The sequence continues at coordinate 39,954,257 of CM055882.1, forward strand.
TTTTGAGGGTTGTCAATTTGAATGAGAGTAGAAGACTTAAGCCCCCTATTACTAATACATGTATATATATATCATCTACTTAAAACTAATACCAATAATAACTAAAATAAAACCTTAATTAAATGGTAACAGAATGATAACAAATAGGATAAATATATTGTAATTGTTGTAATAAATTGAAGTATTGGGTTTTTGTAGGAAATTAAATATATTGATGATAATTTGGTAATATAAAAATAAAATATAATGGAATTTGGATAAGAAGATAATAAAATGGGAAAAGTTACTTCTTGAAATTATGAAAAGGGAATGAAATTAACTAAATTAAAGTTGGAACGGTAAAATATATATAGAAATCGGGGCGGATAAATATTAACCGTTTCTCGGTAAATAAATTTATAACGTAAAACATATAACCTGAAATACTTTAACTTATTGAATAAATGTGTAAAGTAAACTTTTAAGCCGATAGTCCGGCACCTTAGCCATCTCCTGCGCGAGACTTGACACCAATACCAATAAATAAATAAATAGATAAATAAAGGTAAACGCGAAAAATTTATAACGCGATTTGAATAATTACTGTGATTAATAGATAATTAAACATGATTTTGGGGTGGGTTATTACAAGTGCTAAGGTGGCCGCCAGATTAGCGAGTGCGTCAGCCATCTTATTGGAACTCCTTGGAACATGCTCTACCTTGACTATGTCCAATTTCTCCAATAATTGCAACGCCAGCCTGTGGTACGGCACCAAGTCTTCCTTCTTAACTTCATACTCTTCAAGAAGTTGCTTAGTGACCAACTGCAAGTCACCATAAATGTTAAGCTCTTTTATCCCCATTTCAGTAGCCATTTGAAGTCCCAGGACCAGTGCTTGGTATTCCGCCATATTGTTGGAACATAATTGAGTGAGAACAAACGAATATGTTAGAACGTGTCTTTCAGGGGATACAAAGACAACTCCTGCTCCACCGCCATCATGCCTCGCCGCTCCGTCAAAATACATATTCCACGATGGAAAGATGTCTACGAAGAACACGTCCTCCCCTGGCAAGTTATCACTTATCTCCTAGTTGTCAGGAATCGGGTGCTCGGCTAAGAAGTCAGCTAGTGCTTGTCCCTTGACTGCTTTTTGTGGGATATAGACACTGTCGTACTGCTTCAAGATCATGGCCCACTTTGCTAGACGACCACTCAACACCGGTCTTGACAAGATGTACTTGATAGGATCTGCCTTAGAGATGACTTGCACAGTGTGAGATTGCATGTACCGTAACACCCCCAGGTTACTAATCACCAGATTAAGCTAACTCACTACTTAACCCAATGATCAGCAGCGGATAATCACCTGAGAGTACTACCACCGTCCATGAATATGGACTAGGCTAAGACCTCGACACACCACACCAAAAGACTCTTTTACCCCTTTTCTCATTTGGGCATTTTGGATCATGTTTTTCAAAATATGTCTATTTTTATCGGTCCGGGTATGCATATACGGAGGCTAAGCCGATGATCGCAAGTAGGGGCATCCATGTTTAAGTTCTACCTTATCATGTTAACTTCTTCTATTGAACTTTTACTCACGCAGTTGTTTTAAATTCAGTACACATATAGCTTCGTATGGTTTTAAGCTCTTTAGTAGATTATGGTTGTGTTCCTAGCTTTGCAAGTTTTACTGTTGAAAGTTTATTTCGTTTCCACGTCTAACCACCTTGTGGACGGTTACCCCTTTTAAGATATGGTATATGTAACATGAGGTCAGGAAGTTACCAAACATTGGATTTCTCGTAAGTATGTCTTATTAAGTTATTTTCTTCCAAGCTTTACTTGAATTATTTATTAAATGGAGCCGCGCGCCTAGGGGTAATAAAGTTTCAGTTTTACCTTCTTCTTATTTATTTACTTAATTCCGGTAGTATCCGTACTGAGTAAAACTCACTTTTAAGTTGTTTGTCACATTTTAGGGCCGCAAGGGAAAGGCAAAGGTAAAGTCTCTGACGGGCGGAATCCAAATACAACCTAGGTGGAATTCAGGTGATCATGGAGCTATCTTGGAAGTTTTATAGGAAAAAGGGTTAGAGGTGATGAAATTATTGGGACTTGTTGTTGCTTTTGGTCTTGTGGTGTGTTATTATGAATGGTTTGTATGTTAAGTTTCTCACTTCTTTGGGGTTGTATAATCTTAAAAGTCTTTTATCTTGATGATTTGCGATGTCTTGTTATGGTGGTCTAATTATGTGGTTTGGGTAAAGTCTTTTGGTGTGGTGTGTCGAGGTCTTAGCCTAGTCTATATTCATGGACGGCGGTAGTACTCTCAGGTGATTATCCGCTGCTGATCATTGGGTTAAGTAGTGAGTTAGCTTAATTTGGTGATTAGTAACCTGGGGGTGTTACATGTAGTGTCTTAGCTTCTGAATAGCAAAAACCAATGCTAAACATATCTTTTCTATAGGAGAATAATTCAACTCAGCTTCGACCAGAGTTCGACTTAGGTAGTACAATGCTCTTTCCTTTCCTTCCTCATTATGTTGGGCGAACAACGCCCCCAGTGACCTTTCTTGCGCGGTAACATAAAGTATGAGGGGCTTGCCAGGGATTGGTGCTCCTAGTACCGGAGGGTTTGACAAGTATTTCTTGATGGCCTCAAAAGCTTTTCGGCACGAGTCATCCCACTCGAAAAGAGCACCCTTCTTCATAAGATGACTGAAAGGATGGCAACGGCTGGCGAGATTTGATATGAACCTCCGAATATAGGCTAACCGACCCTGAAGGCTACGAAGCTCCTTGAGATTCTTTGGTTATGGCATTTCCTGTATAGCTTTAATTTTTGCTTGGTCAACCTCGATTCCTCTATGGCGAACAACGAAGCCTAGAAACTGCCCAGATGTAACACCAAATGCGCACTTCAGAGGATTCATCTTAAGTTGACACCTCCTCAACAGTTCAAAAATTTGACGAAGGTCCTGAAGGTGATCTGCTCTTTTCCTTGACTTAACCACCAAGTCATCGACATAACATTCCACTGTCTTATGAAGCATGTTGCCAAATATTTTCTGCATCGCACTTTGGTACGTCGCTCCAGCATTTTTCAAGCCGAATGGCATTACTTTGTAACAAAATATGCCCTTTGGTGTCCGAAATGCAGTTGCATCTTGGTCTTCCGGTGCCATCTGGATTTGATTATACCCAGCGGTGCAATCCATGAATGACAAGGCTTCATGACTTGTGGTGGAGTCAATGATAAGCTCCGTGATGGGTAAGGGGAAGTCATCTTTTGGACAGGCTTCGTTAAGATCGCGAAAGTCCACACAGACGCGAAGTTGTCCGTTCTTCTTCCTTACTGGGACAATGTTTGCAATCCATGTCGGGTACTTCACTTCCCGAATGAATCCTGCTTCGATGAGCTTGTCGACCTCCTTTTCAATTTCTGGAACTAGTTCCGGGCGGAACCTCCGTTGAGGCTGCTTCTTGGGTGAGACATCCTTCCTTATAGCCAAGCGGTGAACAGCAACCTTCGGGTCTAATCTGGGCATCTCCTTGTAATTCTAAGCAAATACATCCCTATACTCTGAAAGTAGTCTGAAATACTCCCCCTCTTCTTCCGACGTGAGCAGAGAGCTTACATAGATAGGGAGAGGCTCCTCTACTGTTCCAAGATTTAACTCTTTCAAATCATCGACCGTTGCTTGCCCCCCATCTTCAAAAGTCTTAAGAGTTTCAGCAAGCTCTATTTCATCCTTAGGATCTTGGTGTTCTGTGATGGTAATATGATTGGTTGACACAACTTCTTCTTGGCTGGACTCCTTTTCAGATTTGGTATTTACCCGGTGACCTGTCAGAACCACAATATGCCTCTTGACTCTAAGGGAACCATCTGTCTTTATATCCAAGGTAGAGAGACGCTTCATTCGAGAAGGGACGGAGCTTTGAACGTCATTTGTGACTCCTATGCGTCCGAACACGAAAGTGTCTCCTTGACAAAGTTGTGGCTCCAACAATTCCTCACTGGCTTTTATCTTAGCAAACACTGAAGGCTTCGACTGAGAATAACCCTTGATTATGCTAAAAACAGATCTCCTTCTGCTAGGTGTGTCTCTTATACGAATGAAGACAGAAGGCCGTTCACCAAAGTAGCCGGCCATAGCCTATCAAACACAGAGGACCTTGGCTTAGGCTGAGTGTTTTCCTCCTCACTAACATCAGCTTCTTCAGCTGTAATGTATTGAACCTCGGACCTCCTCTATTTTCTTCGCGCTGAGATTCTAACTGGTTGTATTAGCTTGTAACCAAGACCAACCTTAGAGACTTTTACCGAAACTCCTTGCTCTTGGATCTTCTTTTATGTGTCGTTAAGGCCATAAGGCCTGGCCTCAACTACCTCCCCTAAGGGTGCCTGATTTTGAAAGTCATAACCAACCTTTTCCATAAGCTTGTATGCCTTTGGATCGAACCCTTCGTTAGTCCTTGGAGTCGGTATATCATCACCATCTTTAGACGACTCCACAAACCCGGAAGGTGGTTTCTTGGCCTTATTTTGTTGTGGGTGGAGGATAGGAATGATTGCGTTTGCTTTGAGAGCACTTAGACCCTCCTCACTGACTTTCTTGCTAGACGCGTTCTTCGAGCTCCCAATTGTACATTCGGAAAAAGGTGACTCACCCTCCTTTCGATGAGACTTAGGTATGTACCTTAGAACTGGTAGCACCGCGCCAGATGATGGAGCAACTTGCTTATTGGCCGGTTCAGAGAGTACCACTGACCTTACCTCTTTCTGCGGTACCTCCCATATATCGTCCGTCACTACCTCAACATCTTTCTTCAAGACCCTTTTGCCTATGGAGGCAATTGACGAGGGCATTGCTTCCTTAAACGTCATAGTCTCTTCAAAGAATCTTACATCTGCAAAGTGGGATTCGACCCTATTAAAAGGCTTGACATCACCATCTATCTTTCTTTCCCCACCTCTATAATACTTCAAACATTTATGTAGAGTGGAAGCTACGATGCCATGCTCATGTAGCCACGGTCTCCCCAACAAGAACTTGTAGGAAGTCTTGGAGTCGATAACATGGAAAATTGAAGTTGTAGACAAGTCACCCATCATTAACTCAACCCGAATAATCCCGAGTGCCCGTTGACCTTCGAGGTTGAACCCCTGTATCATTGTAGGACTCTTGGAGAGCTCTTCAATTTTGATCCCCAATTCCGACATCGTTGATTTTGGCATGATATTCACCGCAGATCCTCCATCAACCAAAATGCGTTTGACCTTCTGTCTACAAATGTAGCCGGATACAAATAAAGGACGATTATGGAGCTTGGAGCCTAGCAGTAAGTCGTCGTCAGTGAAGGTGATGGATGTGTTGCAGGAAAAACATTGTGTGAAAGTGACAGACGATTCCGCCACATCTTGAACCTTGTCGGCATAAACTTGGGGTGTTGCAATGTAGTGGCAACATGACGACGCATTTCTTCGAGAAGATGAAAGATTTGCTCCCATGCAATTCATGCTGGTAAGGCCTCCAACACCCTTAGAGTTTTATCCGTAGCTTTTTGAAGAAGATCTTGGTTCTTTACTTCGCTCTCGTAATATTCGAGCTCGGAACAGGAGACCATGTTAACCATAACTTTATGAGCCTTTCGTAGGAAATCCCATGGGAAATATTCACCTAAGGTGACAGGACGACGTGAATCTTGCTCGAACGACCCAAAGGTTTTGACCAACTGCTTCCTAGCGCTGGCCGACCGCCTTCCTCGCTTGCCTGGGGGAACTTCTTTCCCCTCCTTGTTGCTTTCTATTGCGAGATGATGGTACTTGAACTTTGTTGTTCTTCCTAGTTTTCCTCCGCGTGACGAGAGTCCATCCTCCCTCCTCCTCTAGACCTTCTAGCGCTTCAGTATGTTTTCTTTGAGAGGCCCGAGCTAAAATGGGGATAAAAACTGGTTCTTGGCTCCCGAACTGGATCATCACAAGATCTTCTCTGTCATATGGAGCCAGGTGTGCTGAAATATAGTTAGTCTCGACGTTGTTGTCCAAGTCCAATATTGTCCTCCCTTCTTCAGCTAACCTCATGATGCGTTTTTTCAGGGTAATGCATTTCTCGAGAGGGTATCGACTACCCGTGATAGCAGCGATTCTCGGGCCGTTTGTCCTTCCCGCTTCTTCTGGCCTCTTTGGTTGCGGGAGCTCGATAACACCCTTCTCCAGCAAGTCATCAAGCATTCCCAACAAGTCTGGATCAGGGAACGGATATTTCTTCTCTTGTAGCTCCTTTAACGTAGGACGTTTCTTAGCATCATTCCTCGAGAATGTGGTTTTTCTGCTTTCTTGTTTGGGCTTGGCAGAGATTCGAACTAGCTCCTCATTTGCAGTTAAAACAGACATGGATTCCCTCTTTGAAGTCTTCACTGGCTTCGCATTCTTTTTATACTCGTTAGTACCCTTTCTTGCTTCGGACGATGATGAAGATTTTCCCCGTCGATTCTCTATGGTGATCTCCATGTCGTGTGCCTTGGTTGCAAACTCTTGGAAGGTCTTTGGCTTGACCATTTTGAGGACGTAGAGCAGGTCCCAGTGCATACCTTGAGTGCACATGTCGACAGCCGAAGCCTCAGAGAGGCGATCCTTGCACTCAAGACTAAGAGCCCTCCAACGATGGATGTATTCGTCAGCTCCGTCATGCTGTAGAAACGGTTTAGAAACTCTCGCTCCATTTCTTCCCAGCTGTTGATAGACTCAGGTTCCAAATCTGTGTACCAGTCAAATGCTATCCCTTTCAATGATCGAACAAATTGCTTCATCAGTCGGTCTCCTTCCGTCCTTGCATTGCTGCAAGTCTCGATGAAATGCGCAACGTGTTGCTTGGGTTACCCTTTCCATCAAACTGGTTGAACTTCGGGGGTTAATAGCCGAGTGGCATCCGAAGCGCATCGATCCTCTTTGTGCAGGGCTTTGTGTACAAGTGACTCTTGTTCGACGCTTCTCCGAGTTGAGCCCTTACTGCATTTGCAATCATACTCTGGATTTCTTCCGCAGTCATTGATCTTGAAGACGAGATCTTCTTTTTTTCACTGTCGCCATCACCATCACCCTTAGAAGATTCTTTGTCAGATTGCTCCTTGTCAGTTTCTTCATCACACTCTTCATAAGGGCGCTTCTCTATTTTCCTCATCAATTTAGCGATCTGTTCGCTTTGTTCGTCGATCTTTTTGTCTTTTTCTTCGCTTTCCCTAGAAAGTCTTCTCAGTGTAGCCTCCAACTCTGCAATCTTTTCTTCCACGTTGGAAGCGCCAGTTGTCATCACTGGCATGATGACAATTTGAGTAGACTCAATTTCAGCCTCCGAGAAGATAGATTCCTCTTCAATCATTGGGGAAGAATCTTCGCTGGAGTAGTCTTGGCCTTCAAAGTCCTCAGACTCGAAGATCGAGTTGTTGCGAGTTTGGAGTTCGTCCATTCCACGCGGGGTAGTCATGACTGAGCCGAAGGTATTTGTAGTGCTTGGCCTCCGAGACCGAGGAGTCATTTGGGGCATTCCCTGAAGGTTGGAATCAACAGCCGGACTCTTCCGTAATGGGGTTGGTGCCTTAATAGTTGGTTCTTCCAGCAAGGCAGAAATTGCAGCAGCAGCGGCGGCAGCCTTCGCCATCCTTCGAGCCATTACTCCACTTGATGTAGCACTTGTAGTCGTCAACCCTTGGGATGAAGCTTCAACGCTCCACTTTGTTGAGGGTTGAGAGACAAGTTTCTTGGGTGCCATCGCGTCGCTTGAGTTGAAGATGAATTTGAACTTCTTGGAGAAAGAGATGAGAGGCAGAGTTGTCCCACCGAGCGTTTCAAATTTGTAAACACAAATTTCGAGCCTGAAATAAATAAAGACAAGAAATATGAGAAACAAATTAATTTGTAGTAATATTTGAATGTAAGCGGGTACAATCTCTGTATTAAATACAATAAAGTATAGTCCTCTGATTCGATCTCCTGAAATTTGGGTGAGTCGAGGGCGTGGACGCTTGATCTCGATCTCGGATGCAGGTTGAGCTGAAGAACTCTTGTAGTAGATCTTGAGTTGAAGGTCTTGAACGTTGATCCCCTTGATCCTTGGTAGCCGGAGGTTGCTCGAAGTCTAACTGTCTGCAGGTTGACTGTCGGTTGCAGTTGTAGGACCCGGAAAATTCCCCGTTCGGGGAAATTGTTCTCGGATGCGCTACTTAAGTGATCGGGAGCCGACTAAGATTGCTTAATCCTTAAATAAGGATATTTTTACTTTACGAAATTCATTTTCGGGGTGATGAAACTTTATTTATTTATAAATCCGTTTTTTCTTATTTAAATACTTGAAACTACACAAAAACGAATTAAACATAACTTAAAGTCGGCCCAAACAGTGGCTCAGGCCCAACAGAAAGCAAACGGGCCGCCAACAGCAGCCAAAACCCGCACGGTTTGGTATCGCCATGGGCCGGGCCATTTGCTTTCCTGGGCCGGAGAAAATGGGTTAGAAACCATAAAACCCGTGCGGGTTTTATTATTTCATGGCCCGTTTTCTCTCGGTTTATACCTTGAATGAATGGGAAACCTCAAGTCATTTTTAATTGTTTTTAGTGTAAATTCAAATGTTAAATAATTAAATAGATTATAAAAAGAATAAAAGAGTCGCCAGCCGATTTAAGGAAATCGACAAACCGTAAAAATAATAAAAACAACTCCGGTCTACGAAACCCGATTCTAAGTTCGGGGGTAAGGTTACGAACTCAAGAATTATAAAAATTCTTGAATTCGCCCGTTAGAAAACGGACTCTACTAAAATCGACATTAAAATGAAATAAAGCGGGAAGAAGTTTAATTAATTTCACGAAGTTAAATTCTTAACATGCAATATAAAGAATGGAGTTTTTGGTTTACAAAATATGCACATATAATTGAATTCAAAGTACAAATTACATGATAATGATAATAAGCAAGCAATAAATCGAACCTCTTTTGATTTAGGAGCCCAAATTTGCCGGTTGAAACTCTTGACTTCCCTTGGCTTGATGGATGAAGGATGATTATGAGAGGATTAGGATGGTGATGGGTAGAGGATGTTTTTGGTGGAGTTATGGTAATGAGGGTAGTGAGGATGGTAGAAATATGATGAGAGTTAAGGAGAGTGAGAGTGGAATTATGGTGATATTTAGTGAGAATGGGAGTATAATATAGGTGGATTATGAGACTTGTTGGTGAGATGAGTGGAAGAATGGAGAGGTATTTATAGGTGGAGGAGGTAAGGTTTAGGAGGGAAATGGAGGGGGACACATCCCCATGATCATGCCCCCTAATCCATGCAAATCACATAATCAAGTCAAGAGGGTCAACCCACATGGTGCTAATATCATGGGATTGATGATCAAAACAAATTTTGGCACCGGATCATCAATTATAAACCCCGTGTGGGTTTTCAAATCCATCGGCACGGATCACTGACGTGGACGCAAAACGACGCGCTTAGGCACAGGAAAACCCGCGCGGGTTTTCTTACATGGACCGGGGCGCGCCTTGGGCTGGTCTTGGTTCTGGGCCGTCTCTGCTGTTTAAAACCCGTGCGGGTTTTGTCTTAGCTAATGGGCCGCTCCTGCTCTGTTTTGCTTGCTACATTGGCCCAAAAAATGCATTCGGCCTTCAATGTTTTGATGAGTCGGGATTATATTGGTGCAAATCCCGGTGTCTACAGAGAGCCCCCACTTTGATCGAGTCCGAATAGGACGAGGGTCAAAGTAGATCTAATGGCTGTCTCGATGCTGGCGGTGCTCTTTTCATATGGCGAACGGCTGATGACGTCGTTGGTAACCTTTAAGTGGCGACCGTTTGGACGACTGCTGCTGTAGATGTCGTTGGAGACCTTTAGGTGCAATCCGTCTGGATGACTGTTGCTATTGATAAAGAGGTCGTCGGTAACGTTTAGGTGGTAACCGTTGGACGACTGATGCTGACGACATCGTGGGTGGCTTTTAGGTAGCAACCGTTGGACGACTGTCGTTGACGACATCGATGGAGGCCTTTAGGTGGCAACCGTTGGACGACTGTCGTTGACGACATCGATGGAGGCCTTTAGGTGGCAACCGTTTGACGACTGTCGCTGTTGGCGCTCTTTTGTATGGCAACCTGATGATAGATGGTCCCCTTTTGGCGGCGACCGGGTGGTGGTGCTCTTTTATGCGGCAACTTGCTGGATGGTCCCTTTTAGCGGCGACCGGGTGGTGGTGCTCTTTTATGCGGCAACCTGCTGGATGGTCCCTTTTAGCGGCGACCGGGTGATGGTGCTCCTTTATGTGGCAACCTGGAAATCATCGCAAAAACAGATGTTAGTTTTCGCGAAAATATAAATGGGTTCAGATTTTTACCTGAGTTTTGGGGACCCTTGGGTCGTTGACAGATGCTGGGCCGCATGGACTTGGGCCACTGATTTTTTTATGTAAAACCCGTGCGGGTTTTATGGGATCTATTGGGCCATTTCAAAGGCGCTGGGCCGTAAGAATGGGCTTGCATGACGCTCAAAACCCGCCCGGGTTTTGGCTTTCATTTCTCTTTTTTTTTTCCTTTTTCTCCTCGTGAAGGGAATCATGGTGGGACCCAGGCTTCTTGTGGACGAGAGAGAGACACGCAGCTCGGTCTCCTCTTTGGGTGACAAATGGATGACCTTTGGATTTTCGATCAATGAAACGCATTTGGCATCTCGAGGCGGGTCCTAAAAACGAACGGTTCACATTCACTCTTCATTTCTATAAATGTCAAGCCTCATTCATCTCTTTCATTCACACATTCAACTTCTTCTCATCATCTCCTAGCTCCTCTTTTCTCTCTCTAGAAAATTGCTTTTTGGAGATAATTCAAGCTCTTGAGAAAATGCATCGTCGTAGAAATCCTCCTCTTCCTCATGCAGCGGCATGGCCTCATGAGATGTCTTCGAGACGCAATTTCATCCCGGGTGCAAATGCCGACCCTTCGGAACTCACTATCCAGTTTTGGAAGCATGCTTGGTTCTATCGTTCTCATGGCAAGGTACTCCTCTTTTGATGCTTAGCTTTAATAATGAAAAATGAGCAAGCGCGAATTTATTTTCCATGTCTTGTCAATTTTTATTGTTTTCAACATGCTTGTATGTCCTCATGATTTATTCGCAACCCATTTTGAGAAACGGACCACACTCGACCCAAAGAAAAAAGAAATAGGTTGTATGCATATTCGGCCTAAAAGGAACAAAAACACACGGCCCATTTGAACAGAGAAAACCCGCGCGGGTTTTCTGGACCATATCCCGGGAATAGAAACTGGGCCTGGATGGGCGGCCCACTTGCGGAGTTAAAACCCGTGCGGGTTTTTTGGATCATAAACCCCAAAAGCAAAAGGAAATCGGGCCTGGATGGGCGACCCATTTGCGGAGCAAAAACCCATGCGGGTTTTAATTCTGCTGGGCCGACTTATTTGGGCCGGTAGATTCTTTTTGCCCAGTTGCTTTGTCTTGTGGGCCATGGCTGTGAGGCCCAGTGTCGGTGCTGGGTCCAGCTAGGGCCCAAAAGACTATGTATGAGCCCCCGACTTTAATTTTGCACTGTTTTGTCGTTAGGAGGACAATCTGAAAATCCCGGCGTCCTAAAGGATCTCCTTAAGGTAGCTGATTTGATTCCCGGGGATTTTGTTAGCAATACCCTTACTGCAGTAGGACTCATGCCGTTCTGGAAATGCCTGGTGGCTTGGAAAGGCCGTACATTTCGCGTGATAGGTCGCGCTATGGCGGAAAGGTTTCGGGACACGACCAACTCCTTCCATCTACCTGTAGGGGAAATGACGATTACCCCCACAGATTTTGTTATGATCACTGGTCTTCCTTGGGGTGGGCGTGACATAGTCTTTAGTGCTGAGATCCCGCCGATGGTTCTGGACTTCTTTGGGTCGATGTCCAAGCGTTAGGCCCAGTCGGTCGTCCAATCTTAGCGCCGAGGCGCCTATACGTGATGCCAACTTTCAGAATTTGCCTGGAGATCAACGTCGCTTTATCTTCCTGGCTTATGTTATTTCCACCACTCTTTTTGCCAATCGGGGAGATAACATTACTTTGACCCGGTTCCGGAATCTCCTGGACTTGAACGAGGTTCGGAACTTGAATTGGGGCAAGGCTGCGTATGCGAATTTCCTCCTTTGGCTTCGTCGCGGTGTCAGATTGACGCTGGATGACGACCCCGTTTACCTCCACGAGTCTCATACCCGCTTTCAGTATAGTCCTTCTTTGTGGAAGGTGCTCGAGGTACGTACCCGAGACTCTTCTCTTTGTAGTCTTGCTGCTCTTTTGCTATTTCTTTTGACTTTATAATCATGCAGTCATGGGCATATGAGTATATCTTGTCCTTGGGCATTCGCTCCAAGAGAAATAGGACGGTTCCAGCTGTTGAACGCTGGACTGGTGAGGGCATACGAGGGAAGAAATTCCAGTCGGGCAGCCTTGATCATATTCGTCGTGTACTGGATGACCTTACCCCGGTATTTCTTTATGCTTGACATCTTCATCTTATTTTTGCCTCTATTCTTGAAATGACCCTCTATCTTTCATAGGACCACGTGAACTGGCGTCCATCGGCGGGGTTTGACTTGAGTGGGTTGCCCACCCCTTTGCAACAAGTGGAGCACGATACTCGCCTTCGCATCCTGATGGAGGGACCCTCGGGCTTCATATGGTACCTGGGGGAAAGAGCTACGAGGCAGATCTTGGGCGGATATCCTGGCCTTATACCCCGGGATCCTCCAGAGCACATGTTCGAGCCTTGGCGCATTAATCCGGATGTCTTAGGAGATTAGATTCGGGGTCGAGATTTTGACAACTTCGTGTATGACGTTCCTCAGGGGCATTTCAACGAGGAATTCCAACGCTACTTGAGCCGTGTAGCGACCCGAGTGGTGGGTATTTCTCGCTTTTCTTTATGTTGTGCCTTTGATAGACTCCTAACCATAAAGTCTTGTAGTTGGGGCCCTACGCTATGGCTGCTGAGGTGGAGGCCCAACCGACGGGAAGAAAAATCGGCGGTTTCTTGGAGGTTGAGACTAACAGTCAGTGCTCCGCGCTCCAAGAGTTTGAGCAGAAGCCGGTAATCCCTCATCTTTTGTAGGTTCCCTTTACCTCATGTGCCAATTATGCATGTGTAACCTTTGTCTTTATTGCCTTTCAGCCAGGATGGTCTGTCTTCAGGCAAGTGACCAAAGAATGGAGCACTATGTTGAAATACGTCAACCGGTCATTTACAGGCTCAGGCAGATACCGCGGTAACACCGCCAGGCGTGCTGATATGGAGGCTGACGCTGAGTCTGTTCCTCGGGAACCACCTCGATGCTCTACAGCGGGAGTTCCTCGTATCGAGCCCCCACGTCGCCCTTCGGCAGGGGAATATTCTTCCCGGGGTCGATCACGGGAGGAGGTTGGTGGGTCTTCTCGTCCTCCTCTAGCAGCTGTGCCGGAGGGTCGTGGTAAAGGCATCATGGCCGAAGGTCATCATTCTATGGGTTCACATCGTAGCGGTTCTGGTAGTAGGGGCCGTCGACCTGTGAATGAAGACATGGCTCAGATGTCCCTGGAAGAGCATTCTGGCCAAGAGGGGTCACATCACAGAGTTGGGTATGGTGGTGTTACTCAGCCTCGCTCTTACTGGGTGGAGGATGCTTCAGAATCGAGTGCTACCAACCGGTCGTCTCACTCCCGCCGTACTCCAACTTCAGTGCGTTTTGCTCGTCGTGGCTGAGAGATTGTTGTGAGGGACCGTGACTCAGGTGCATCCGTAGGGTATCCTAGCGGTCTGGCCCTAGCGGATGACGCTACTTCACGTCCTGCACCATACGATGCCTTTTCCTTTGGTTCTGGCTCTTACTTTGCTGGATGGCTAGTGCCGGCTCCTGGAATGGGTCCTTCATGGCCCGTGGATACGCAAGAGTGGTCTGTACCCCAGCACTCTTGGCTAGGAGGATCTACTTCTTCTGGTTGGCCAGCCCCCGGTTACAGAACTGGTCCTGTATGGCCTACCCCTTCTGTTGAGTGGCGTGTTCCTGACCATTCATGGCTAGCTGGTTCACGGGAGCATTCCATTTCATCACCGTCGAGCGTGCATCCTTCCGAAGTTCCCTTGTCTGGACCACCGCAGACAGCACCTGGTTCTGACTATTATTCCTGGGACACCTATTTTGGTACGGCTGGTGCTTCTAACACAGGGACTTCTCATGCTGGTGCCGATCTGATTGAGAATAGCGGCGATTCGGGTTCCCTGTGGTGATCAAACCAAAACAAGCAAGACTCTATGCATCTCTTTTATTATTATTATTATTTTTTTATGCGAAGCTAATTTGTACTATTTTTATTTTAATGCAAGACTTTCATGCATTTTATTTCTTATTTTTATATGCAAGACTTGGTGAACACACAACTTTATTTTATTGATGCATTGAAGGACTCTCTACATGACGGGATTAATCCCAATTTAATCCCGCTTCCCCAAAAAGAAAAGAAAATAAAAGAAAACGAAAACGTAAGTGTCAGAGTGAACTCGAGCGAAAATTTCAGAACCGAGCATCATCGGGTCAAGATCCAAAACATCAAAACACACGAACGGGCCAATTTAATTCCAGAGCCCAACTACAATAAGAAGCGAGTGGGCCGAGCTGCGGGAATGAGGCCCATGTCGACGGAAAGCCTGCGCGGGCTTTCTCCTCAGCAGGCCCTGGGCTTTGGGCTTGGGCGAGCGCGAACACAGTCATGTGCACGTCAAAACCCGCGCGGGTTTTGATTTAATTTCCCGTTTTTTTTTACTAGCCGTTGCTTGATGGGCTGAAATCATGGGATATGGAGAGCAACGGCTATGTGATCGTTGCTGGTTGTATTTCTCCATTTTGAGCTTGAATGGAGGTGTATAAATACCCCATGATATGCAAGTGATCATTGCTCCTCATCATCACTTCAAAGTCTTCTTCACATATCCAAAAAAAAAAAAAAGCAAAGAATATCTCCCTTTCCTCATGGCGTTCGAGAAGAAGCTTGCAACTTGGATGAGTACCCTTTCCAAGGAAGAAAAGAAAGAGCTCGGAAGATACAAGCTGACGGGCTTATTGAGTCTTCGCCAAGTGAAGATCAACCATGATTTTCTCTGCGCGGCGGAGACTTTCTGGGATCCAAAAATGCATGTCTTTCGCTTTGCGTGGAAAGAACTGTGTTCGCTCCCGGAGGAATGGTCCTCGATTCTACGGACAAATCATTTTGCTCGCCCGACGTCGCCTTCCATACCAATGGACACTCCGAAGCAATACAAGCAGTTCTTGTGTCTTTCGTCTCGGGTCATCGGGAGCCCAATATTTGGCGAAAAGGTACACTTCCAAACTATAGTTGAATATTTTCAATCTCCTCACACTTTGGAATTTGGTCCCGTGATACGAGTGCGAGCGCTCGTATTATGTCTCCTTGGCGAGTTTTGTTTTTATCATGGCGGTAAAAGAACTGGACCGGCGAATTTAATCCAAATCGTTGACGACATGTCTCGAGGCTACAATCCCGTCCCCCTAATGTTAGCGGAAACCATGATGGGCTTGGATGATCCGCATCCAGAACATGACTTTCGAGGGAGCCCGCTGCTACTTCAGGTATCCTGTCTGCCACTGTTTGATTTGTTCTTTTTATTTTGCCCTTACTGTTTGCAAAACCCGCGCGGGTTTTCTGTCCCTTTTTTTTTAGCTTGGGAGAATTAGTGTGCAATTTCTAACCCTGGCTAATTTGTGGAAAGATCTGCTTAATGGAGCATTTAGGCCTTATTGAAGAACCCCGGAATTCATCTGCGTTGGCGAACTATTGTCAAAGAAAGAGAAAGTACACCGACCTCCGCTCTGTAACAGAATGGATTGCGTTCTTAAAGAAACCTCGGGAGATCATATGATGGATCGAATGGTGGCACATTTCTGATTATATAACCCATGATTTCTGTAATGCTTATGTGTGTCTCGCCGGCTTGACGCACATGACCTTTTATTTTCCTGCGCGAGTGAAGCGCCAAATGGGCCGTCAGCAGGACATTCTTACGAGCCACGACCGGTGATACTTCGAAGTTCGATGATCGAGTCATGGCTGAAGTATTGGGAAAGAAGACCAACTCTCAAATCTCCGCCAAAAATGGGTATGTCTTACATCGCCGATGCTAGTTATCATGGATGGCTGATTGCTGCCATCGAATCTCGCCGTGCTGGGGAGGCGAGACGAAGACAAGCACCTGTGAAGGAAAGATTAGGTCCTCGTACCTCCGTGAAAGACCGTCTTGGCGCGAGAGACTCGATAAAGGACAGACTTGGTCCGAGAATTAATATGAGAAAATCAGGCAGGCGGGCCTATAAGCCCAAGGACAAAGAGAAAGTGATTAATGGACCCAGAGACATGGAGATCGACCATGAGACAGCTGGCGAAGTAGAGAAGGTGAAACAAGATTAGAAGATGAATGGAGTGAAGGAACTGAAACTGCTTTGCCAGAATAATCTTTTATTTAATTATGCCTTTTGAATTTTCTTATATTACAAATAATGTATTTGCATTTTTCGATTAATAAAGGAGAAATATTGTTAACAAAGACTGTGTGCTTGCAAACTTTATTTTCCTTAAGTACATGAGCGTTTATTAAATATATCACAAGTGTCTAAAATTTAGTTTTTCAGTTGCTTGTTGATCCAAATTCGTGGGCTGAATTATATCTTCTCCATCCATGGTGGCGAGCCGAGCTGCCCCTCCTGGCAAAATATCCTTAATCATATAAGGACCCTTCCAATTAGGTGCAAATTTTCCCCTTGGATCCTGTATAGGTGCCCTCATCTCCTTAAGCACCAAATCACCTGCTTGAAGCGAACGACCTTTTACCTTCTTATTAAAAGCTCGAGTGATCCTATTTTGGTATACTTGCACATTATGTAGTGCTCTCAATCGCCTTTCGTCCATCAACATCAACTCCTCGAACCTTGCCCTAGCCCATTCTGCTTCTGGGAACTGACTCTCGGCCACTATTCGTAACGAAGGGATCGCTACTTCAATTGGTAGGACTACTTCCATCCCGTATACTAAGGAATACGGTGTTGCCCCCGTAGCTGTTCGTATAGAGGTTCGGTATCCCCATAGGGCAAATGCTAATTTGTCTGGCCAATCCTTGTAAGTGACAACCATTTTCTTGATAATTCCTGACACCGTCTTATTGGCCGCTTCCACAGCTCCATTGGCTTGAGGCCGGTATGGTGAAGACCGATGGTGCTGGATTTTGTAGGTGGCAAGCAAGGACTCCACCTCCTTTCGAAAGTGGCTTCCGTAGTCACTAATGATCTCGTGAGGCACTCCATATCGACATATGATGTTTTGAAGAATGAATTTGGCCACATGTTTGGATGTAAGTTTGGCAAAAGAGGCTGCCTCCACCCACTTAGTGAAGTAATCGATGGCGACCAATATGTACTCATGTCCTCCAGTTCCGGATGGGTGTATTTTGCAAATGATGTCAATACCCCATACCGAGAATGGCCACGGAGATGTCAAAGTAGTCAGGTATGACGGAGGTTGATGCTGTAGGTTGGCATATTCTTAGCATTTGTGGCATTTTCGAACGGATTCTAAGCAATCTGCCTCCATAGTGGTCCAATAGTAACCAGCCCTCTGAATCTTCTTTGCTAACATTCGTCCATTCATGTGGGGACCGCATTCTCCTCCGTGTACAGTAGTCATGATTTCCTTGGCACTCTTAGCATAAATGCACAACAAATTAATACCCGTAGGTGACTTCTTGTAGAGTCGATCTTGGATTAAGCAGTATTGTGCTTCTAAAGACCTGACCGCTCGCTGTCCTCGAACATCCAACTCAGCCGGATATTCTCCCTTCCGAAGAAAATTGTATATGTCATGGAACCATTCCTCAGTTTCTTCCTCTCGTGCTTCCAAGTGGCAAACATATGCCGGTTCGATTTGCCGCTCCACTACTACCGGTAATTGTAGCGTGCCTGATGGTATGGATATCATTGAAGACAACTTGGCTAAGGCGTCAGCTAATTCATTGTGATCCCTTGAGAGATCTTTGGCGATTTTCTCAAATTGGTCGAAGCCCCAAAGCTTCCGTTGATATTCCATGAGACATTCATTCGGACCTTCCATGTGTTTTTAACCGATTAATGATGGTGGAATCCCAGCGGACCTTTACATGGCGTATGCCTAAGGCCAAGGCGGCTTGCAAACCCACGATACATGCTTCATATTGCGGCATTGTTTGTAGCATCAAAGTCCATTTAGCGCGAGGACATGTGCCCCTTCTGGAGAGATCAACAGTACTCCTATTCCGCATCCCATTTGGTTAGAAGCTCCATCGAAATACATTCCCCATGTGATTTCATCAGTGAAAAAAACGTCCTCATCCGGGAATTCCAAGTGAGTGCTTGGAGGTTCCTTTGTCGGAGAAGCAGCTAGGAAATCTGAGACAACCCGTCCTTTGATGGATTTACGGCAATCTGAGAAGATTGAACTCGAAGCATGACCACCCATCGAGCAATGCGATTGTTGATGGTAGGCTGTTCCATGATAAATTTGATAGGATTGTTCTCAGCTATGACATATACAGTATGTGAAAGTATGTAATGTCTCAATTTCTTGGTGGCCCATACTAACGCAAGAGCCATTTTCTCCATGTCTGCATATCGACTTTCGTAATCCAAGAAATTCTTGCTCAAGTAGTAGATGGCGCTCTCTTGACCTTTGGCCTTCTGAGCTAGCATAGCCCCCATTGCAGAGCTAGTTACAGTAAGGTAAAGGAGCAGAGGCTCATCTGGTACTGGTGGCATGAGGACTTGAGGATTTTGCAAATACTCCTTGATTTTGTCGAAGGGCGCTTGACATTGATCGTCCCATTCTACCTTGCTTCCCTTCTTGAGTTTCTTGAACAAAGGTTCACAAGTCATGGTGAGCTTCGAGATGAACCTGCTGTTGTATTGGACTCGCCCTAGGAAAACCCTTATCCCCTTTTCTGTTCTAGGTGGATGCAACTCTAGGATGGCCTTTATCTTCAAAGGGTCAAACTCAATGCCGCGTTGGCTAACCACATAGCCTAGCAGCTTCCCAGAGGTGACACCGAAGGTGCACTTTGCTGGATTAAGCCACATCTTGTATTTGCGAAGTCGGAGGAAAAACTTGCGAAGGTTAGGAATGTGTCCTTCCCTTGTTTTTGATTTCACAATCATGTCATCCACATAAACCTCTACTTCTACATGCATCATATCGTGAAGTAGGGTGTTGGCTGTCCGTTGGTATGTTGCTCGGCATTTTGAGACCAAAAGGCATAACCACATAACGATCGTTCCCGTGGCGTAGTGAAGGAGGTTTTCTCCATGTCTTTTTCCGCCATTTTGATTTGGTTATAACCCGCATATCCATCCATAAAGGATAGTAGCTCGTGTCCGCAAGTGTTATCCACTAATACATCGATGTGAGGTAAAGGGAAACTATCCTTGGGACTAGCTTTATTAAGGTCTCGAAAATCTACACATATGCGCACCTTCCCATCCTTCTTGGGTACTGGGACAACGTTAGCAATCCATTCGGGATACTGGACTGCTTTGATGAACTTAGCGTTAAGCTGTTTGATCACTTCTTCCTCAATCTTCTTAGCCCATTCAGTCTTGATCCTTCTAGCCTTTTGTCGAACCGGCTTTGCTTCAGGAAGTAAGGGGATGGTATGCTCCGCAATTTCCCTATCAATCCCAGGCATATCTTCGTAAGACCATGCGAACACGTCTACAAACTCCTTGAGAAGCTCTGTAAAGGACACACGTTCTTCTGCCGTGAGCGAGCTTCCTAACTTCAATTCCTGAGGTTGTCCTTCTGTGCCCACATTTATGGTGATGGTGTCTTCCAACACCGCCATCTTATGCTCATGTTCATTAGAAAATTCTTTTAAGGGTTCATTAAATTCCGGATTATTATTGGCGCAGCAGCTCAGGGAAGAGGGGAAAGAAGAATCAGAGTAAGCAGAAAGGTTCATTTTATTGAATGCAGAAAGGAATTCATCGGCAGCAGACTCAAGACCAGACTCACTTGACTCTAGACTACTAAAACCTGACTCTATGTCCTTAGGAACAGACTCTCATATAGATAAAGCAAAATTATTCTCCTCGGCGTCGACCCACGAGACCTCCTTAACCTCTCCGTCTTCAGCAATCATAAGACTCGGATCAAAGCTTGGGTTAGATAGCGCAGCAATAACAGCATCAGCTTCAGCTTTCTCTGGGATGGCTTCTTGTCCAATTAGCATGCCAAAGATGTTGCTTCCAGCAAGATGAGTCCATTCTAATGGAGGCTGTTTGTCCCGAGCGGGAACAAAGACAGTAGCCATATTAATGGAGCAATCATTGAAGACTTCCAGTCCAGCAACTTGAGTTCCTTTGTTCTTCAGATAGAATGGCTCAGGAAACCCATAGTAAGGGAAGTCATCACCTTCCTTGATAAATTGTCCATTTAGAGTGAGTGGATAGGGCTTTACTTGGAACAAGGTGGGAGGATTGTCAATTCTTTTCTGTTCAATAATAGCCATTTTTGCGAACCTAGCCTCTTTCTCAGTTGGCTTATAGCCTAAGCCGAACCTTCCCTTCTGCTTAAAAGTCTTGAACAAAGGAGGGATTTTATTCTTCGGTTTCTTTCTTAGCGGCATTCCCGGGAAATGTCCTTGTTTCTTGAGCATAGCATGTACCTTGAGATTTGAGTAGGGATCGAAGTCAAAAGTGCTTCATCCTTGCTCATCATTGCCACGAGCTCAAAATTGTGGAGTTCTTCGTCCATTGAGTTATGCTCCACCTCGAGAGTTGATTGTTTAGGAGTGAAAACAACATTGATGGATTCCCCTGAGATAGTGATCACTTGTCCTTGAACCAACATTTTCACCTTCTGATGTAGGGTAGATGCTATAGCATTACACTCATGAAGCCAGGGCCTCCTAGTAGAAAATTACAGGAGGCGGGAATCTCTAACACCACAAACTCCATGTTTCGGGTGATACTACCAGTAGTAATAGGCAACACCACAGATCCAACAGACTTTCGGGGTGAATTGTCATACGCCCTGAGTTGTACACCATTTTGAGCCAAGTGTTGTTGTTGTACTCCCAATTTTAGTGCCGTCATCCAAGGGCACACATTTACAGCTGACCCATTGTCAACCAAAACTAGCGGGATAGTTTTGTTGGAGCATTGCACTGTAAGATATAGGGCTTTGTTGTCAGACGCTCCTCCTTGAGGTAGATCTTCTATCCCAAAAGTGATCATCTCTTGCGGGGTAGTCACATGAGCAACCATAGTTTCAGGAGTTGTTGCAGGTGATACTGTGAGTGCTGTAAGGGCATCCAACATCTTCTACCTATGGGCATGTGAAGTACATATAAGTTGCCATATGGTAACCTTAGCCCTAGTCTTTTTGAGTTGAGAAAGAAGAGGATCTTCAGGAGAGGTCTGATTGTCACTGCCATTCGTTGGTGCAAGATTAGGAACAGCTACTGGGATGGTAGTATTCCTGTTATGGTTGTAACGGCCAGACCGAGTAAGGAATGCTACATCATCCGACTCATCTTTCTCCATCCATTCTGTCTCGGAATGCTCATGCTCATCATCCTCGTCATTGTCCCAAATACCATGAATGAGTAGATCTTCGGGGAACCCAACTATTCCGGGGATAGGTTGACCGGTTTCTACAATCAAAGCAGAGGGGTCGAAGCTAAAATCCCTACGTAAAATAGCATTTGTATGCTCTGGCATAGGATTACTTTGATTGTTTGGTTTCTTGGCAGCTCTTGGCATTGGCAACGTCCCTGCCCTTATCATATCCTCTATCTTGTTCCTTAAAGTCCAGCATTTCTCGGTGTCATGACCTCGACAACGGTGATAGCGGCAAAATTGGTTGGAATCCCAATTTCTGCCCTTGATTTCTGGTTCTTCCTTTGGTAAGGGCAAAACCAGGATACCTTTCTTAACTAGACGGTCGAGAGCCTGAGAATAAGGAACGTCCAATGGCGTATAAGTCTCATATTTCGGTACATAAGGCCCCTTGCGCTGGATAGAGTTAGTCTCCATGATTTTAGGAGGATGGCTAGCCGCACTAGTAGCCCTCCTGTTGGAACTGGACCCTTTCCATCCAGGCGAAGTTGTCTTATCGTTCTGTATGGCTTCTATTTGGACACAAATATCTTTTTGATAATCAAAGTCTTTGACGACATGATACCCCAAGTGTTTGGATAGGCTGCTCTTGAGTCCTTGCTTGAAGGTGGATAATTGCAGACGGAGAGGAATTGCCTTGTTGATGTGGGACAATTTTGTGTGCCACCTCTCGAAGTAATCCATAAAGGACTCATCATCCCGTTGCTTCATAGCGGTTAGATCATCCACTGTAGCTTGTTTCTTTTGGATACGTGTATAGTGGTGGATGAAAGCCTTGAACAATTCAGTCCAATTGGCTTTGACTTGGGGCAACAGAGCATGATACCATACCTTTGCTTCTCCATCTAGGGTAGATGGGAAGATGGTAGAGTATAGGTCAGTATCAATTCGGTTTAAAGGTGCCAGCCTCATGAACTCCTCCACATGATGAATAGGGTTCTCAGAAGGTTTGAACCTAATATTTGGCACCTCAACCTTGTCAGCTACCTTCAAGGTCGGTTGAACAGGCAATGGAACCTCTAAGTACTTGTCAACAAAAGCCGGCACAGAGCTCATTGCCTTGGTGAGGTTTTCTAACTTCTGTTCGAGAGCCTTGACAGCAGGGTCCCTCGTAGGTTTCGCCACTTCAGGTGTATTAACCTTAGTCTTAGACATCCCTGTTTCTCCATAATTTGGGGATATCTTGATGATTTCCGGTTCAGATTCATATCCCTGTATTTCCTTGCCATCCTCCTCAGCATTCAACCCTAACTTAGTGTTGATCTTAGTGATGGCCTGCAGCATGCCATCCATCACCTATTGTTGTTCATTCAGCCTTTTGCCCATCTTCTGTTCCTGCTACAGGGAGTTAGCAAAGACCAGACCCTGCATCTTGGTGTAGAGTTCGTCCAAATGCTTCGTGATGTTGGCTTCGGTGCTTTGGACCGGGATCTCTTGGAATTGCTCTCCAGACATGGTGCCGTCGCTAGTTGCAAATGGATCGTAATGCGGGTTTGGGATCAAACGACCAGTTCGCGGATCTCGAATGCGGGCTCGGAGTCGATCACCAATGATGCCTGCATGGAAATTCAAAGTTAGAACACTCAAAGACATACTCTGACATATACTACCCGATGCATGCATGCCCTAACGACCTATATAATCCTACTGACTCGACATATATATGCTGACACAAGAGACTCACCCACTTTTTGGGAGTGCATGACCTAACTCTATATGGACCTCTGGATGAAGCACTATAAAGGGCCGCACAAAGTCATACACAGCGAACGGGTCGTAAATCAATAGGCTCAAGTCAGTGTTTCTCAATTCGGATGGGCATAATCCACTGGCCGACCGTTTTAAGGAGAATCCGTAACTCGGCCTAACAATTCAGACAGCTCAAGTCATAATGACTATTATATGGACTAGAATAATGCTTGACAAAACCGACGACCCAACTTTTCTTTTTTTTTTTTATTGCATTTTTTTTAGTCGAGGGAAATGGATATTATAAATGATTGAACAAAGTCAACAATAAGCGAGTTATAATTAGTTTATGGGCTATATTGACAAATCCAATATGGTTGGGCCTAACAACGGGCCGACCATAAACGTGATGGATTTATTAATTAAATCGACAAATTAATTTACTCAAGCCTAGTGACTATTATGCAATCTAAAATGCCATCCATTTACTTTGTTGGACTTTAAATTAATTTTTTTTGGACCTTTTGTTCAAGAGAATTTCGTAAAGGACCATATAATATCATCGAAGGTGAGTTGATTTTTATTTATTAATTAAAATAATCATCCTTCAAGCATAAATGGGCCGTTCCACTTGGACTAACCATGATACCTTTTGGGTTAATTATTTTAATTAATAAATAATCATTTTCTCAACCCAATGAATTTTATATGGACTAGAACAAAATATCTAAACTAGGGTCGACTCTAAAACAAAAGAAGAAAGAAAGGGAAGGGGTAGCACATAGCATATAGCATACAACATGAGGGGATACCCTAAACCAAGGTTCTATGTTCATGGATTTTTCTATGGTTGGATTACACGGCCTACCGCACGTTTTTCTCTCCGTACCCCATACCGTTAGGTAAGGAGTGCGAGATATTGCTCAAAGCACTTCAAGGAAGCCCTTTGAGTGTAACGTGGGGAGAGGAGAGACCAAATGCTTGGCGATGTAGAGTGCATCACACAAGTAGTGGCCTACCCGCTCTCGAGGGAATCACCTAGGTATAACTTAACCGTCGCCTTTGTGCTAACGTGTCAAAAGACGCGATTAGTGGCCCGGTATGCAAAGGATGCCTACAAAGAATTATAAAATAGCGAAATAAATCAACTTCTCCCTTTTACAATTTCAAATTAATTCGATTTTTTCAAGTCTTACCCTCTTTTTAAGTTTAAGTCCCCAGTGGAGTCGCCAATCTGTAGGACCCGGAAAATTCCAGTTCGGGGAAATTGTTCTCGGATGCGCTACTTAAGTGATCGGGAGCCGACTAAGGTTGCTTAATCCTTAAATAAAGATATTTTTACTTTACGAAATTCATTTTCGGGGTAATGAAACTTTATTTATTTATAAATATGTTTTTTATTATTTAAATACTTGAAACTACACAAAAACGAATTAAACATAACTTAAAGTCGGCCCAAACAGTGGCTCAGGCCCAACAGAAAGCAAACGGGCCGCCAACAGCAGCCAAAACCCGCGCGGGTTTTGACTGTCGTTGGGCCGGGCCATTTGCTTTCCTGGGCCGGAGAAAATGGGTTAGAAACCATAAAACCCGTGCGGGTTTTATTATTTCATGGCCCGTTTTCTCTCGGTATATACCTTGAATGAATGGGAAACCTCAAGTCATTTTTAATTGTTTTTAGTGTAAATTCAAATGTTAAATAATTAAACAGATTATAAAAAGAATAAAAGAGTCGCTAGCCGATTTAAGGAAATCGACAAACCGTAAAAATAATAAAAACAACTCCGGTCTACGAAACCCAATTCTAAGTTTGGGGGTAAGGTTACGAACTCAAGAATTATAAAAATTCTTGAATTCGCCCGTTAGAAAATGGACTCTACTAAAATCGACATTAAAATGAAATAAAGCGGGAAGAACTTTAATTAATTTCACGAAGTTAAATTCTTAACATGCAATATAAAGAATGGAGTTTTTGGTTTACAAAATATGAACATATAATTGAATTCAAAGTACAAATTACATGATAATGATAATAAGCAAGCAATAAATCAAACCTCTTTTGATTTAGGAGCCCGAATTTGCCGGTTGAAACTCTTGACTTCCCTTGGCTTGATGGATGAAGGATGATTATGAGAGGATTAGGATGGTGATGGGTAGAGGATGTTTTTGGTGGAGTTATGGTAATGAGGGTAGTGAGGATTGTAGAAATATGATGAGAGTTTAGGAGAGTGAGAGTGGAATTATGGTGATATTTAGTGAGAATGGGAGTATAATATAGGTGGATTATGAGACTTGTTAGTGAGATGAGTGGAAGAATGGAGAGGTATTTATAGGTGGAGGAGGTGAGGTTTAGGAGGGAAATGGAGGGGGACACATCCCCATGATCATGCCCCCTAATCCATGCAAATCACATAATCAAGTCAAGAGGGTCAACCCACATGGTGCTAATATCATGGGATTGATGATCAAAACAAATTTTGGCGCCGGATCATCAATTATAAACCCCGCGTGGGTTTTCAAATCCATCGGCACGGATCACTGACGTGGACGCAAAACGACGCGCTTAGGCACAAGAAAACCCGCGCGCGTTTTCTAACATGGACCGGGGCGCGCCTTGGGCTGGTCTTGGTTCTGGGCCGTCTCTGCTGTTTAAAACCCGTGCGGGTTTTGTCTCAGCTAGTGGGCCGCTCCTGTTCTGTTTTGCTTGCTACATTGGCCCAAAAAATGCTTTCAGCCTTCAATGTTTTGATGAGTCGGGATTATATTGGTGCAAATCCCGGTGTCTACAGCAGTTCTTGAAGTTCTTGGATGCGAGGGCTTGATCTCGATCGATGAACTAGACGAGGAAGATGACTACAGTCTTTGATGCGAAGAATAGAAGTTGTTGAACTAGCCGACGTTAGTCCTTGTCGCTTGTAGCTGGAGATCGTATGTAGTTCGATCTTCTGAAGGCTATGCAGGTCTTGCAAAAGAACTCTGGAACAGTTCTTGATCATGACGCGGTAGAGGCTTGAAGACTCGATCTTGAGCTTTTGCAGACTTCGATCCTTGGCGCTTGTTAGCTGGAGACTGCTGGCAGTTTGATCTTCTGAAGCCTATGGAGTGCAGAACACCAAATGCCGTCGGGGGTAGACTGCAGTTTGTTTTGAAAATGAGGGAGAGAACCCCTATTTATAGGCTTTGGAGGCCTAGGGTTACCTAGGGTTTGAGTCGGCTTTGGGCTTGGGCCCAAATTAATTAATTATCTCTTTATTTAAAATAAAGAAATAATTATGATTTTCTGTATCATAATTGACACGTGTCGCGATACTATTGGCCATGATATATTTCCATTTAAAATTTAATTAAATGGGCCGCTGTAATTAATTTTACACGTGGCAGATAATAATTGGCCGAATAAATTTATTTATTTCCACGTGTCATCTTCTGATTTGCTGACAAATTTTTGCCTCCTACAACGGTGAGTTGCGGTAAATTACCGTAAATTGCGGTCTGGTAAGTTGCGGTACTGCATAAAAAGAACGGTGCCTGAATACTTTTTAGCTTAAAAAAAATGATGATACAGATATAAAATGAACAACAACCCGGCCAACAGTAGCAAAGGTCCGATAATTACGTTTTTTTGTAGTAAGTGTGTTGGATTTCAGTGAGACTTAGAGCTTAGCTACATCAATGATTTGATTATTTTGTCGTTCTTTGCAATTTCTCTATCATGTTCTACTGTCAAAGAACCTTTTCAGACTTTCCAATTGTATTTGGTCCTAAAACCAAACCACAGAAACCAACCTTTCATTACCAGGATCACTGTTGAGTTTGGTGTTGTAATGATATAAAAAAGCTCTCTTTTTGTCTCTGCTATTAAAATTGCAAGACTTCAAATTCTCCCAATTTATGGATTAATCCAAAGTCATCTATGGTGACTTGTTCCTAATTAATGGAGATATATGTACAATGTTTCCCCACTCGTCTTATGCCATCTACAACATGGATTCACTCTATTTTAAGGTTTGTTCAATTGGGACTTCTAAACTTTACAAGGTGCTTTGATAACAGTTGGATACATATTACAGACATTGATGACAACTACTCTGCTAACGAACAACTAAGGAAGTTGACATATTTCAACTAGGATGAAAGGCTCTTTTTATTCTTAGTAATCGCTTACAGGAAGTTCTTCCTGATTTGATCGATTTATCTCAAGCGGCCTTTGCGGAAGGAAGATCTATTTTGCATAACATATTGATTGCGGAAGACCTTGTTCGATTATATAACAGAAAAGGTGTAAAACCTTGTTGCTTATTGAAAGTAGATATCCAAAAGGCATATGATACTGTCGATTGGGATTTTCTTCAAAATCTTTTGTTATCTTTAAATTTCCCGTGGTCTTTTGTCAATATGATTATGGCTTGTGTATCCTCAGCCTCTTTCTCTATTGGTCTTAATGGATCATCTTTTGGTCACTTCAAGAGTGGGCGTGGGCTTCGACAAGGAGACCCTATTTCCCCCTTATTATTTGTTTCGGTGATGGATTATTTGGGGAGGCCAATAAAGAAATTTACATTGAACTCTAAGCTCAAATATCATCAAATTTGTAGACCCCTGAAGCTCACACACCTATGTTTCACTGACGACTTGCTTATGTTCTGCTCTGGGGATAAAAAGAGCGTTAGTCTGCTTCTTGAAGCTCTTGACCATTTTCTGCTGTTTCGGGTTTGAAGCTGAATAAAACTAAATCAGATGTGATATGTGTTAATATTCCTCAACAGGAGAAGATGGAAATTCTGAATCTTGTTGGTTTCAAGGAAGGGTCTCTACCCTTCAAATATTTAGGAGAACTGATCAAACCCTTTAGTCTGAATCGTTACGATTGTGCTATTTTGATCGAAAAAATGACAAGAAGAACTCAAGGATGGGCAGTTAAGCAGCTCACTTACGCTGGGCGAGTGGAAGTAGTAAACAATATCTTGATGTCTATTCATACTTACTGGGCCCAAATTTTCATTTTGCCCAAGAGTGTGATAGATAATATCATAAAATTTGTAGAGCTTTCCTTTGGGGATCTACTTCTCGTGCACCCCCTATCTCTTGGAAGACGTGTTTTCTTTACAAGAAAGGAGGATTGAATATTCGGGATGCACATTCTTGGAACTCAGCAGCACTCGGGGGATTAATATGACAACTGATTTGCAACAAGGAATCGCTCTGGGTACGCTGAGTGCATCATATTTATCTCTGGAAGCATAATATTTTGGATTGTGAGGTGAAGCATAATGTAAGTTGGTATTGGAGGAGATTGCTGAAAGTTCGTGACATTTTTCTCCTTCTTTTTACTGATCTGATTTCAAAAGATGGGCAATATTCTATCAAGCTGGGTTATATTTTGTGAAGGAGCATTCTCCTCTGGTCGATTGGCACAATCTTGTTTGGTGTAATCCCAGAATACCGAAATGTTCATTCATATTATGGATGGTCTTGCATAACAAGATTCCTACTTTGGATAAGATTCAGAAGTTTGGGATAAGCTTGGCTAATAGGTGTTTCTTATGTGAGAGTGATGGGGAGTCCAATTCCCATTTGTTTTTCAGCTGCAAGTTCTCGATGCCACTAGGTTTTGAGGTTTGGGGCAGGTTGTTTGGTATCTCCCCTGTCTGGTCTGATTGGAAGAATTCAAGCACTGGGTTTATTAGGAAGAAACAAAAATTGGCTTTAGCGTCATCTGTATACCATTTATGGGGTGAACACAACAGGAGGGTTTATCAAAACTCTCCTAAAGACATTATAGCAGTGGTTTTGATGATAGTTAATGATGTCAATTTGAGATTCTCTTAGAATCTGAGTTTTGGTTTATTTGCTATGTCTTAAATCTGGTGATGCTTAGGGTTTTGATCTTTGGGTCGGATTCTATTGTTAGACCCCTCGGGCATGCCCGAGTACTCTGTATTTTTTGTTCAATATTAATATATTAAAATTTACATGTATAATTGTCGGGTAAGCACGTGCCTAGCACGCGCCACCAACCAGACTAGTATATATATATATATATATATATATATATATATATATATATATATATATATATATATATATATATATATATATATATATATATATATATATTTTGAATAAAATGTGATTAAATATATTCCAAAGAGAATTTCAAAGTTACAACCCTAAACACACAGTAATTCTATGTATTTGTTTTGTTTTTGAGTATTTCTAGTAAGGAAAAGCGTTCTATCTCTAACATGTTTTTTGATATCACAATAAACAGTGCTAGAATCTTTCTTTGTATTCTTGAAAGTACTAGTATTCCTTGCAAGTCAGATATTGTAGATGTATGAAACTGCAACCGCATAAGTGACTTGTTTACTATGGCTTCTTCCTTTGAGATTTATCAATTTCCTTCCCCAATCGATCCAGTTGATTGCAACCGGAATTTTGATCCATCCAGTGATTAGACCCCTTAGGCTTCTGGCGAAATCACAATCAAAAAGCAGATGCTCTATTGTTTCATCATGGCGTTGGCAGAGGGGGGAGTGACTTTGTATTGTAGGGATATGGAGTCTAGTTTTGACTTGCAGTCTCCCATGCATCGCCATCCAGGCACAGAACGAGTGTCTTGGAGTATTGAGCCTATTCCATACTAGTCTGGCCCATGGCCATTTTGTATGTTCTCCCATCAAAATTGTATAACCTGATTTGACTGTGTAATTACTCCAGGGGTCGATTACATTCTTGGTTTTTTCCTTCACTGCACATAGTTTCTTGAAGTACCAACACATATCTCCCTTAGGTTGGTATTGCCACCAATCTTGTCCTTTAATATATCTCTCATGGATCCATTTTACCCATAGACTTTCTTTTTGATTCGCTAAGGCCTTGACTTGCTTGAAGATAAGGGCTGTATTCCATTTTCTCAGGTCCCGTATACCCAAACCACCCCCTGTTTTAGGTTTACAAACAGTTGACCAGCTGATAGGTGGGGTTTTTGTATAGGTTTCTTTTGCTCCCTAGAGAAAGTTTCTACAGACGCTTGTGATTTGATCTATCACTTGTTGTGGCATGACCATCATGGAGGCCCAGTATGAGAAAGTGCCCATGATAACAGTATTGATTAGTACTACTCTTCCTGCATAAGAAATATTGCTGGTTCTCCAGCATCTGATTCTTGCAGTGATTTTTTCAACCAACTTCTGACAGTCTAGTTTGCTCAGCCTACCATCTGTGATCGACATTCCCAGATAGTAGAAAGGCAAATCTCCTGTTTCAAACTCCATTGCTTGTAAAATTTGTGTCCTGATTTGTTGTGGGACGCCACTTATCAGGACAGTTGATTTTGCAGCATTTGTAGTGAGACCAAAGGTTTGTTTGAAGTGACTCAGAGTATTCATGATCTTTTGAACAGTATAGGGATCTGCTGCACTAAAAATCATTAAATCATCAGCAAAAATCAGATGTGTGAGGTTTAGATCCTTACATCTTGGATAGTACTTGAAGTTACTATCTCTGCTTGCGTCGTTTAAGGCCCTTGTAAGATATTCCATGGACAGGACAAATAAAAGGGGGGAGATTGGATCGCCTTGCCTTAAGCCCTTTTCTCCTTTGAAATATCCATGATTGCTACCATTGATCTGGATGGTAAACGGGGTGGTAGTGATGCAATTCATGATCATGTTGGTAAAATGTTGAGGGAATTTGTAGCCTTGCATGATTTCTTTGATAAACTCCCAATGGACACTGTCAAAAGCCTTCCTCAGATCAATTTTGAAAAAGCATCTGGATTGAGCATTTTTCCTTCTAAAGCCTCGACTGAGTTCATGGCTCATGAGAACATTGTGAAGAAGTTCTCTCCCCGGAACAAAATCCGTTTGGGTGTGATTAACTAAATGAGCGAGCACATCTCTTAGCCTGGAGGCTAATAGCTTGGAGGCAGTTTTATAAATGGTGTTGCAGCATGCGATAGGTCTAAAATCAGCTGCAGAGATAGGATTGTCCAATTTGGGGATTAGAGTAAGAACAGTGGAATTCAAAGCAGGGAGTATGATACCTGTATCAAGAAATTCCTTGATAGCTTCACAGAAAAGTTCTCCTAGCTGTGACCAAGTGTGTTTGAAAAAGCCACTTGAATAGCCGTCTGGACCCGGTGATATGCTGTTCGGGATGGAGAATAGTGCATTTTTAATGTCTTGGTTGCTGAAGGGGGCGCACAATCTGACTTGCTGTTGAACACTAAGCTTTGGGCCCTGATGGATTACTTGATGGTTTATAGTGATCCTTTCAGCAGCATCCTCGCCAAGCATTTTTTTTAAAATATTGGGCAAGATGAGTCCCAACATTTTGAAAGCCAGAGATGGTATGTCCATCATGATCTTCCAGGGAGTGAATGCTAGCTGTGATTCTCCTCTTTTTCATTCTGCTGAAGAAATAATTTGAGCAAATGTCTCCATATGCATTTGTATCAATTTTGCTCTGCCGGGAAATGATTTGTTTGGCTGATTTCAGAATGTCGAGAGACTGTCCTTTTGCAGCAGTTTCTTGGAGCAAAAGATTGGGATTTGTGGGAGTAATATTCAGCATTTCCTGGATTGCGAGAAGATTGCTTCTGGCCTTCTCACATTGATTGTGAATATCAGCATATTTGCCCCTGTGAAGTTTTTCTTAGGGAGGCTTTGAGTCCTTTTAGGACATGGTATAGAGCATGCATTGGTGAACCAGCTCTTATGTTATTTACAGCATTCTCAACGAGCTCATCAAAAGTTGGATCATTCACCCACATGTCACAGAATCTGAATTGTGGAGTTTGTCCCGGTCCAGCCATTGTCTCTAGTTGCAGTGGTTTGTGATCTGAGAGACTTTGCAGCAGGTAGGTACCTATCATATGGTCTGTCGACAGCAACCATTCCTCATTGTGGAAGATTCTATCGATCTTCGATTGAACATGGCCATTTGTCCATGTGAATTTGGCACCCTGACAATGTAATTCAGAAAGCTGACAATGTTCAATACATTCCTTGAAATCTTGGATTTCAAAGTTTTGAACTGGGGTACCATTGAGTCTGTCATCCTCACGCAGAACAGAGTTAAAGTCACCTAAAACACACCAACCACCCACAATATTGTTTGCAATATTTGCTAGACCTTCCCAAAGAGGAAGTCTTTCCTCTCTTCTGTTAAAGCCATACACAAAAGTATAATAAGCTGCTATTCCAGTTTGACAATCAACAATGTGGCAGTGTATATATTGAGCATCAGTTTTGATAATCTTGACAGCAACCTTATTCGATTTCCAGGCTAGGAAAATTCTCCCTCCTCTATGTTTGTCAAAGTTATGGCATGTAGACCAAGAGTATAACATATCTTTCGATAGGATATCTTCCTTTTCGAGTTTCACCTTTGTTTCAAGCAAGCAGATCAAACTTGCTTTGGTACTTTGCAAGAACATGTGAACATCTTCTTGCTTATTGGGGTCATTGAGACCCCTCACATTCCATGTGATGTATTTCATTTTGGATCTGGATCAGATCCAGAGGACAGGTATTTCCCCTCTTTTCCCTCCTCGCAGTCCCTGTCTGCATTCATTTCATCTTCATATTCTTCATCACTTTGTTCTAGAGCAATGAACCTATTCCTTGTTGGTTTATGCTCGATATCCTGTGTGTTCTTGCTTGGAGTTTGTTTGGCTGCAACTTTTGAGGATTTTATAAATCCATGTTCATCAACTTCCCTCTGATTGTTTTCTTTTGGTTTCCAGATTTGCTTGTTTTGCTTTGCAGTCTTAATCTCCTTGTTCTTCTTGCAATCTTCTGTGCGATGGCCCATCATATGGCATATATTGCATTTGATTGGTTTCCAATCATAATCCACTTTCTGAGTGACGATTACATCATTTTCATTCACGAAATTGATCTCGTCTGGTAATGTTTCATCTACATTTACCTCAATCAGTACTCTTGCCGCAGATAACATAGTTTTGTCTCTTGTTGCTTTGTCCGTTTTTATGGGCACTCCAATGAGACTTGCCAAATTTCCAAGATTTTTTGGACTCCAGTATTGAAGAGCCAGGTGAGGAAATTTTACCCAGATTGGCAGACTTTTGATCGCATCTTGATCTATTCTTTCATTCGGATTCCATGCTTTAACAACCAAAGGTTTGTTGTCAAAGAAAAATACTCCCCTGTGCAAGATCTCCTTCTTGTGTTCCTCTTTCTCAAATCTAACCAAGAATAGCCCTTTCCTTATTGCTGAGATTTTGTTGATTTCATAGTGTCCCCATATTCTTTTCAGAAATCCTTCAATCACTGGAAAGGGGGGATTTGCGCCCATTACGCAGCAGATTATTGAGTTCTGCCAATACTCAATTTCTTTTGTGACTTCTTGCTTTTCAATTCGGGCTATGCAGACTCCATCGATCTTCTCAGCTTAAGTGTATGTTAATTCGGTCCCCTCATCAGGATCTACCAGCGATGAGTACGAAGATTTCACCTTGGTCGTTTGTTGCCCAGATTCTTCAACTCCGGTTGTGGTTCCTCTCTGTAGATTCTCACGTTTCCCTTCTGTTCTGTGATTTTCAGCTTCAATTTGGTTCGATTCACTGTGCTCATTTTGCTTTGATCTGGTAATAATTTGTTTTGGACTTTGATTTTGATTAACTTTCTTCTTCGCCTTTGCCATGGCTGGGAATGAGAGAATTCTCTCTAATCCTAGGCAGAAAGAGGAGAGTTTATATATATATATATATATATATATATATATATATATATATATATATATATACACATATACATATATACATACTAGTCTGGTTGGTGGCGCGTGCTACACACGTGCTTACCCGACAATTATACGTGTAAATTTTAATATATTAATATTGAACAAAAAATCTCTACATAATATAAAAATTTAATTAAAATTTAATTTTAATTTTGATTTAATTATAATTTAATTTAATTTTCATTGAATTAAACTTAAATATAATTTTAATTTGATTTGATGGTCAATTATTTATTAAAGAAAATATACCATAGAAATCAAAACCAATTAAATATAATTTGGATTTTTCATAAAATATTTCATATAAATACAAGAATAAAATTAAATGCATTGTTATTTAATGAGTAATGGTTTATGATACACATTGAAGCTATGTTGCAAATAGGGAAAAACATAATTTTATGGTTTAGCTTTGGATGGTTATTAGAAGCATGGTTAAAGGGTCCTTGTAATCAAATCACATAACATACAAACTAACTTTTGTGATTCTAAAAGGTTGCATTCTTGTATACAATGAAATTAAACAATTATAAGTTTCAGGAATATTGATCTATTATTGGAAAAACTAATGTTATTTACAATTAATATACATTCATATCTACGATTCAATAATTTCTATTGTAGGAACAATAACTAATTCACTTTGCCTATTTCTATCTTCATGTACTTATATCGGCAATTTTAGATACAATATCAAAAGTTAATTTAGCAATAAAATCATAAATGATAAGCTAAACATTGTCTTTTTGATTGGATAAGGTTTAAATCGTACCGATATTAATATTATTGGCACCATACAACAAAATTTCATCTTTATAAACACCGGATAAGGTTTAAATCGTACCGACATTAATATGATTGACATATAACATATACAATTACTTGTAGACACCGGATTTTGTACCGGGAAAAGTGTAAAAATCAAGCATAACATAAAAAAATGTTAGCATGAAAGAAAATCCAAAGGACCATCCTCAATCAAAAGCTATCGGGCCAACCCACCACAAAAACCCTTCATTTACCACCCTTTCCACATACATATGCCCACCATTTCAAATCCCATTTTCCCCTCCAATTTTGTTGGTCACATTTCCTTTTATGAGAGTAAAGTACACATCATAAGCTTTCCAACGCCTTTTGAATTGCCTCAATCGGAGTCCGGATGAAGGAATTATGGTCGTTTAAAGTTGCACTTAGCCAGTTTTAAAACCCAGGCGGGCTTTAACATTTTCCAAGCCCAGAAATCTTGCCCAGAAGCGCGCCCCGGCCCAAGACTCTCAAAACCCGCCTAGGTTATAAGCAGAGCTCAGCACGACGTCGTTCTCGCCACGTCAACAATCTGTGTGCTGAAATTTCATATGACCCGCCTAGGTTTTAAGCTGTCTGGCGCCAAAATCTGCATGCATGCAATTGGATACCTTGATCTTTGCCCCACGTGTTTGACCTCCCCTTGACCACCCAAAACCCGCCTAGGTTTTGGTCACTGATGGCATGATTTGTGGGGTATGCCTCCCACCATTTCCCTCCAAATCTCACACTCCCTCACCTATAAATACCCCCTCCATTCCACCTTCATTTCATCAAAAATCATCATCTAATACACTTACTCTACTCTTCCACCATATTATACTCTCTCAAATTCTCCTCATCTCCTATCATTATTCTATCCTCCTATTATCTCCATATTATACTTCCATCATCCACTTCCATCACATAATCACCTTCCTACACCACATCCATATTATACTTCTTTTCATCTCCATAATCCCTTTCTCAAATCATATTCTTCACCACCATACAACCATCCACATACCACCTTTTCTTCCACACCACCCACATCATCTCATCCGGGTTTCAAGTCAAGGGGCAACTCAAGGGGTCAAATCCGTCATTGCTACATCTTAAGCAAGGTTCGATTCTTTTATTTAGAGTATTGTATTTAATCATGTAATTCTTTGTTTAATTCCGTGCTTGTACATATTTTGTAAAATAAAAACCGCATTGTTTTATATTGCATGATTTGAATAATAATTCCACGAAATTAATCAAACTTCTCCCCGCTCTCTTTCTTTTCAATGTTGATTTTAGTAGAGTCTGTTTTATAACATGCGGATTCGGGAGTTCTTATAACTCTCCAATTCGTAACCTTACCCCCGAATCTAGAAATCGGGTTCGTAGTCCGGAGTCTTTCTTTTCTTATGGTTTGTCGATTTCCTTAAATCGGTTGGTGACTCTTTAAACATTTTACAAATTCGTTTAATTATTTAAAGTATTCGATTTCTTACACAAAATTAATTTAAGAAAATAATTTAATTCATGTCCAATATTTATCCAAGGAGGGTTCCGAGAGAAATGGGCCAGAAAATGATAAAACCTAGGCGGGTTTTATATTTTCAACCCAATTTCTCTTTGGGCCGAAGAGATCAGTGGCCCAACCTGGAATCTGCTAAAACCTAGGCGGGTTTTAGCTGATTCCAATGGCCCACTGGTTCTCTTTTGGGCCTGGATTTATTAATTGGGTTGGGATTAAATTATTGTTAAATTAATTTGTGTAATTACGGATAATTTAAATAATAAAAAACGAGTTTGTAGATAAATAAAGTTTCATCACCCCGAAAATGAATTTCGAAAAATAAAATATCCTTATTTAAGGATTAAGAAACCTTGGTTGGCTCCCAATCACAAATGTAGCGCATCTGCGAAAACATTTCCCCGAACGGGATTTTTCTGGGTCCTACAGATTGGCGACTCCACTGGGGACTTAAAGTTTAAAAAGAGGGTAAAACTTGAAAAAATCAAATTGATTTGAAAAGTGTAAAAGGGAGAAGTTAATTTGTTTCGCGACTTTATTATTCTTTTAGGCCTCCTTGCATACCGGGCCACTAATTGGGTCTTTTAGCACAAAGACGACGGTTTAAGTTACGTAGGATTTCTCTTGAGAGCGGGAGGCCACTACTATGGGGATGAACTCTACATCTCTAAGCATTTGGTCGCTCCTCTCCTAGTGTCACACTCCGAGAGCTTCCTTGAAGTTCTTTGAGAAATACCCCAACTGCTTACCTTATGGTATGAAGAACCCGGGCGAAGGCATGTGGTAGGTTATAAACCCAACCATAAAAGTCCATGAATTTAGAGCCTTGGTTTATGGTACCCTTTTCATGTGTATGCTATGTGCTATGTGTATCCCTCCCCTTTTCTTGTCTTTTTTGTAAAGAGTCCTAGTTTTGAGGTTTTGTTCTAGTCCATAGAAAATTCATTGGGTTGAGAAAATGATTATTTATTAATTAATATAATTCACTCAAAAGCATTTTGGTTAGCCCAAGTGGAAGGGCCCATTTATGTTTGAAAGTTGATTATCTTAATTAATAAATAAAAATTAACTCACCTTTGATGATATTATATGGCCCTTTATGAAATTCTCTTAACAAAGGTCTAAAAAATTAATTAACAGTCTAACAAAGTTAATGGATAGCGTCTTAGACTATATAATAGTCACTAGGCTTGAGTAAATTAATTTATCGATTTAATTAATAAATCCATCATATTTATGGCCGGCCTGTTGTTAGGCTCAACCATATTGGATTTGCCAATTAAGCCCATAAATTAATTATGACTCGCTTATTGTTGACTTTATTCAGTCCTTTACAATATCCATTTTCCTTGAGTAAATAAATAAAGCTTGTTGTATGCTATGTGTAAATACGAGTTTGTACGTTGGGTCTTCATTAGAGTCGGACCTAATTTTGAGATATTGTTTTAGTCCGCGTAATAATCATCGGGTTGAGAAGAAATAAATTTATAAACTCGATTAATTAACCTTAAATTTTACGTTCGGCCCGGTGGTGGGGCCCATCCATTTTAAAGGTTAATTATCCTTGTTTAATGACTTATTTTAACTCACCTTTGATGATTTTATGCGGCCCTTCTCAATATTCTCTTACTCATGGTCCAAAGAAAATTGATTAATAATCAAACAAAGTCAGTGTGTGTGTTGTTCTAACCCGCGTAATAGTCTCAAGGTTAGAGAAAATAAATTTATAAATTTGATTATTAAATCTAACAAATCCATGGTCGGCCCGTTGTTAAGCCCATCCACGATGGAATTAGTAATTGAGTTTATAAGTCTGTTTTAACTCTCCTTTTGATGGCTTTATTTGGTTCTTTACAACATCCACTCTCCTAGAGTTAAATAAATAGATGTTTTGAGTCGCAATAAAAAAAGTGTGTAAATAGAAGTCAAGTTGTCAGTGTGTTCAACATTATTCTAGTTCGCATAATAGCAAACATAGCTTGAGTTGTCTGAGTTGTTGGGCCAAGTTACGGATTCTCCTTAAAACGGTCGCCCTGTGGATTAGGCCCATTCGAATTGAGAAACACTGACTTGTATCTTTCAACTTATGTCGACTTGCTATATTTGACTTTATCCAGCCCTTTATAATGCTCTTGTTGTAAAAAGTGTTGTTGTTGGTTATGACCCGCAAACCTGTTGTTTCCTGAGTCTAGGTGTCTTACAATAGTCCTAGATGAGTCTTAGTTTCAGAGTCTGCATGTAAATGTCTTTCAGTCTTTAGAAAGTCTCATACAAGGTCGTGTCATATTGAGTCTTTTCTTAAGTCAATATGTATGTTTTGTTTTTCGGAAGTCTAAACCCGGGTCATGGGTGAGTCTTTAGGTCATGTCATAAGTGAGTCTTTTCCTTGGTTAATGTGTTTTTGTCTTTTTTTAGAAAGTCTAGTGTAAACCCAGGTCATGGGCGAGTCTTTGTTTTAAAGTCAGGATATAAATGTCTTTTTCTTTAGAAAATATCATATCATATAAGGTCTTGGATGAGTCTTTATGATAGTGTCTGCATGTAAGTATCTTGGGTTCTTTAGAAAGTATCATATAAGGTCTAGGATGAATCTTGTGTTAATGTATGCATTCATTAAAAAGCATCATATAAGGTCAGGATGGGTCTTTGTGTTAGTGTCTGCATGTAAGTGTCTTGCATTCTTTAGGAGGTCTCATACAGGTTCGTAGGGCATGTTAACCCATGTCATGGGTGAGCCCTTTTCTAGAGTCAACAAATGAATGTCCTGCATTATAGAAGTCTCCTTTAGGGTCTACGTCATGCAAACCCATGTCATGGGTGAGTCGTTAAGTCTTTTTCTTGAGTTAGCATGTAAGCGTTCGTCGTCTCATATAGGTTCCTACATCATGAAAACCCATGTCATGAACAAGTTTGTGTCTAGAGTCATCATGTAAATATCCGTCTTTTTTTAAGAAGTCTAGTGTAAACCCATGTCATGGGTGAGTCTTTTCTCGTGTTGGCATATCATGTGAGTGTCTGTCTTTTTATGAAGTCTAATGAAAACTCGTGTCATAAGTTAGGTTTTCCGGGTCAGCATATAGGCATTTGCACTTTAAGAGGTCTCATATAGAACATGTAGACCCATGTCGTGGGTAAGTCTCTTTCTTGAGTCGGCATATAGAAGTCTTGCATCCTAGGAAGTCCCATATAGATCAATTAGCTCTTTCAAACCCATGTCCTGGGTGAGTCTCTCCCGAGTCAGCATATAAGCATTTTTCATCTTAGGAAGTCCATGTAGGTCATTTAGGTAATGCATGCATTGGGATGGGTTTTTTTTTCTTTATTTGTCCAGTGTCAAGGTCAAGGCCTGAGTTAACCATAAAGGGAATGTTTGGATGATGAGAATTTCTGCAACTACAATAGATCCCGAAGGAACAACATGGAGAATTGTTAAACTTTGGATTCCCCATACGAGGACAAGGAGGGCACATCATCAAAGGAGCTTTAGAAGTAGCTACAGTCCTGGTTGTCAAGCATTTCATGCTCAGAGTCTGTTATAGTTAGTTCTTCATTCATTTCTTTGCTCTTGTTGCTATGTGATCAAATAGAATTTCGTGCTTGTGTTTTTTTACTTGAGTTGAGAAGTTCTCTCATCTATCCGTCATCCGTGCAAACCAAGTCTGACAAATTTCATTTTCTCTTATCCTTCCATCTTTGTTGTATACCTCGTTCCCATCTTTTATTTTATCGAATCCAGGGTTTAATTAACGAAAAAAGAAAAAAAAAGAGAGAAAAAGAAAAAAAAAGAAAAAAAAGAGAGAAGCCAGTCTGCACTCATCAAGTAGGCTAGGCAAAAGGAGAGAAGATCAAAATCATCAGTCTCTTGAAAATGGACATCTCTATGCTCCTAGACCAACGGCCTAACCAAATGTGCCGATGACAGGGGGCTTGAACCCAACCTTCATTTCACCACCCATCCAATCCTGACTTACCACCTACCACTCACATCTTTGACCTCTCCATCAATCCTCAACCTTTTTCAAACTCTTAACCCAATCCAAAAGGTGTGCTATGACCAAGGGAGAATAGGAGTCAACCCATGAAGAAAGAGTTTGAAGAAAAAAAAACCCTTAGCCTTGACCAACCTGGTCATTCTCCTCATGATCAATCCATATCTACCCCAATGCCAAAAGGTGTGTTGTGACTAATGTCATCAGAAACGCGAACAAGAGTCAAT
Organism: Portulaca oleracea; assembly: GCA_029582165.1. NCBI lineage: Eukaryota > Viridiplantae > Streptophyta > Magnoliopsida > Caryophyllales > Portulacaceae > Portulaca > Portulaca oleracea. Next base: position 39,994,961 of record CM055882.1, read on the forward strand.
CCCATGAAGAAGAAATTCGAAAAAAAAAAGAGAAGTTCAAAAAACAATGAAAGAAAAAAAAGAGCTAGAAAAATGGAGTTAAAAAAAAAGTTGAGAATGAAATGAAACAAAAAAAAAAAAGAGGAAGAAAGAAAGAAAAAAAGGGATAGAAGAGAATAAGAAGTGAGAACGTAAAAAATAAGAGTCATGCACACCTCAGAAAATCTCGTCTCAAACCTTCACCTCATCATCCATACACCTCAGCCTTCTATTACCTTCACAAACCTTTCATCCATCCATAACCTGCATATGAACCCTCAAACCTTCATAACCGTTAAGTCTTCCTCGAGGCGCTATCCATCAAAGTTCCGCTTAAAGAACTACGACTAGCCTGATTCCACCTTGGATACGTAGGAAAACCTCTTTGAGGCCCGGCCGCTACAAAGAACATCCTTTGTCCTCAAAATGTTGGTCTTTAAGAAAAAAAAAATAATAAGAGAGGCTAGCTTGGAATCCCAGGCTAGGCAAAAGGAGAGTGAGAGAATAAGAGAGGCTAGCCTGAAAACCCATCAGGGCACGTTAGGCAAAAGGAGAGTGAGAGAATAAGAGAGGCTAGCTTGAAAACCCACTCGGGCGGGCTAGGCAAAAGGAGAGGAAGCCCTGGATTCTATCTTTCATCATCTTCAACCCTCCATCTTCCTTCCGTCAGACTTGTACATCATTCCATAACCATTTCCCAAGAGATGATGCCGTACCTCATTTGACCATCTCTTCAAGACACGATCATTCTTGAGTGTCTCCCTATCTCATTCATCAATAAACTCTCATCTACCATCCCTTTCAACCCTTTCTCAAGAGATGATGTCTATCCCATTTGACCATCTCTTCTCCCCTGCAAGACACGATCACTCTTAAGTGTCTCCACATCCCATTCATTAATAAACCTTTGTCAACCATCTCCTTCACCAAGCATCTTCCAACCTTTTCCAACCCTTTCATCCCATGTCACCCTTTGAGGACTTTTCAGCTCAGTCATTAATGCAAGTATGAGGCTCTATGTGGCTTACTTCTCAGCAAGATCGAAAGCCGTTCACATCAAATCAACGGCTAATTGCCAACCACATGATCATGAACTGACTCAGAAACAAGCTACTCTAAACTGGGGGGGGGGGCTCGCGCTACCTTTGTGACATTAGTCAAGACATTTATCGGAGAAAGCTTCTAAGAGGGACACCTGCTCCCTATCCTACAAGGTCCTGCATCTTCATTCTCATAAACGTCCTAATAGTGGTCTCATCAAACAAAAAAAAAAAAAAAGAGAGAAAAAAAGAGAAAAAAAAAGAAAAGAAAAGAGAGGCTAACTTGAAAACCCGTCAGGGCAGGTTAGGCAAAAGGAGAGTTTGAGACTCATGACTAAGGACTGTGCCTTCTCCTATTCCATGGTCCCCATGCCTCATCACGTCAATCCACATCGAAATTGGGGGCTTGTAAATCTCCAAGGTGCTCTCCAAAGCAGGACAATGTCATCAAGAGTCTACGCTAAACCGGGGGGTTTGTCATACATCAACATACATTTGCAAGCAATCAAGGTCATCTACATGATCATTCAAGAAGCACATTCTTCAGGCCTGTTGCCTCCATCATTATTCCCTAGATCGAAACATTACTCATCCTGAATTTTCCTGAAATTCCTCACAGGTGGCCTTGACCCTTAGGAAGTCTTAGTCTTAGGAAAGCCTTGTCTTAGAAAATCATTGTCCGAGAAAATCTTTGTCTAAATATAAAGTCGGGGGTTTGTCTGCATTAAAGCATCATGTGTGTATCATGTCTAAGCATAATAGGTTTGCTTTGCATCTATAAGTCGTGTCAAGGCCTCATAGAGTCAATGGTCGTACGTTGAGTCAGTTTGTTATGCATCAAGTCAGTCTGTCATGCATTGAGTCAGTCTGTTGTGCATCGAGTCAGTCTGCCATGCATTGAGTCAGTCCGTTGTACATCAAGTCAGTCTGTCATGTATCAAGTCAGTTTGTCATGCATCAAGTCAATTTGTTATGCATTGAGTCAGTCTGTCATGCATTGAGTCAATCTGTCATGCATTGAGTCAGTCTGTCATGCTTGAAGTCGATAGTCGTGCATAAATGCATGAGTGCCTGCTTGTGTCAAAAAACAAAACAAAATTTGCATTGTTTGTGCAAGAGTTTAGCAGGTTAGTTACATGCATACCCGCATATCTGAAAATGAAAGAAAAAAAAAAGAAAGAAGAAGAAGCAAAGAAGTGTCACACCGTTGCTCCAAGAACGCAACACTGGGGGCTGTTTAAGCCCATTTCGATCGGACCGGATGACATGGTTTCCAGTCATTGAGAGCAAGATTAGAGTAATCTTTAATCCAACTCTTGCTGGACAAGTTAGCATCTAGTCATCAGCCGGACACGAATGGCACATGTTCCCCAAAATCACCTGCTTCGGGAAAATCCTTTGAGCATCATCACTTCATCGACATCATCATCGACACCATCTTCAACATCGGGAAAATCCAATCTGCCTCGGGAAAATCCGTTGGGCACCACCATCAACGTTGGGAAAATCCGATCCGCCTCGAGAAAATCCGTTGGGAACCACCATCAACATCGAAAAATCCGATTTGCCTCGGGAAAATCCGTTGGGCACCATCGACTGCTTCGGGAAGATCTGATCTGCCTCGGGAAAATCCGTTGGGCATCGTCATCAATCTGCCAGACAGGTAACTCTCTATATCTCTAACCATTGTTCAAAGTGATCTGACATTCTGCTTTGGTTGATGTGCAGAGAGTCATCACAGACACCAGGTCGACGCTAAAAGGCGTCATCATCCTCCAGCTACCGCACAAAAGGTCGCTGTCATCATCATCACTCAGGGCCATCGGCAGAGTTTCGATGCAGTCCCAATCCTGAGCCATCGGCATCGCGCCCGGTGAAGTCTCAATCTCCGAGCCATCGGCATCGTGCCCGATGAAGTCTCGACCCCCAAGGCCATCGACAGCGTGCTGGTGAAGTCCTTGGCATCGAAGCGCCAACAATCATCAACAGGCAGAAAAGCTGGAACCAACATCGGAAAGACAGGAGCAACACCGGAAAAGCTGGAAACACTAGGAAAGCTGGGCCGAGCAGGAAAGACCGAGGCGACATCGGAAAGACTGGCAGGCAGAAAAAGGCGGAGCGACACAGAAAGATTGGAACCGGCACCGGAAAAGCGGGAGCGACAGGGAAAGATTGGGCCGACATCGGGAAAACTGGGCGACATCGGAAAGACTGGAGCGAGCAGGAAAAGGCTGGGCGACGCAGGGAAAGGCTGAAGCGACACCGGAAAAGCTGGCAAACACGGGAAAGATTGGGCAGGCACAGGAAAAGGCTGGGGCGACAGGAAAGATTGGGCAAACATCGGAAAGACTGAGGCGACATCGGGAAAGACTGGAGCCGACAGGGAAAGACTAGAAGCGACAGGAAAAGACTGGAACCGAGCAGGAAAGACCGGAGCGACACCGGAAAAGACTGGGCAACCGACAGGAAAAGCTGGGCAACCGCGATGAGTAGAGCATCATTCTTGCTAGAGATCATCCCCAAAGAGGCGCATGCCGCCCGCAACTGCGACACAGGACGAAGCTTCCAAGTGTCAACCCACTCCTTCAAGTAAGGTGTCATTCTCGCCCGAGATCAACAACGACTCATCAACAGTCAAGTAGAGCATCATTCCTGCTCGAGATCATCTCAAAGGAGGCGCATGTCGCCCACAACCACGATGCAAGACTAAGCTTCCAAGCGTCACCCCAGGCTTTGCAATCCAAAGTTATATCCAGAGACTACTTTGACCTTCGTCCTATTCGGACTCGATCAAAGTGAGGGCTCTCTATAGACACCGGATTTTGTACCGGGACACGTGTAAAAATCAAGCATAACAAGAAAAGAGGTTAGCATGAAAGAAAATCCAAAGGACCATCCTCAATCAAAAGCTATCGGGCCAACCCACCACAAAAACCTTTTGTAACACCCCAAAACCCTTAACCATAAGATTAACTTAAACCATCAATTAAACCTGTGATTAGCGCAGCGGAACACCAGGGTAGAGGTATTACCGCCGTCCCCACTCGGGACAAGGCAAACACGAACACCAAACATAACCCAAAATAAAATATACTTAACCCCATACAAAACAATCACCAAACTTTGAAATACAACATAAACAACCCTTTAAACATTTATATAAAGATTTCCCAACATGAGAAGAGAAAAGTCTCCAAATCCCATAAAAGCGCTTGAGGATCGATTAGCAACCACCTTAGAAACGACCTTGAACGGGACGATCTACTTTTGCTTAGCCTTGGCTTTATCCTGTGAGCTCGGACCTCCTAAAATAAAACATTGAAAACAGACGTAAAGTGAGTGGGGAAACACTCAGTACACAAACCTCCAACACGTCAAACCGTTCGAAAACGGTTTTTTTGTGCCGGCATTTTAAAAACATTTTGAAAACAGGGAAGGGGAAATAACCATAAATGAACTGGGTTGTTGCATACATAAATATGTATATACATAAAGGAGTTAAACTTGTAATAATTGAAAATGAGTGGTATCCCTTACGATCGATGCAAAGCACCTCACACACGCGCATGTCCAAATCGATCTAGATTTGGATTGGGTGACTGTTAGGCAGTCGAGACTGGCCAGGTCATTAGGACACTCTGATCAGGAGCATCTAAAAGGATAGGCTAGTACATCATGTAACTAGCTAGCATATAATAAGGCGGGACACCTGTTGAAAATAATGTGATAAATGATATTAGGTCAATGCTTTGACATGATGATAATGTATATACTGAATGATAAGTAAAAATTAAACGTTGGACAATTTGCGTACCTTGGGTAGTAGAAAGGTCTAGCGACGTGCCTCGAGCTTGGGACGGTTTGGGCGACTTGGAAACTATAATAAGAGCATAAGAAAATTGAGAATTTAAATAAAGTCCTTGCATTTACAAGCTAGGATGAAAGTACTTAAAACTTGATAACTTAAAAGGAAATGAGAAAATAGAAATTTCAGTTTTTGATCAATCAAAGATTTGGTGATAACTTGAGCTCGGAAACTCGGATTTTTGCAAACGAATACTTTTCGGAAAGGTAAAAACACGCCCTATAACTTTGTCAACTGGCTCGAAGGCTAAGAAAGAAAGGAAGGGCTCGGAAAAAGGTCCGGACAGAAGCAGAGCACTTGAAATTAATCATGTGGCTTGGAAATTTAGGCGAAACTTATGGCGAAACTTAAATAGGATCAAAGAAAGCTTGTGATGTGTAAAGCATCCTTAACAACCAGCTTAGATGAGCATAGAATTGGAGTCCTTGAAGGCTTTAGAAGAGAAGCTATTTGATTAATGAAAACATGAAAGAAACGTTGTCAAGTTACGGAACTTAGAAAAGGACATGATTATGAATTTTGGAAAGTTTAGGAACCGATGACCGGTGGATTGAATACATAGAAGAGATGGTCCTTGGTTATCTAGACATCGAGGAGACCCATAAACTTATTAGGAAGTCAAAAGTACGACTTAGCCATCAACAACACTTACACGAACCTAAAACCTCATCACTTTACCCCATGGTTTGTTAGTATTTCCTTGAACCTTTAGGAGGTAATTCCCAAACACCAACATAGCTTAGATCAACTTAGAAAACCTACTCAATCCATCTTAACAATGACACAAAGGTCGACCCGTCATTAGAGCCTCTTATGAGATCAAAGTGTAGCCTTAAAGTTAGAATTAAGGAAATAAATTCTGGGCAGAAACTTTGTTGACGGCCATCGAACACAGCCTCATATCTCACTCTCCCGATATCGTATGGATGCAAGCCTTATGTTTCCGGAAATCTTGAAGAACGACCTAAAACTTTTATGTTTATCACTTAAGCCTAAAAAGTCTCCAAATGGACGAAAACCTAGCAAGAAGATACTGACTCAGAACACGTATATAATTGCACCCTTTTCACGGTTTTGCTCATGTCTCGGGCTATACATACCGGATTCTCGAAATTCCAAAGCCTAGAGTTAGATAACTACTTGGGCTATCATTACCAGTAAAAATCTAGGCAAAAATCACATTTTACATCCTCTGTAAAAATCAGATTCTTGGACAGAAACTTTTTATGTCTTTGATTCTTACTTTGGTGCCTCCTTTTGGCCTCTAACTTATACTAATTCACAACCAAAGCCCAAATTAACTATTACTCATGGTTCTTCCAGATTTTAATACTTAGAGATTACCTAAATAAGCTCATGAAACTCACATGCAACCATAGATTACACATGCAACTATAATTAAAACTTAAATTAACACTCTTCCACCCATTTCCACACTAAATTCATATCATCCATGTATATAACCACTTAATTAACATAGTAACAACCCAAATCAGTCCCTTAATCATCATATTTCTCCTCCAAAAACCACATGCAAGCAAGAATTTCAACATTCAACAAGAACTTAGCAAGAACTCATCCAAAATCCAATTAAACTACACATGCATCCTTCTCAAACTTGAGCCGTAATTAACCCAACTTAACCACAACTTAAAATCATGCTTAGAAATCATAAAAGAGTTGAAGAACTTCAAGAACAACACAATTTATAAATGAAATTCAGAGTTGAAACATAAATACTAAAGTTAGGGTTTGAGATTATACCACTTGGAGAAGAATTTGGAGAAGAAAACACAAGAGAGGAGGAAGAGGGGCGCTCGGCCACCTCTGGGCCGCCGGCTGGTCGCGAGAAAACGCCCGGACAGGGCTGCTCGGCTGGGTAGAGGAGAAAGGGGGAGGAAGGAGAGGGTAGAGTTTGAGTAAATCTGATTTATGAAATGAAATTTAAGACCTTAGTCTATTCCCCCTCTTATATAAATACACTCCCTTAATTAACTTAACATCTAATTAGTAATTAAACTAAATCAATCATGTAATTAAAAAAAATAGCTAGGTAAAATAATTGGTATTGACTAAATAAAATTAATAAACATAAACTTGGTAAAATAATTTAGTATACGATTAAATAAAATTACTTGGAAATAAACTGGGTAAAATTTACTAGTATTGAACCAAATAAAATAAATTATAGGATAACACTTATTAAAATAAATTGGACCATAAATGTAATTAGGAAGGTTGGATAACATAAATCGTAATCGAAATGGGAATTAAAATTAATATAACCTTCTTCGGTTACAAGCGTAAAATTGAGAATGATAAAATAAATTATAAAACTTATCGTAAAAGTATTCATAAACTCATAATAATAATTATAACTTTAAATTCGTGATAACATAAAATCAACCCGTTTAACCATCGCCTTGCTCGAGACCTGTCGCGCATAAAAATAAATAATAATAATAACAGTAATAACCATATTAACATAAAAGAAAGAAAATTTTTAACAACGTAATTTAGTTAATCATCATGATTAAGGCCTTAATTAACACGGGTTTAGGGCGGGTCGTTACACCCTCCCCCCCTAAAAAGAAGTTTCGTCCCCGAAACTTGCTGTTGGATTACTCGCGTTCGAAAAACCTTAAAAGAGGTACATGTAGCTTTTCTTCATGTCTTCCTCGGCTTCCCAAGTGGCTTCCGAGGTCTCTTCATGATATCGTATCTCATCTTGAGGTTACGGTCATCATCGTGACGAACACCTTACGCTGGTTATTCATAAAACCTTGAATTCATTTCTCTTTGCATCGCTTTCTAAGACAAATCATTGTCAGGGGGCATTACTATCTCTAAAAAACCCCAAAACACTAGGTTTTACTTCTGTTAATTATCTTAACACTCTCTTCCCTTCATAAATTATATGGTAAGAACGTTTTCTTTCTCAAATATATCCATATGACTTTTATTCCTCTAGAAGAAGAGCTAATCTTTCTCCAAGCGTTCTATATTCTTGACTTTATGAACAACTTAATCGTAAAAAGTCTTGACTCGAAGGTCCCTTGTATTCTCCTTGAACAACTGTTTCTCTACATTTCCCATTTTACCTAAGGTATCTCGATAATTCCATACAAACTAACACCTTTGCACTTCGCTTTTCCTTACTTTATTAAACTTCCCTCCTGACATCTATTTCCTATAAAAGGTACTAACAGGCGCGGAGGAAAAACATGATAATAGGAAGATGTCATAGATAAGAGGTAGAAACATGAATTCTGAAGTTAACGACGAAACAAAGGTTCACACTGATGGATTTAAAGCTTCATGGAGGGATATAGGTATTCTTTAGTCCAACGACACATGTATATACATTAAGAAAACGAGGATTAACAAAATATAGCATATTTGATAAAGATGATGATTACAGTGATTTCATGAACAAGGAAATTCGTAAGTACATCGAAATGAGGTTGATTTGAAAAGGAAAGATATTAGGATCAGTCTTCTGATTTCTGAATTAAGGGAATTAATGTTTGGAATGCATGAATATTTTGCAGTAACTTTCTGGAGTGATAGAGCATAAATTATTGATCTTGAACCGAGTATGACTTTTATTGAAGCTGAGTTTTGGAAATAGTATGCAGATTCATGGTGGAACATGACAACCACTTGAAAAAGATAAATCTTAGTGAATAAAAAGGGTCATATGAATCTAACGAAGTCTATCTCTGAAGAAATAACGAGTTAATAGCAGTCAAGAGTAGGTAATGGTCATGAAGGAATTGATCACGAATTGGTAACAAGTCGATAAAGGCAGGTTATTGAATGCCTTAACGTACTGGACTGATAACAACGATAGGATTTGATAAAGATTCTTGAGAAAAAAAACCATGATAGCAAACGAGAAGCTTGGATTTGATATTGCGATGAGGGGGTGAACTTTACTATGAGGATGTACAATGAGACCATGGAATAAAGGTTGAATTCGAGCAATGAACTTGAAATATAAAGGCCAAGCAGAAGAGGTTTGGTCCTCACAATGGTTGTTCATTAATAGCTCTCCGCCAAGTTTTGCTTGTCCCTTGGTACTCTCCCTTAATAGTTTTCCCTCAAATATTAGCTTCTCCTTTCAAATAAAAGGGTCCCTATTGTCAGCTTCTTATCTTCAGGTACCTTAACCACTTCAAAAATCTTTCCCAAATCTCTAAATCATTCTCCTAGTATCGCGGGGTCAGAACTTCCTGCATAAGAGGTCGGGTTTCTCTTGGCTACCTTATTAGTGTAGTTCTCTTCCCTAGGCTGGCTTGCCTGTCTTACTGGCGGAAAAGGTATGCGCCTGAGTAACTTTTTGAATTAAAACCCGAAGTAGTTAGGGTATGGTGGTGGAAAAAAAAAACGTGCGGAGGGGCTAGACCTGCATTCGGAGGAGCGGGCAAAGACAACATCTCGTGAAGGAAAGGCCCTAGCACGCTCACGTGATCACGATACTCGGCTTGCGGATTAACCGCACAATGAGCGTCGAAAGCGTCTTGCAGCTTCTTGAGATGGACTTGAATGTTGGTTCCGGTCTCCATGAACATCGCGAACGGGTTGGGAAGAAGGTCACCATTGTGATCCATCTATATTATATATATAGCATTAACACGAGATTGTCGTAATTTTCAACATTGGTAAAATTCGTTGAGAAAAAATAAACAAAAGAAAACTAAGACAAGGTCCAAGACTCAACTAACTTAACCCTTATGAGCAACTAAAGAAGCTCTTGTCCCTTCTTAAGATCCCTGTGACTTCACTTACTATACTTGGAGCGTACTAATCACTCATATAATTTAAAACGCTTTTAAACATTTCACAACACACCATGATGAGGCACTTAACACTTCCTATGCCCTCTACATCAATCCCACTTGGAATTGGATTTGTATAGTTTTCTTTGAATGACTCAAATTCTCCTTTCGAGACTAATTCAATATGCCTCGCATTCTCAAAAGCAATTAGCATGCTTCACTTGCATCAACTATTAGATTACTTGCAATTTGTACTTAAACTTCCTTAGATTTTTATACTAAAGCTCTCTAAATTCTGGAGAAATTTCGACAGCACTTCTCCTATAAATTGAGCTATCCCAAAATTTTACATAACTTCATTCCTGCAAGAAGACATGTACACTTCATATACTCATTTGGAGCTTCATGCTCCACATCCATCCCAATACATTTCACATATTCCCAATCTCAATCCATAAAGGTGCATATGTCACGCATAACATCCATATTGCTCAAATCCGTATCACAAATTCCTATAAAACTCTAAATCCTCAAGTTCTTCTTATAACTCCGCTCTGATACCACAACTGTAACACCCCAAAACCCTTAACCACAAGAATAACTTAAACAATCAATTAAACCTGTGATTAGCGCAGCGGAACACCAGGGTAGAGGTATTACCGCCGTCCCCACTCGAGACAAGGCAAACACGAACACCAAACATAACCCAAAATAAAATATACTTAACCCCATACAAAACAATCACCAAACTTTGAAATACAACATAAACAACCCTTTAAACATTTATATAAAAGAAAAGTCTCCAAATCCCATAAAAGTGCTTGAGGATCGACTAGCAACCACCTTAGAAACGACCTTGAACGGGACGATCCACTTTTGCTTAGCCTTGGCATTATCCTGTGACCTCGGACCTCCTAAAACAAAACATTGAAAACAGATGCAAAGTGAGTGGGGAAACACTCAGTACACAAACCTCCAACACGTCAAACCGTTCGAAAACGGTTTTTAGTGCCGGCGTTTTGAAAACATTTTGAAAACAGGGAAGGGGAAATAACCATAAATGAACTGGGTTGTTGCATAGATAAATATGTATATACATAAAGGAGTTAAACTTGTAATAATTGAAAACGAGTGGTATCCCTTACGATCGATGCAAAGCACCTCACACACGCGCATGCCCAAATCGATCTAGATTTGGATTGGGTGACTGCTAGGCAGTCGACACTGGCCAGGTCATTAGGACACTCTGATCAGGAGCATCTAAAAGGAAAGACTAGTACATCATGTAACTAGCTACCATATAATAAGGCGGGACCACTGTTGAAAATAATGTGATAAATGATATTAGGTCAATGCTTTGACATGATGATAATATATATACTGAAAGATAAGTAAAAGTTAAACGTTGGACAATTTGCGTACCTTGGGTAGTAGAAAGGTTTAGCGACGTGCCTCGAGCTTGGGACGGTTTGGGCGACTTGGAAACTATAATAGGAGCATAAGAAAATTGAGAATATAAATAAAGTCCTTGCATTTACAAGCTAGGATGAAAGTACTTAAAACTTGATAACTTAAAAGGAAATGAGAAAATAAAAATTTTAGTTTTGGATCAATCAAAGATTTGGTGATAACTTGAGCTCGGAAACTCAGATTTTTGCAAACGAGTACTTTTCGGAGAGGGAAAAACACGCCCTATAACTTTGTCAGCTGGCCCGATGGCAAAGAAAGAAAGGAAGGGCTCGAAAAAAGGCCCCGGCAGAAGCAGAGCACTTGAAATTAATCATGTGGCTTGGAAAGTTAGGCGAAACATATGGCGAAACTTAAATAGAATCAAAGAAAGCTTGTGATGTGTAAAGCATCCTTAACAACCAGCTTAGATGAGCATAGAATTGGAGTCCTTGAAGGCTTAAGAAGAGAAGCTATTCGATTAATGAAAACATGAAAGAAACGTTGTCAAGTGACGGAACTTAGAAAAGGACATGATTATGAATTTTGGAAAGTTTACGGACCGATGACCGGTGGATTGAATACATAGAAGAGACGGTCCTTGGTTATCTAGACATCGAGGAGACCCATAAACTTGTTAGGAAGTTAAAAGTACGACTTAGCCATCAACAACACTTACACGAACCTAAAACCTCATCACTTTACCCCATGGTTTGCTAGTATTTCCTTAAACCTTTAGGAGATAATTCCCAAACACCAACATAGCTTAAATCAACTTAGAAAACCTACTCAATCCATCTTAACAATGACACAAAGGTCGACCCGTCATTAGAGCCTCCTACGAGATCAAAGTGTAACCTTAAAGTTAGAATTAAGGAAATAAATTCTGGGCAGAAACTTTGTTGGCGGCCCTCGAACACAGCCTCATATCTCACTCTCCCGATATCGTATGGATGCAAGCTTTATGTTTCCGGAAAGCATGAAGAACGACCTAAAACTTTTATGTTTATCACTTAAGCCTAAAAAGTCTCCAAATGGACGAAAACGTAGCAAGAAGATACTGACTCAGAAACGTATATAATTGCACCCCTTTCACGGTTTTGCTCATGTCTCGGCTATACATACCGGATTCTCGAAATTCCAAAGCCTAGAGTTAGATAATTACTTGAGCTATCATTTCCAGTAAAAATCTAGGCAAAACTCACATTTTACATCCTCTGTAAAAATCAGATTCTTGGACATAAACTTTTTATGTCTTTGATTCTTACTTTGGTGCCTCCTTTTGGCCTCTAACTTATACTAAATCACAACCAAAGCCCAAATTAACAATTACTCATGGTTCTTCCAGATTTTAATACTTAGAGATTTCCCAAATAAGCTCATGAAACTCACATGCAACCATAGATTACACATGCAACTATAATTAACACTTAAATTAACACTCTTCCACCCATTTCCACACTAAATTCATATCATCCATGTATATAACCACTTAATTAACATAGTAACAACCCAAATCAGTCCCTTAATCATCATATTTCTCCTCCAAAAACCACATGCAAGCAAGAATTTCAACATTCAACAAGAACTTAGCAAGAACTCATCCGAAATCCAATTTAACTACACATGCATCCTTCTCAAACTCAAGCCTTAATTAACCCAACTTAACCACAACTTAAAATCATGCTTAGAAATCATAAAAGAGATGAAGAACTTCAAGAACAACACAATTTATAAATGAAATTCAGAGTTGAAACATAAAGACTAAAGTTAGGGTTTGAGATTATACCACTTGGAGAAGAAAACATAAGAGAGGAGGAAGAGGGGCGCTCGGCCACCTCTAGGCCGCCGGTTGGCCGCCGGTCGGTCGCCGGAAAATGCCCGGACATGGCTGCTCGGCTGGGCAGAGGAGAAAGGGGGAGGAAGGAGAGGGTAGAGTTTGAGTAAATCTGATTTATGAAATGAAATTTAAGACCTTAGTCTATTCCCCCTCTTATATAAATACACTCCCTTAATTAACTTAACATCTAATTAGTAATTAAACTAAATCAATCATGTAATAAAAAAAAAATAGCTAGGTAAAATAATTGGTATTGACTAACTAAAATTAATAAACATAAACTTGGTAAAATAATTTAGTATACGATTAAATAAAATTACTTGGAAATAAACTGGGTAAAATTTACTAGTATTGAACCAAATAAAATAAATTAGTAGGATAACACTTATTAAAATAAATTGGACCATAAATGTAATTAGGAAGGTTGGATAACATAAATCGTAATCGAAATGGGAATTAAAATTAATATAACCTTCTTCGGTTACAAGCTTAAAATTGAGAATGATAAAATAAATTATAAAACTTATCGTAAAAGTTTTCATAAACTCGTAATAATAATTATAACTTTAAATTCGTGATAACATAAAATCAACCCGTTTAACCATCGCCTTGCTCGAGACCTGTCGCGCATAAAAATAAATAAAAATAATAACAATAATAACCATATTAACATAAAAGATAGAAAATTTTTAACAGCGTAATTTAGTTAATCACCGTGATTAAGGCCTTAATTAACACGGGTTTAGGGCGGGTCGTTACATCCTTCAGTTTCCACCCTTTCCACATACATATGGCCACCATTTCAAATCCCATTTTTCCCACAAATCTTGTTGGTCCCATTTCTTTTGGTGAGAGTAAATTACACATCATAAGCTTTCCAACGCCTTTTGAATTGCCTCAATTGGAGTCCGGATGAAGGAATTATGGCCGTTTAATGCACTTAGCCAGTTTTAAAACTCAGGCGGGCTTTAACATTTTCCAGGCCCACAAATCTGGCCCAGAAGCGCGCCCCGGCCCAGTAGTCTCAAAACCCGCCTAGGTCATAATCAGAGCTCAGTGCGACGTCGTTCTCGCCACGTCATCGATCCGTGTGCTGAAATTTCATATGACCCGCCTAGGTTTTAAGCTGTCTGGCGCCAAAATCTGCATGCATGCAATTGGATACCTTGATCTTTGCCCCACGTGTTTGACCTCCCCTTGACCACCCAAAACCCGCCTAGGTTTTGGTCACTGATGGCATGATTTGTGGGGTATGCCTCCCACCATTTCCCTCCAAATCTCACACTCCCTCACCTATAAATACCCCCTCCATTCCACCTTCATTTCATCAAAAATCATCATCTAATACACTTACTCTACTCTTCCACCATATTATACTCTCTCAAATTCTCCTCATCTCCTATCATTATTCTATCCTCCTATTATCTCCATATGATACTTCCATCATCCACTTCCATCACATAATCACCTTCCTACACCACATCCATATTATACTTCTTTTCATCTCCATAATCCCTTTCTCAAATCATATTCTTCACCACCATACAACCATCCACATACCACCTTTTTTTCCACACCACCCACATCATCTCATCCGGGTTTCAAGTCAAGGGGCAACTCAAGGGGTCAAATTCGTCATTGCTACATCTTAAGTAAGGTTCGATTCTTTTATTTAGAATATTGTATTTAATCATGTAATTCTTTATTTAATTCCGTGCTTGTACATATTTTGTAAAATAAAAACCGCATTGTTTTATATTGCATGATTTGAATAATAATTCCACGAAATTAATCAAACTTCTCCCCGCTCTCTTTCTTTTCAATGTTGATTTTAGTAGAGTCTGTTTTATAACATGCGGATTCGGGAGTTCTTATAATTCTCCAATTCGTAACCTTACCCCCGAATCTAGAAATCGGGTTCGTAGTCCGGAGTCTTTCTTTTCTTATGGTTTGTCGATTTCCTTAAATCGGTTGGTGACTCTTTAAACATTTTACAAATTCGTTTAATTATTTAAAGTATTCGATTTCTTACACAAAATTAATTTAAGAAAATAATTTAATTCATGTCCAATATTTATCCAAGGAGGGTTCCGAGAGAAATGGGCCAGAAAATGATAAAACCTAGGCGGGTTTTATCATTTTCAACCCAATTTCTCTTTGGGCCGAAGAGATCGATGTGACACGGAATCTGCTAAAACCTAGGCGGGTTTTAGCTGATTCCAATGGCCCACTGGTTCTCTTTTGGGCCTGGATTTATTAATTGGGTTGGGATTAAATTATTGTTAAATTAAATTGTGTAATTACGGATAATTTAAATAATAAAAAACGAGTTTGTAGATAAATAAAGTTTCATCACCCCGAAAATGAATTTCGAGAAATAAACTATCCTTATTTAAGGATTAAGAAACCTTAGTCGACTCCCAATTACAAATGTAGCGCATCCGCGAAAACATTTCCCCGAACGGGATTTCTCCGAGTCCTACATTACTTGATATTTAGGTATCACAATGTAATTAGGATGTCATATTAAAATTTATAATGATGTCCTTGAGACCTAATTTTGAGATTTCTAATTATACTTATATGCACTTTCATATCAAAGTTGACAAAAATATATTAAACAATGAAAATCATAAGTAAGGATTTTCATATCAAACAAGATTTTAGAGAGGGAAGAAATTAAACAAGAATTTTTTTATATAAGAATTTTCATAAGCATGTCCTTTTCATATCAAACAAGATTTTAGAGAGGGAAGAAATTAAAAATGCATTTTCTACTATGGGAAATCAAAATCTAATATGGCCATGAATCTATTTTTGAGGAATAAAGGGAAAATCATAAGTAATAATAATAATAACAATAATTTTAATATGATTGATGATTTATGATACACATTGAAACTATATCGCCAATAGGTCAAAACAAAGTCATATGCTTCAACTTTGGTACTACTGAAAAATGGCTTAATGATCTTTGTAATCAAATCACATTATATACAAAGTTTGGTTCATGAATCTAAAAAGATGTTTAATTTTCTTGTACAATGAAACACTTATAAATTAAGGAATATTATTTAAAAAAATAATGTTATTTGCAATTAATATTTAATCATATCTATGGCCGAATAATTATTGATGTAGGAACAATATATAACTCACTTTACCTTTTCCTATCTTCACATATTTACCAAAAAGAAAAAAAAAACCCGCTTGCTTTCCGTCGCCACCCTTTTTACTATTGTCGCCCACCTTTCGCATAATATTTCCAATCCGTGCCCTTGAACCTCATAACCTTCACTCTCCACCTTCTCTCTAGTTTATCTATCTAGAAAACGCTCTCAACCAACGACCACCACAAACCACCCTCATCCGGGATTCAATCGAAGAATTTGAGGTATGTTTCGAATTTGTGTTTTGACTTTGTGGTTTTGTGTTTTGTAATTTATTAATTTGATGAAAAACGGAAAAAAAAATCTGGGTGGACGGCTGCCGCGAAAAACGCACGGCAAACCGCCGCGACCTTGTCGAGATCTGGCTGTCGCACCAGTGGCTGTTTGCCGTGTGTTTCGCGTGGCAGCCTGCCGCCGTTGGCCGTGCATTTTGCACGGCAGGCGGCCCAAATTTATTTATTTTATTTTTTATTTTTAAATATTAAATTAAAATTAAATATTATTATTATTTAATATTATTGTTAGTAAATAAATATTAATATTGTTATTATTAATATTATTGTTAGTGATTTGTAATGATATTTATTATATGTATATCATTGTGATTAAGCATGTGTTAATATTAGTGATTAATTGTGTTATAAAAATTTGATATAAAATATGATAATTATTAATACTGTTATTATTAATATTATTGTTAAGCATGTGTTAATATGATAATTATTAGTGATTAATTGTGTTATTATTAATATTGTCTTATAAAAATTTGATTAATATTAATATTAATATTAATATTAATATTGTTATTATTAATATTATTGTTAAGCATGTGTTAATATGATAATTATTAGTTATTAATATTAGTAATTAATTGTTAGTGATTCGTTGTTAATATAAAAAGTTTGATGCGATAATATTAGTGATTAAGCATGTGTTAATATTAGTGATTAATTGTGTTATAAAAAATTGTAATTGTGATGTTAATTTAGAGGATTAAGTTTAGGGTTTAGGGTATTTCGAGTAGTTTATATGTAATTGTGTTAAAAGGATGTTGAGTTTGGATGACTTTGGTTGTTATTAGTAAGTGAGTTGGCGTTTAAAGTTGGTATGGGTAATTTATTCATAATCCAACTTAATTGTTAACTTATGTACTCATAACTCCAAATGAAGAAATAAATTATATAAATAGTTATGTCACATCCATTTAATAACTTAGGTACTCAACAACCAGTTACTACGTAAGTAAATAGGTTATTTGTGATGGTAGTTTAGGATAATAATTATGTTAATATATAGTTCTAGGATGTTAGTTTTATGCGTCATAAAAAGAGGTTGAGTTTTGGGTCCTGTCAGTGTCCAAAGAGAGTGTGTGTTGTAACCTGATAATGTATGGCTGAAAAGGTTAAGCAATGTAACGCCCCAAATCTACAATCCCGGGTTACTCACTAACCGCTCGCAAACCCGTGATTAGCGCAGCGGAAATCTTAAGGATTAGGGGTATTACGCCGTCCCAACAACGGACAAGGCAACAACCGAACAACAATAATCACAACCACAAATCAATAACGACGACTCCAACTCCAAGTTCGCAATTACATAAACCACCATACAAGCATAAAGTTGGATAACAACTAAACACTCATACACTTATACATCAATTACCATGCTTGGTTCCTAGATTCCATATCACCCATTGAAATCAACTCCGAAGAGCATCACTATCTCCTTTACTTGACTAGGAGAAACACTCCACTTGATCTCACTTGACTTGAGTTATCGGGCCGCCTAAAATAAAACATTAAAACATTCGCAAATGAGTGGGGGAAACACCCAGTACACAAACCTCTAATAAGTAAAATGCATTTCACAACAAACTTTCTTGATGGCCCGTCAAAACTTTTCGAAAACGCGATAGGGGAAATGAAATAAATTGTTGAATATATATATATATATATATATATATATATATATATATATATATATATATATATATATATATAATAAATATATATATATATATATATATATATATATATATATAAGTAGAATAAATGTATCTTGCGATAGATAAATGAGTGGTGTCCCTTACGATCAGTGCTAAGCACTTCACACACGCGCATGCCCAAACCGATCTAAGTTTGGATTGGATGACTGATAAACAGTCGACCTAAAATAAAACATTAAAACATTCGCAAATGAGTGGGGGAAACACCCAGTACACAAACCTCTAATAAGTAAAATGCATTTCACAACAAACTTTCTTGATGGCCCGTCAAAACTTTTCAAAACGCGATAGGAAATGAAATAAATTGTTGAATATATATATATATATATATATATATATATATATATATATATATATATATATATATATATATATATATATATATATATATACACATATATATATATATATATATATATAAGTAGAATAAATGTATCTTGCGATAGATAAATGAGTGGTGTCCCTTACGATCAGTGCTAAGCACTTCACACACGCGCATGCCCAAACCGATCTAAGTTTGGATTGGATGACTGATAAACAGTCGACACTGGCCAGGTGATTAGGACACTCTGATCAAGAGCATCTAAAAATGGGGCTAGCACTTCACGTGACTAGCTAGAATAAATGGGCGGGACAACTTAAAACATGAAACATAGATCATTAGTCATGACTTGAAATATAAATAATAGATATTGGAGTTAAAATGAAGGATTAGACATTTGCGTACCTGAAAACGTGAAACACGTCCGACACGAGCAGGGACTTGAACGGTGGTGCAATGATCTCATGAGGAAGCTTAAAAAGGATAAAGACCATGAATTAGGATCTAAGCTAGGTAGAACCATGAAATAATAACTTGGGAAATTTTCTATAAACATTAAAAATGAACTCGCTCCTTAAGGCGTACTCCTAAAGTCCTATTCCATTCTTCGGATATAGGACCAAGGCACAAAATGACCTTTCGGGAAGCATAGAACATACACCTCAACTTTGAAGTTGACCATAAAGACTAGAAACATGGCTAAGGATGTTAAATACTATTGTCTTTACAAGTCGCCCAAAAGATATAGCCATTTAAACCTCAATTATTCGGAAAATCATATCTCGAACTCCACTTATCGAAATCTCACATAAGAGGACTTTTTAGAAAGCTTGGTTCACATACTACAACTTTTATTTAGATCACCCACTAATTTGATCATGGGAACAAGTCAGATTTTTGGCTATAAAGATGGGTAGTCACATAACATTTTCTGGGGCAACTCAGATTACCAACCAACAATCGGAGACTCATAAATCTCACTCCCGATGTTCAATGAAGGCCTAAAACCCCAATTCGAAAAGCTTATAGAACAAACTTCAAGTCTTATTTTGACCAGAAATTGAGTAAAACATCTTAAGGAGGCGAACCATAGCCATTAAGTCAGAACACGTAAATAAAATTCTGGGCAGAACCCAGATTACAGCCCTTCAAAAAAAAACCTCATATCCCTCTCTCCCGATATCGTATGGATGCATACTATACCTTTCCGGAAATCTCAGAATGTCCTCTAAAACTTTCATGTTCAATTATTAACCCATAGTAACCTCTAACTAGTCGAAAAACACCCATATTTGTTCTGCTTTCAGAAAATCCCAACTTTGCGCGGGTTTACGATTTTGGCCATAAATCCCATTAAACTCATCGAAATGACGAACCGCAAAAACCGAGTGTTAAATAACACTTTTATCTACCTAATCATGCCATAAAATTACCCAGAATCAATTTCCTTATTTTCAAGAAAAACCAAATACCAACCAGAATGTATTCCTTCCATGAAATCCAATACATGCATACTTAAATCCTTGCATTCTAGCCTAAATCTTTCTTGAAACATCACATAATCTTCACACACCCAAAATTCAGCCTTGAAGAGTCCAGATAATTACTAAATACAACCAATTTAGGTCCATGCAACCCCACCACAAAAACTCTTTTCACAATCTAACACTAAACTTCATATGCATCGCAACAAAACTTCAATTCTTCCTATTCTATGTATAA
Source organism: Portulaca oleracea (assembly GCA_029582165.1). Taxonomy (NCBI): domain Eukaryota; kingdom Viridiplantae; phylum Streptophyta; class Magnoliopsida; order Caryophyllales; family Portulacaceae; genus Portulaca; species Portulaca oleracea. The sequence goes on from CM055882.1 coordinate 40,015,170, forward strand.
TCCATAGTCATGTATTTGAATAAAATCACTTTCTCATGGTTCCACAAAAATTTATACTTCTAGAATTACATGCATGCTCATATTTCACAAGAAATTCACTTAGTATAAACTAAAACAACAAGAAGTTCAAAAACTCACCCAATTCTCTTCCTTTGAACTAGAATTCTTCACCTTCCTTTGAATCACTACTAGAACCTCACAAAAATCTCTAGAAACAACATAAAAACCCACCAATAATTCAGATTCTATCATGGATTTAGTTGGGAAAAGGAAAAAGGAACAAGAAGGGAAGAATTACACTTGAACGAGGATGAAAAAGACAAGATGAAGATGGTGTTGTGTGCGTGGCCGGAAAAGTGGTCGGAAAAGTGCTCCGGCGTGGGCTGGCCAGCGGCAGCAAGCCAGGACAGAGGGCAGCTGGGCAGATTTGGCGTTGGGCAGAGGGAGGGTCAAGCAAGAGAGGTGTGAGGGAGAGAGAGTGTATGTGATTGATTAAGTGATGCCCCAAAAGTGGTATATTAACACATGGCTATATATATCTATACTAAAGAGGCCCAACTTGGCCTTCTCTTCTCTCCCTTAGCTGGCCAAGATGATGGCCCAAATAAATTATTTCCTCGATTTTAATTTCCCCTCTTATACTTATATCTCCCTAACTTCCCAATTTACCGAAATTTCTTAAATCGTAAAAATATTATTGGAACCCAAATAAATACATCCATACTCCTCCATGAAATTTCTCATAATTATAACCTTAAATTAATTCAAATAAAGAAAGACCCGAAATATCGGTCTCGGTAAAGAATTCAGATACGATCGGAAATCATCATAAAAATTTATCGGTAGAGATTTCTTGTAAAAAGAAAATTGAACTGAACCATGGATGATCGTTGCACTGTTCAAGTCCAACAAAACACACACTGGGTTAAAAAGAAAAAGAAAATTTTAGGCACAAATTAGTTAATTAATACGATTAAGAGATTTAAATAAGAATGGTTTAGGGTGGGTTGTTACAAGCAATGCCTCGTATCTACTCTCATTTATTTGTTTGGTTCCCAAGAAGTAGCGCAACGTCAGCAGTGAAATTGCGCGAGGTCTATAGTGTTCTGGGAGTTAGAAGCGTCTGAGATTCGGTACAATGCAGTGTTTCTATTTGCAACCTGGTGTGTAGCAAGACAAGGCGGATCTGAAAGAGAAGCTAGTAGTGAAGGGTCTAATAGAAATCGTGTTGGGCTTTCTTGCATGTAAGATTCATAGGCCCTCAAAGCATTGAATTTGAAGCATCGTGCCTTACTTTGATGGACCTATGAATCTTACATGCAAAAAAGCCCAACACGATTTCTATTAGACCCTTCACTACTAGCTTCTCTTTCAAATCCGCCTTGTCTTGCTGCCCACAAGGCTACAATAGAAACACTGCATTTTACCGAATCTCAGACGCTTCTAACTCCCAGAGCACTATAGACCTCGCACAATTTCAATGTTGATATTGCGCTATTTTTTGGGAATCAAACAAGTAAACGAGAAGTCGGTACGGCTGATGAAAGTCTTTTTCAGCCATAGATTAACAGTTAACAAACACACTCTCCTTGGACAATAACAGGATCCTCTTGCCTCGTGACACGGCTTAGTTATAAATGCGATAAGGCAGTGTTGAGTTAGGATGTTTACAATATGATTATTGTGTTAGATGGTTTTAGGGTTTAGGGTTCATAACGTATGTCTGTCGATAAAATGATTATTATGTTATACGTCTTCATTTTGCAGGTGATCTAAAATGGTAGGTAAGGGCAAGGGTCGAGGGTTTTTGGGCCGAGCAAATCAGCTTCGGACTGGTTGGAGGGGGGTGATTCAGTGGACCCCCACAGACGCAATGTCACTGCGTCAGCACGCCGTGCTGGTCGAGGTACGGGTGCAGATGATGATGCTGGCGGCCAGCCCGAGGACACGGGGAGTCAGACCACACGGGGTTTCATTGACCATCTCAACCAAGTCATGGATGAGTCAACCGGCACAGAGACATCGGGGGACGATTCAATAGGGGAACCCGAGACACAAATGGTCCCGACTTCAGTCGCGCCACCTAGTAGGCCAGTTTGCAGGCCAACGGGTTTCATGCCGATAAGGGATGCATCGGGTAAGTTTGCCCCAATTCGATAGGGTGGGCAGGGAAGCAGTTCTTCTACTGGTGAAGCAGGGTCCAGCAGCAGATGTAGGAAGAGGATGCGGAGCGGTGACTACTCGAAGATTGATGGTAACGTGCCCGGGGGACCTGCAATTGGGTCCATTATACCGAGCTTTGGAGGTCACATTGCTCGGGTAATATGGGAGGGTCGCGAGCGTTCGCCCCATGTTGTTCTTGATTGTGTGACGAAGAAGAATGTGTTGAGGGAATTGAGGTCAGTACAGTTCACGATGGATCCCGCATGCCAGGCTGCATTGGGAAGGATCCAAATCACCAATTTGGCGGAGTTGATGTATGACAATATCGACATGACATTGATCTCGGCGTTCGTTGAGAGGTGGCAACCCGACACAAACACATTTCACCTTCCCTTCGGTGAAATGACAATCACGTTGCATGATGTGCAACATATATTGGGTATTGCAGTTGATAGCCTAATGCCTTAAGGTCTTCGTCGGGAAGTGGTTAACCAGTATGTCCCCGAGATTTTTGATAAAGGAATGGCGGAGCTGAAGACCGAGAACATTTATGATAAGGGTGGCATAGCTGACTCCCAGTTGAGGTTGATTAGTTCATCGACCAGTTGTCCAATTCCCCATAGGATAAGGGCGTGGTTGTTGAGCATGTTGGGAAACACTATCCTCGTGGACAAATCGAGGGATAGAGTTAGGCCGCATCCGTGGCCTAGCACTGACGTTATCGTTGATCGCATTGCTTGGGGTACGGTGACCTTGGCGTTCCTTTTCCGGCAGTTAGGGATGGCGAGCAGGGCCGGGACAGCCAAGATGGTCGGGTGTTTGACCCTTTTGTAGGCCTGGATCTACGAGTACTTTCCTGATTTCAGGCCACACGGGGAGCGGCCGGTTAATCGGCCTCGCGCGAGCAGGTGGTTCCCCATCCGCCTGCCGAGTTCGGTACAACGCCTACGACAGTTGAGGGCCTCCTTGGATGCGTTGATGCCGGATCGTGTGAGTTGGGCCCCATACGGACCTGCCCCCATACAAGTCATGCAGCAGGACGTTGTACAAGGGCGACATTCGTGCATACGACATCACTGCGTTGTACATGCCCGATCGCGTCGTCCGTCAATTAGGGCATCTATAACATATCCCACGCAGATTGCCGGTACCGAAGAGTGCTGAACGATCGGCGAAGGGCCCGTACAAAGTGGAATTTGTTGATGCTAACGTAAGCGCTGACTGGGTTTCCGATATACAACAAAAGGTCAGTGAGTGATGTGCCCAGCACAAAACTTGTGCCGTGGAAAGCGGATGTTGCTTACAACGATTGGTTTGCGGCACATTCACACAAATTTTTGGTAATCAACGCCTCTGCTAGCCAATCCACAGTCGATGATCAACCGTCACTCGAACAGGTACCCTAAACCCCTCAGCATAATTTAATATTTTGTTTAACTGATTTGTTTAGGATGGTGGATATCATGATTGGTCTAACTTCTTTATTTTGTGTTTTATTTTTATGAAAGTGGTCCTATATCTATGCCGTACTATTGGAGCGAGGGAGACATCCACCCTAACCAGACGAAGAGACAGTGCAAGTGAGTCGTCGGTGGTATGATGAGAGGGTCGACTTGCACGGGCGTTGGTGTCGTCAGATGCATATCGAGGTCCCCGAGTAGCAAGATGATGAGCAGGACGAGTAGAGTGTGTTTTTCAATTTCATTGTTGTTAATGTACCCTAAACCTAGTGCTAATTTATGTTGAACTGATTAACTGATTTTGTGTTGTGTTTACTAATTGAACTGATTTTGTATTGCCCATGACATTGCGTTTCCATGGTAATTTGTGTTAATTTGTGTTGTGTTTTACGATTTCCAATTTACTGCACGAGTTTCAATATAAATATAATTAGACATTCAAAAATACATAAGGGTACAACTACAACCATCACCGGCGTTGAGCGGCCCTAATAGCCTGCCATCTATCAATACGAGCCTTGAAAGGCTCATCCCAACCTTCAACACTTACGCCTTTAGCTGCTCGCCATCCAACATGAATCGGCGATAGAGGGCAGTCATCCCGTAAATGAATAAGCATGAAGTGGTTGTTTACTCGCACTATTCCCTGAACTTTGGCAGGTGCCGTAAGTCCAGGTCCTCCTCGTATGGGTAATACTGATATGCATAGCTCATCAGTCTTCGCTCGTGGACCAGGAGGTGTTGACAAGAAGATCCACATAATGTTCATCAGTGTCGCAGCTGGAAATAAATCATTTGGAGCCGACATCCAATGTTCGTACGGGGCTGAATCAACCAAGTGACCGCCTATCCGTGTGAAGGATTCAAGGAACATCTCCTTGCTATTAAAAAACACCTTCACATGTGCATTTTCACTCGCCTGCAATTGAATGCTCATTGACCTCCTTGCAATTGGCAACAATTTCTCATCCCCGTAGCCTGCCTCAACTATGCATCTGAACCCGCAGTTTCCATCAGCGACAACATCCGTCCAACCAGCTATGTATGGTAGAATGAAATGTGGCAAAGCGTTCTCGAACGGGAACGGATCTACACACATCCGGGGGATACCTGCGCATGAGATTATCTTAAGTTATAGGCAATAATGTATAGTCATTTTGAAAGCCCTAAACATGTGGTTAACATCGGCTATAAAGATAAAGAAATCCATACCTGTTGAACCCAGCCCAGCTGATGAAGAACTGGTTCCCTTTTTCCTCCTCGAGGAGTTTGTTGTAGTCTTGCTACCCCGGCCCGATGTTCGGTCGTACTCAAACGCACTGGGGTTGCGTCGCGTGGATTTTGAAGTCTTTGGTCTCCTAGGGCGTGAGGGGCTTGTCTGCGGATCAGGAATATCCTGACTGTCGGGATTCAACTCTCCATGGAGGACCTGGGTTACGTGTCGTACTATAGCTGGATCACTCTCCCGAACCTGTTTAACAAGGTCCTCAAATTCTTCCAAGTCCGTACCTGATGGAACATCGTTTGAGCAAGGAGTTTCACCATCGCCAATTACTGTTAGATGTCTCCAAAACATGTTTATCTGTGTAAGCTGAATTGGCCCTCCAGTTTCGTAAATTTCCATCATAGAACACGCGCACGGGAGGAGGTGGGTTCTCGAAACCTAGTGATCGCACAAGTCGCGGGCTCCTTCATACCTCATTGCCAGCATCCTATTGAACTCCAACGACAACAGGTCCAATGCGTGATGAGATACACGCCCGTGCAAATTTTTAAAGAAATGACAATTACCAAAATTCATGTACGTGCTTCTAGACTGTTCAAGCTCCCACTTAATCTCAGTATGTTGATTCACTAAGTGCTGGTGAATCTTCACAAGCACACGATCGAAGGTGCCTCTAGAACTGCCGATATAATACTTCAGTGTGGAATGCTGGCTCTCAACTCTAGAAGTCGCCGTGTTCCCCATGTGAGGGACATTGTCGGTAAAAGCACAAACAAATTTTTCCTTATGACTCAGCCACGTCCCAGTAAGATAATCAACTATCGGTTTGTTTTTCCCAATCCACGCGTTAACGATATCGTTCCACTTGTGCTTGAACTCTCCAACAGTCTTCGCATGTACAATGCCGTTCCAGAAATGATGTCTAAAATGAAGCCCGAGTCCGAGCTTAGGGCCCCCAGTAAGTTTGTTTACTTTGTTCTCCACATCATTCCCAATATGCCACACGCACAACAGTTGGTGCACATTTGCGTAAACCTTGGCAACAACCCCCAACAAAGCATCCTGTTTGTCCGTCACAAACACGGATGGAATAACATCAGGACCAACAATTCATGCACCCTCCACATCAGCCACTCATATGATTCCATCTTCTCGTCCCGCATGAACGAGTAAGCAATCTGCAAGTTGCGGTTTGTCGGTGTCACGCCTACCAGCTCACATAAAGGCCACTTTGCCTTGTTTGTCTTGTACGTAGTGTCAATGAGAATGACATGCGGGTACGTACGTAGCAACTTCAATGAGTAAGGGTGACATAAAAAACCTGACGAAGCTCGCCATCATCATCATAATCAACAAATGAGACGTACCCGCCGAGTTTCGCCATGTACAGACATTGTTGGGCATGCGTCCTACCATCCATTTCCTCGGTGTGCATCTTTGCCCGCTCGTTGTATACTTGCTTGTGGTTTATCTTAGAGGCAAGGAACCTAATCTTCAGCGATGTTTGTATCGTGGCCGGTGTGCACCCCGTGTTGGTCATATCACGGACATGTTCTTTCATTTCAGAAGTTAATGGATGTCCGTGACGATGCCCTTCCTCATACACGATGAAGGCACACACGAACTCGCCATTCTGTTTCATTGCGAGTCCACGCAACAATGGTGAATTTACATTGGCACGCCTTCGTTGACGTGCTCCGACGAGTCGCATCATCGAGATCATTCAGTTTCCTACGATATTTACCGTACCTCCAACACTTCAAGTAACACCTTAACGGACTCTCTACATCTTTTCTCTTGTACGAAACCCGTACAAACCTAAATCTGATTCCCGCAACTATTCCATTGGCCCAATCTTGCACTGCTTCTATACTCTCAAAAATATTTTGCGTCAGAAAATACGTTGAATAATCAACGCCATCCCCACCAAAGTCCTCCAAATAAACCTACAAACAATAGAAAAGATTTATTATACTAATAATAACTGGGATACTAATTCCTTATACTTAATAATAATAATAGCATTAACATTAATTAATAACTAACATACAATTCTAATTAACATAACAACATTGTTTGTAGCATTAATGCCCATAATATTTATAATAATTACCAACACTTATAAATAACATATTATAATAATATTAACAATAATAATTAACATAATTAACATAATAATAATAATATTGTAAATAATAATTAACATATAATAATAATAACAACACTTATAATTAACATATTATAATAATAATAATATTAATTAACATAATAATAATAATTAACAACATTAATTAACTTAATAATAATATTATAAATAAATAAATAATAATATTAACATATTATAAATAAATAATAATATTAACATTTTTTATTAAAAAATTCGGAGGGACCGTTGCCGCGCCATCAATGCCGCGTGCACATGGAGATCCCGGCGATGCTGGCGTAGCCAAGATTTAATCGGCAACACCATGGTGTTTGCCGCACAGTTCGTGTG